>CALSBZ010042951.1:168368-240418 GCA_943591055.1 Gobionotothen gibberifrons | reverse complement strand
GTGTGTGTGTGTGTGTGTGTGTGTGTGTGTGTGTGTGTGTGTTAGGTAAAGGTAGGTCCTCCTCTCTGGCCTGCTTTGCCTAATACGTCCATGCAGCGCTCGGTGGAGACAGTGTGCAGCAGCTCTCAGATCAGGGCTATTCTGGGGCTGCCAGCCTGCCCAGTGCTGATAGGGAAGGATTAATGAGGCGGGGCACTCATCACTTGTAATTAGAAACAACGCTAAAAACTATTTCTGTGCTTGTTCCTATGGAGAGATCTTGACCCTCAGGCCAGCATCCCCTTCGCCACTCGCCACGAGGCGGTAGACGCCTGCGAAGTTGCGAGTAAATATAGGGCCATAACTCCTGCAGCTATGTGACACATGGTTCAATGTAGGGGAGCACAGATAATTCACAACTCTGGCTGTGTGCTCCACTGGATGCTCAAATGTCAAGAGGCTGATAGTCTCTTAAAATACACACGGTGAGGCTTGTTTGTTGATATTGATCCCAAGAATCGGGGAGTCTCTGAGCTTCTGCCGGGTCCTGGCTCTGTTTGTACTGTGCCGCTTTGGGGACATTTATCCCTCAATCTGTTGTTTCTCTTTAAATATCAGGACGTTTCACACAATTGTTTTTTTCTGTTCTTTCTGCTATTTCTTGTATTGCTGAAGCAGTCACTTGATCAATTGATTCGTCAACTGCTGGTTTGATATTTTTTAGGGCAAATATTTGCAGATCCCAACTGCTTTTCTAATTTGATCGTTACTGTTGAGTTGGATATCTTTGGGATTTGGATTGCTGCTTGTTGTCACCTTTAGCTCTGGAAGTTCTACTGTTATTCTGACTTTTTATAGACTTAATTATTGATGAATAAAATAAGAATTGGCATTGAATAATGGCATAATAATCTGCTGTTGAAACCCATGTCTACTGTTTGGTATTTAAATCTATATTATGATTTATTTTGGCTACTCAAAGGCAACTGAACATCATCACATAATATCACCTTATACGTTGAACTTTTTGGCAAGAAATGTCTTATTTACAGTTACAGAGCAACGTTATTGTTCATCTGTAGTCGTATTTCTATCCATTTGATTAATCTAAGTCCAATACTCACTTCGCTTTTAGTCTCTACAAATTCCCAAGGTAAATATGTGACTCTTTTGCGGCTAAATGCTACAGTATGTTAAACAACTAGTTGCTAAATGTGTCACCATGCTGCTTGGCGCTGGGCAGGTAGTGTAGGCGTGAATGTATCCCATCTGTTATCTTAGAAAGGCTAAGATGCTAGCATTTCGATTCTTTTTTGGCAACAATGCAATGCAACATGCTTTGTAACCATGCTGCTTGCTGCTAGGCAGGTTGTGTATATTAGGTTTATCAGATCTTTCGTTGAAAATAACGATAAAACCAGAACAGTAAAGTGAAAGGTGCTGCATTAAGCTGAGCCAATCAGCATTCAGGTGATAATTGTGTCATTAAGCTAGCTTTTAAAACATGGAAATACAACATGAGACATAAGGTACATATGACTTTCCACCAAGTAAAACATCTTTAGAAACATATTTCTTCTTTATTCTCGCCAAAGAAATGAGTAGCTCCACGTAGGAGGACTCGTAGGAGAAATTAAACCTCCAAACCAAACTTGAAGCCTCCCCCTTTTATTTCAAAGCTCACAAGTAGGGATTACAAAAGTACAGTGCTTCAATTGCAAGGGTTCAAGGAGTAGTAGGAGAAGAGTAGGAGAGTTGACAGACCAGTATCTTGAGTCATGCAAAAAGGTGTGGGAGAAGGCCTCCGTTATAATAGCACCCTTTGTGGAGAAAAAAAAATAAATCCATTTGTCCGTAGGTCAGTGCAAAAATAGTAATGAATATATGCATACAAAGAAAATAGATATATATTTATATACTGTATATACTTGACTACAGACACAATGAAAGATAGACTTGTAGAGCAGAGTTTCCATGGTAGCCTCCCAGCCTAAAGCAGAGACTCTTAAACAAGTCTAGTTGTAACGAGTGCACATCAAATATGACAGCTTGATATTGTTCCAGTACAGAACCGTGTTTTGTTCAAATAAAAAAGGAGCAGATGGTTCTCCGAGCTGGCGGTCAGGCTACGACCTCTAGAGAAAAGAGCAGTGTGGAGAAAAAAGAAAGCACCGTAATGTCTGCGAGTGTGCCTCACAGACCAGGAGCACACAGCATGCTTCGCTTTCCAACCAGAGTAATGTACAGTACGACGGTTACATTGTTCAGTCAAATAGATCATTGCATACAAAAGCCATGTGCCGCTGCAGGTGTAGGAAACCGGCAGGTGGGACAAAAAGGTTCATTTTTCTCTCTTTTTTTGTTGCAAATCACTGAATATAAATGCACAAGCTACAAACGTGTGGTAAATGGTTATTATATACCTCTTTTTTTATCATATTCAAATATATTGTGGAGCACCAGTAGACACCAATGACAACAGCAACAGAAATACAAAGTGAGGACACGTCGCCACACATTTTTTCTTTGTCACACGTTTAAAAAAAACTCACTTCAATCTGAGTCCGCAAACTGTTATTCATGCTCCAAATGTTTGCAGAGATCTCATAAAACTATTCTCATGGTCTTCGGGTAAAGGAAAAACCTGTTTACAATTTCATTTTGCATAGCATGAATTTTCACATGAGGGATTTTTGAAGCTTATTGTTGTGGATGTTGGTGTTGTAAAGCCTTTCCGAGTGCACTGTGTATTTGTATTCACTACGCTACGCTCCTTGCATTCTCCTTCATCTTGCAGACGGACACACACGATCACTCTCCTAATGTTTGGCTTTCAGATGTACTTTTGAAGATAAAATGGTTCACGGAGGTTATGGCAAAAATTGATGTCGTTTTTGGGGTGCTCTGACAGTGATATTGTTAGCCCTGTGCTTCATGTTAAGTCTTTGTTTCCAATGTGAACAGAAACCAGAAGAACCTATGAACATAAACGTGACATTAACATCATTTGTGAGGAGGATGCTTCAAGTCAGCTTGATAAACTACTTGAAGAAGCTTGTATTCATCTGAAAAAGATTTTAAAACTTCAGTTAAAGTGCTAAATGCTCTTTTGTGTGTTAGTCATTTTGACAGCCCTCTGGGTGTATCACATGAAAACCGATTGCATCAAAGATCCATGTTTTTCAGCCTAAAACAAAGATGTTTTTCTCGATATCTTCCCTATGTTTAAATGTTTAAATGTTCTATATAGTATGTCTATTTTATTTATATGTATAGTAAGTCTTTATATTTTAAACGCACTATTATGTATTTATATGTACAATTTTAGCAAGTTTTTATATTGTCCACGAAAAAAATTGAAATTTCGTTTTAATAGTACACTGTGTCTTGTTGAAATGGCAATAAAGTATGTCTATCTATCTATGTTTAAATACTGATTTGATGTATGGACATGCACACAGTCCTCTCTTCAAGATAAGATCTTTATCCTGTGTGCTGTTGTGTGTTAGACAGGTGGTTAAAACCCATGCATTGTTACTTATAAGAAGGCTGAAATGCTAGATTTCAATTCTTTTTCGGCAACGATTAAAAAAAGTTCACTTCGGGCCATTTAAGTAGCATTAGCACGTTGAGAATGTTTTGTTCTCTTCATATCTTTCTACATATTGTAGTATTAGTCAAAGTGAGTATATTCAGGTGCAACAGGATGAGAGTAAGCTTTGTGTGCGTGCATCAACTCTTCACTACTCTAATGTTTAGACTTCGAATGCCACCTCGAGATCAGAGTTACATAATGAGCATTGTTACCTCAAGGCTTTGAAAGCAACGTTCTAAAACGCTGCATATTAAGCAGGAATAGCAGAGAGAAATATGTTTGTAACACAGAGATCAAGAGGAGCAGGTTGCTTTTGTCTGGGAGCTGAAATTCAACCTCGGCGTGTGTTGCATCTGTATGCACGTGATGGTGTACCAGGCGCAGGCCCAGTGGTGACACATGAATTAAGGCATTGATAGAGGCACTAGAAGCAGCACGTGACAGCAGCACTCGCCTAAGCAAGGCAGAGGAGCTCACTTAACTGTAGCCTGGTGTCAGCGAGCTGCAAAAGATGAGACGAGGGTCACGCTGCTCTACTGTACCGCCACCGTCACGCTGCACCGCCACCCTGCAGGAGGAGGCAAACATTTGTTTTGTCTGCCCCTCAAATCTGCTACCTTACAATGGGCAAAATCAAAGCTCAAAATGTAGGGCATTGACACAAACAAATGCAGCTACACAGGGGCTCTGTGAGTGTGTTACCACAGAGTTGGCTCATAGATGAATGGGAGCAGAGAGAACAGAAGCAGGCAGTGAAATTCCTCCGTTCTGTTACATTAAACATCACCAGTAGCCCCGTTTTACAATATTCACTCATTATTTCAAAGTGTTCTCTGCCAGCAGCCATGCATAAAAAAAGCTCTTATGGCTGTTTGGCACTATATGTATATATATTGCTAAAATATATTCATATGTGGATGCAGGAATGGCATAACGGAGAGTAAACACATAAAATATGAATTTGTGGTTCTGATGAATTACATAAACCCAACAAGCTGTACTTAAAAAAATCTTTTCTCAGACATGTCTGCGCCAAAAATAACAGCATAACTGTTTCCACCATAACCATAAACCGAACTGAACAACAGTAAGTACATAAACATCCAAATGTTTTTTTCAGCAAAGAGCTGGAAATGTTTTGTAATCATTACCGATATATACACATAAGATCAAGGTCTCGGTTGCATTCCACTCTGAATTTATTGCACAGTAAGCCGCTGTGGGCTCGTCATGGTCACCCCCATAAACCCCTGTATAAAAATAGATCAACAACATTAACACACCGAACAAGTCTCTATCTTTTTTCTTTTTTTTTGACAGGCACTGCCATGGCCAACCCCCATCTGCAAACAGAAACTGTGTAGCACAGTGGGAGCTTTAAGAGTTTCTCTTGTCAGTAATTGCCCCTAAGCACAGAGACTATCTCTTCCAAACCGATTTCCTGCTCCTTCATGTTTGCTCTTCATCGGTAGGACTGACCGCTCCCCCCCCCCCTCTATCTCCATCTCTGCCTCTTCTTCTCCTCCGGGACTTCAGCCGGGTCCAAACAGTAGGGATTTTTGGCATTTCTCATCACCACTGACCCAGAGCTCTGGCACTCCAGAGAGCCCAAAATGAGCGTGTGGAGATTCAAGAAGAATACAGCAGCTCTCACACTCAGAACCAGCCTGGAGCAGCTGGACTCTCTTGAAAAAAAGGATGAGAGTGAGTACAAGTGTGAGCGTCTAGTCGAGTGGGGTTAGCTTAGACGACGGTTTCCACACCAATCAGCTTTGGTGTTAGGATTCGTGGCGTTATTCCGTTGTTCAGGTCCTCCTCGAACTCCAACAGCTGGCCCATGAAGTTGAGGTTCGGGGAGATGATGGGCCTCCTGGTTTTCACAAACTTGTAGGCGTCAGTCATGGTCATCCAGGTGTGCTTCATCAGGTAGGCGATCACGATGGTGGCTGAGCGAGACACGCCTGCCTGGCAGTGGATCAGGAGGCCCATTCCTGCTTGATGTGCTTCCTCTGCAGAGAGGAACATGGGAACAATTAGAATATGATCGGATCAACGCCTCAGGGGAAGTTCACGGTGAGACAGTAAACACTTCCTCTGTGACCAGGAGTCTATCTGGTCCTGGTTTAAAAAAACTGCGTTTGAAAGAGTGAAAACTATTCACAGTACCTCACCTGTGATCCCATATTTCTTAATTGAAATGATCATTTTTACAGATTATATTTGATTTAGTGAAATGGATTTTCCAAATTACGATGGCAAAATTAGTTTGAGTGCTGGTATGTATATTTATAATTCAAGAAATATAGTACATAGTATTTTACATACAAATTATTTTGTATGGTTAACGTACCAATTCTTTTTTTCTTTTTTTTTCATTCCTTAAAGAAAGATGTAGAACCATTTCTGTGCAGTATCAGAACATTTGTAATGATATTCAGCCCTACATCATCTATTTTCTATCAATGTACTACTCATTTCTACTGAGTACCTCATGTTTTGGCCAAAACAACCCTATTGCAATTCAAAGAGAAACAAAAACAACACTTTACAAAACGTTTAAGAAATCTTGAATGGTCAACCAACTCAACTCAATTGAAGTTGTTGGCACCACAGCTATCTCTTCCCTCATCGCTACGTAAGACAACAAAAAAACAATTGACATTCATCTCTAAAATTAATTATTCTTTGGTTTAATTAACTGCTCTGAAGCAGACATTACATTGTCCTTAAGGATCACAAGACAAGAAGTTTGGGAACATTTAGCTTACACTGTTGCAGTGAAAACAGTGAAAGTTTTCATACCGATGAATTCAAACGCCTCCTCGAAGTACTGCCGCAGGTTCTGCTTGTTGCTGTCGGTGGCGGGCAGGCGCTTGTAGACGAAGAGGCCCGTGTCGTAGTGGAAGAGCGGCAGGTGGGTGGTGGTGTTCAGGATGAAGCCGATGTTGAAGCGCTGCAGCATGTGGATGTCCTGAGCGTCCTGCTCGTTCCCCAGGTACAGTAAGGGCAGGATTGGCGTCAGCTCTGCGTTCTCTATGTCCGGCGTGGAGGGCAGGAAGTGAGGTAGCGGGCCGGCAGCAGCACCGTGGTCCAAGCCCTCGTGAAGGTGCAGCGAGTGTTCGCACAGGTTCTGGTGGTTCTGCCTGAAGCAGCTAAGGCCTCCTGTGAACACAAACAAAGAGACCTTGACGTAAGCTCAGAGTAAACACAGCGCTACCTTGTGTTTGGTTAACAGAGGAAGCAGGAAGTCAAATTATTTGAACTAGAACGTTTATAAAACTGTCAAACAAATAGAGCTGCAACAAATGTCATATTTTAACATTTGAAGTTTTCTATTGTGTTTTTCAAATGTAGCTTCATTGTACATTAATGTCATGGTGCTGTGAGATTGCTGCACAGTTAATATAAGTGTGTGGCTCACATTGTGTCCGGGAATAGCCGTCTGCAGTCAGTGTTGTTTCTGAGAGGCTTTATACCAACACACATACATTGAAGACTATAACATAAAGACATTTTGTGGATTTTGGAAATAGTTACATGTATATTTTTTCAATACAATTTCACTTTTAAACATTGCACCGCTGTAGAGATATTAATAATGTTTTGACCACATGAGAAATTAAACGCAGCATTCACTGGAAAGTATATAACTAATTATATCAGTAGCCTATTCTTTATCTGCAAATGTGCAGAATTACCTGGTTTGGATAGAACAAATAGCAAATAGCTGCTTGGTTTGGATAGAACAAATAGCTGCGTAGCGTTCAAATGTCAACGTTATAAATGAAGCTATTTGGTACAGCCCGACAAAGAACATTTTCTACCTAATTACATAATTTGGATGATTTATGGATGGTTTTTCTACCTAATCTGAATGCTTTACTTAAATTAAATGATTTTGTTACCCTGTCCCCTCCTTAATTGGAAATTGGACCTTCTTGTTCCCCTTGGTTAGCGCATGAAGCTAACACTGTCAGGGTTATAGGTTCAACTCCCAATGGAGCCCTCCCTACTAAAAATACATGCACTTAAGCTTCTCTGCACCACATGGCACACGTTACAGGCGAGTAGGCCAGTAAGCTTTGCATACACGTCTGATAAGAGCAACGACAACTGGCTTTAACGAGCTTCGAAGCACTAAAACATGACAGAAATCTCCAACTCCCAGACTACACCAATGACATTTGGTTGTAATTTGAATGTCTCCATTTGGAAATAACATCAATATTAAGGGATCGGCAGTGTTTTCCATTTCCAAAACGTATTTTAAGAAGGACAACATAGCTACTATAACAGTTTCCACAATACACAACCCCCCCCCCTTTGTTAATCTGCAGGTAAATAGATGTACAATAAATGTTTAATATACTTCTCACTGGACATCTGCACTTCTCCAAATAACTGGTTTGCACCTGTTTACAGTGATGCCAACGTTTCCCTTCACCACAAGAGTTGTGGGGAGGGGTGGAAAGTGTCAGACACACACACACACACACACACACACACACACACACAGAGTATCAGTTCATGTATTGTTCACATTGCAAGAGTTGACATCATGCCATGTGAGGTCATCACACAACTTCCCCCCCTGGTGACCAGCAGGTGGGTTTGCCATAAAAAAAGCCTGATTGTTAACATGAACAAAGACATTAAACTGATGCTATGCTGCTACTGCAACAGACGTAGCTATTATAGGGATGTTGTGGTAATATTTACCCATGAGTAAATAAATGAAAAGGGAAGTATTATAAGCTATCTGACAACATTCTCAACAAAACATTTTGGGGGAATTTCCACTGACGTTATTACTTTTCTTTAAATGAGCTTTTGTTTATTAACCATTTTCAATGTTGACGTTTAGAAACCTTTTTTTGTACTAAAGGTTACTAGTTGTTATTTTAAAACACAAATTTAGCACACTTTATACAGAAAGACGCAGATTAAGTAAGTTACAAGATAAGAAAGTCTCACAACCCACTTTTACGGGACGGTATTTTTCTTCATTTTTTATCATTAATAGAATATAAATCTCGCCTAAATTTAAAGCAACAATAACGTAGGTTTTGGCAGTTACAGGAAGTAAACATTTATCATCAAATAAAGGTGTGGGAAACATTGGAAGAAGTATGTAATTCCCATATTGACTCCATTTGAGCTCTGCTTTGGTCTCCACCAACTCCTTAGTTATACACAGCTCTTTAGCTGCTAACCAGATAGCAACTACCTTTGTCCGTCATTAAGTGTGCAAGGTGCTATCAGGGCTTTTTTAACATAAATACTTGCAATAAAATACATTTGTGAGCCCTATAACCAAACCAATGAGCCGTACAACCTCCACGAAATGGAAAAACCAGGTGATCCAATTCAAGCATCAACTAAATGACCGCTAGCAACATATGTACCTTCCTGTATAGAAACCTAGCTCTCTCTTCTCAGGCTGATAAATAACACTTTTCCTACTAAACTGAGATTTACAGATTCTCCAGAAGGCACATATCGCTGTGGGATGAAATCTGTTGAGTGTGACCGTCTGTCTTTAACGCCTGTCTAAACTCGAAGAGAAAAACATGATAACTGTCTATCACTTTCATAAACCACATGCTCAGTTCCTGCTTAGAAATTACCGCCTCTGCCTCGCGAAGGCCTCTCAAACACCACAGGCCTGATGTTTCCAATGCTTACACTAAACCTTCCAGCACCACTGACATGTTGTTTATGGCAATTGTGACGGATTAAAGGTAACCTATAACTGTTCTCTGTTGGAGGATTGTGTGTTTCCAGTGTAGCACCCAACAACAGTGTTACGATAAAGCATGACTAAGGCCTGCTGGTAACTGAGCAAATAAGAGAGTCAATTATTCAGCAGCGTTCATACAAGCATGTTTCTATTATATAACAAATACTACAGCTTGAAATAATAACGTTTCCCGGACTACTTTACCTAGTTAGAGAGCTCTCATGGATTATAGAGAAATACATTAATCATCACTACATTTTCAAAGAAATGTAAGGTATATTTAAAGCATTAATTTAAGTGCAAAATATGAGTTAATGGGTCCAGTTCTACTTCGGTCTTGAATCTTTCAAAAGGTTTAAATATATAGTTGAAAACTAACAAGATTTTAAAAGTGTATCGGGGGGAAAACTGTGCGTCTACGTCGAGATGCATCGCCATCATTGTCGACAAAATGGAAAACCTTGTGTAAATTGTTGCAAACATTGGATATGTTCTACAAGAGCTGGACCTTTTTAATGCAGAAAATGCTACTTATTGTACATTATAAATTATACATTCAACTGTTTGGATTATTTAGGCTACGATCAGACATATAGAGGCCATTCCTAATGTGAAGGAGAACTTGTATTGTAGATAAAAGTCTGGCTGAGCCTTTTGAGTCCCACAGCAGAGAGGATGTCTTGAATTTTGCAAGAATTAAATCAGGGGAGGAAAGAGAAAGACAGTCTGCCTGTTTCTCCCACTGAGGCGGGCTTCACACGAACACAGTTACAGGCTTAGTGAATAAAGAGGAGCGTCCATCAAAGCACTCAGGAGGACCAGAGGACGAAGAGGAGAAGAAGAAGAGATCAAGGTGCTGTGATCTTACGGTTAGATGTTGTCTGGGCGGCATTCAGAAAACACTCACAGCCCAGCCCCCAACACGACTTACTGCTCCAGCTTCAAACACGCACACACCAAAGATAGAGAACATGGCAGCTATCTCAACAGACTTATGCCTTATTTACTAACAGCTGCTTCTGGCTTCCTGCAAAATGCTTAAAGAGTGTCATATAGAAAGCTGGCGAGGAGCGTGTGCATATGTTTATGTATGAGGGTGATTTAGACAGAGCGTGCATTGCCTTGATTATGCAAAAGCTGCTGTATGTGGTAACTACTGTAATACTTCAGTACAAAGTTCCCAGGGTGTTAAAACTACAACTAGTGTTTACGGGAAATATCAGCTGCAAGGGGCTGTCCACGGCCAAATACATTTTTATTCCACTTTCGATTGTTGTATTTAATCAACAGATTCAATCTTGTGTTTAGCAAAGACATGATCTTAAGTTTCTTAAAATAACGTATTTCGCGTGAAAAAACTTTTTTTAAATCCTTATTGAATCTTAGTCAACAACAAACAAAACAACAAATACGTTTACCAATGATTAGGAGGGGGCTGTCCTAATCAGCTGACCAAAACAATAAAGCTAAAAGTTAAGTCACACACACACACACACACACACTATTCATTGTTATACTATTGGTTTCATATCAGTTTATATTGCCACTAAGCTCCTACTTATTCTAAATGGGACATTACTTCAGACTGATTTACTCCCTCCCGAGTCAAACTAAAGCCCAAAGAACTGTGGTTCCTATCCCTTATTTGTTATGCTCTAACACTTCCCAAGTCTTGACAAACCCACTGAGGTGTTACCTTTGAGGATGATGGGGTCCTTGCCCTCCCTCCTCAGAGACTCCAGGACCACGTGCAGCGGCTGGGAGAACGTCAGCCGGCTGGGTTCCATGGTGCTCTCATCGTAAACCACGATCTCTTTGGAGAAGATGCCCTTATAAGAGTCCTTGCCCTCGCGGCAGGAGATGAGGTCGAGCACCGTGATCTTGCCCTGCTGCAGACGCCGCCGGCTGATCTTATCGGAGCAGTTGATGTGCACGGCCCCCCGGATGTGGCTCTTGTTGTACTCCATGAAGGGCCGGCAGTCGATGATGACGGGCACGGGCCCCACAGGGTGTCCCATGGGGCAGCAGGACATCCGTTTGGCCAGCTCATTGGGGTGGATGACCCTCACGGTGGACATGGCCCTCGGGGTGCCTGAGGCGAGACTGGGGGTGCTGATTGCTTCATGGCTGCTGACCATAGGGGGGGGGGGCCCGGCATAGCTGAGGTTGGGGCTGCTGGCGCTCACCTGGCTGTGGTTGAGGCTCTGGTTGTCCTTCTCATAGGTAGTCACTGAGCAGCAGCTGGCACTGCTGCATCCACACGACAACGAGCGCGTGGAGCCCTTGGATGAGGGCATATACGTTACAAGATTGGCCGTCGCCCGGATCTTCACCACGGTGGTGCTAATAACGGTGTTGTCGCTGTTGCTGGTGGCGATGGAGTCCACGTAGCTGGTGTCCAGGCGCAGTTGGAGTTCCTGAGGTCGGATCGGCCTTTGCAGCGCCACCACAATTCTGTCGTCAAGAGGAGATGGAGGCATGGGGAGGCCGAGGGCTGGACGTTTACGGAGAAGTCAACAAGCCGCTCTGTGGAGACAGAGAAGAGACAACACGTCAGACGAGGAAGGAAAGACTTGCAAATGAACAGTTTGGTTCAATGGATTGTGCATCCACTGATTCAGATCAAAGCAGCGAATGAAGGCGCAGAGTGCACACAGGCCGGGCTCCTGTCTGTTTGATCAACATGCAAATTATTAAACTGCCACTGAAGCCAAATATTAGTAGTGTCAACACCTGCAGGGCAACACCCAACTTGGTGGGAAAATGTAGGCGAGACAGACTGTTCACTAAGAATAAACAGTGAAATCATCAGAGAGTCTCGAGTAACTGAATCACTTTGAGTGTAATTAATATGAATCACCCTCCAGATACTGTACTAGTAGATATGTGTGTGTGTGTGTGTTTGTGTGTGTGTGTGTGATGTTTGAATGTTTCATCCCAACTCTGGTCTGTCTGATCCAAAGCTTTTATAACAAGAGAGAAAAAAAGATAAAATACTGCATCAACGCTACGCCGCAGTTTGGTCTCTCCCCCAACTGGAAAAGTCAGGGTAAAAAAAAAAGAGGGGTGGCAATTCCTTTTGATCACCAGTCTGAGCATTTTAAAAGCATGTCATCCCAGAATATTATGTAAAGACACCCGCGGAGCTCTGCCTGTCCCGGCCATTGCCGTGCTTTAGGCACGGTGCAGCTCCAGCTTCAGCAGAAATCATTCATGGCCAAATTCATTGAAGAAACCGGCATGAGAACGTGCCGAGAATGTGATATGGCTTTTTAGGACGAGGCGAACTGATCAGATGAGCTAAACACTGGAGAAAATTCAATTTCACACCGCCTTACTAAATACTAAAATAATACATATACAAGCGATGGTTGCATTTTAAAAGGTAGGGATTGTAACTTTGTCGCAATTGTGGGATTTATAATAAAACACAACAGCTGTAAAAAAAAAAAACACTTAATTCATGTCATTATAGTAATAATAATAATACTCCTATAATAAACAACTAATCCGATCAAAATGGTTGCAGCAATTTGCTATTCCTCTTCATTAATTATAGAATAAAATCCCTATGACGGTGCATCACAAAACAACTTCTGTTTTGGACACTAATTCCCAAACTTGCCTTTTATTTCTGCTTACCGGTGTGTGTGTCGCGGTGCACTGTAGACGGATTTATGATCCCCGCTCCCTGACAGCGTTGCCTCCATTCAGTCCGTCCCAGTGTTGTGGATCGGCAACATTTTTTAGTACTTTTACCCCCGCTCCCCCAGAAATAATATTGAAGGAAGTGTGCCAGCCTACAGAAGTTGCGCAGCGGGATTGATGTGACTGTGAGCCAATGTGCGGCTTCATTAATATTAAATGTGAGGCTTTCTGTACAGTGAGGTCCCGCCCTTTGAGGGGAGGGGTTTGGCTGAGATGTCTGCCTCTGTGGCTGCGTGGAGGGGGAGGAGGGGAGGAGAGGAGGAGGAGAGGAGGAGGAGAGGGAGGGAGGGAGGAGAGAGGGATGTCGCCTGAACTGCCTTCAGTCCCACGCGATGATGTCACTGGCAGCCAATCAAAAGTCTCTCCAGGAGGCTCGAGGAAGAAGACACGGTGCCTTCACGTGCTACTCGTAAAAATCTTAACGCACAGTCAAATGGAGCTGTATCATAATAGAGCCACTGTGCTGCTGAGGAGGAAATATGTGAACCAAAAGCAAATTAGACACGTTTGTTCAATGATGAGTCAGATAATTATACAACCATCAGGGGACTTCCCACATCGTCTTGCCCTGTTTAATTTATATTTCTGTCCCCTCTTGCACTATTTATATTGTTTTTAAGTAATGTGTGTATATATGTTGCATTGTTTGAGCAGGCTGGGACCTATTAATTATAGTAATAATAATTATAATAGGCTACATGTTATTTATAGAGCGCTTTTCAAACTCAAATAATTTAATTGCCAAAAATACACTTTAGCTATTGTGCATTCGACAATAAAACCTTTGAATGTGAATTTCAAATTGAAGGTTGACCTAGGATAAAAAGGGTTTAGAAATGGATTTTAAAAATGTCCATTCATTGGTAAATAAAAATTAAGCCATGTTATGACGTGCCCCTAAATCGCATTAAATGATCATTGTCCATTGTTGAAATCATGACTTAACATAAATCACATGACACAGCATACATTGTGACATGTGAGGGTAAGGAAATTAGAGGTGTAAACAATATGATTAATGGTGGCTGTATTCCATTGAGCTAAGACCCCGCCCACACGGAGACGAAACGGGTTGTATCCGCTACAGTTCTCTATCGTATAGACGGTTCGTCCACAAGGCCGAAACGGAAACACGGATAACGATAACGGCTCCCAAGGTGGGTAGATCTGCGGACGAAGCGCTCTGGGGGGCCAAACGGCTCCGTGTGTATGCCCTATACGATCATTTCCTGATAACGATGAAGCCATAGCCCCGCCTCTCCCCACCTCTGCTGCTCACCCCCGCTTCACCCATTGCTGATGTGTTTCGCCAACAACAATAATGGCGGATCACAGGGTTGCGTTCGTGCTCCAGACGCTACTGACCATGCTACAGATGTTAGTGCAAAATCTACAGCTCCTCCACCACAACCATCAGCAACAAGTGGACATGGAGAACTACATGAACTAAATGTTGCTAAATCCACCGCGGAGAATAAACAGAAGGGCAACCAGGCAACCATGGCAACCATGCTCCATGCTCGAGGGGGTCTTATTCGCTGCTTTTGGTGTATTTTGTGGCGGAAGTACAGCGCCACTTACAGGCCCGGCATATGTACTACTACTACAGCGTTTCCAGTGGGTCGAGCGGTCTCGTGTGGACGGACACGTTTCTTGAGCCGATTCCGTGTGGACGGAAGACTTTTTTGATATCGACATTGGTTCGTTTTCATTTTGCTATATGAATGAACCTTCCAATAAATATCCACTAAATCTGTTACGTTTGAGATATGCTGCTGACTAATGGATACATTAACAGGCAAACATTAGGACTACAACTGTGACCTCTTTGGTTGAGGTAATATAAATTAAATTAAATTCCATCATACCTGTATGTAAAGGTTTATATGTCTTTCTACTGAAATATCTCCTTTATCTTTTCATTGCTTGTGTTTTATTTTGCCCTCATTCATCTTTTTGGTCAGCTTTTTCTTATTGAATCATCTGAAGGCCTGCTGTGCTCACTAGACAATAACTGCCTCTCCTGAACAACCAGACCGCTTCTACGTTTTCATTTTCCTTCAGAGAAATCTCCTCATTTTTGCTGCTCTTGGTTCTTTCTCTTTCTAGTTTTCCTCAGGTTGCAGTTACCTCTTCAATCACTTGCAACGAGTGCACATATTTAAGATCAGCTGGGTGTACAGTAGATCACTGTATAAGCATCTAATTTGGGAGAGCTTTTCTTTGAAAAACAATAATGTGTCCGTACATTTACATACTCTCAAAAATGTTCAGCAATATGTTGGTATGATTCACGTTGAATATATGTAACTCAATCCTGTTTGAAAAGAAACAGCCTGAAACATACTTTTAGCAGGATTTGGGGAAAAAATATGTGTCTGATTTTCATTAAACTTGGTGAAAGAGTGTAGCATTGACCTAATAAACAACTCATTACATTTTGAAGTGGGTATAGTCATTATTTAATACTTATGGAAACAGCCATGGTGAATATCTCTTTCTCAGTGTGCTTGTAGTCCGCAGTACAGTGACCAATCATAGGTTAATTGTATTACTAAAATAAAAAAGTTAAATTACATTGCCCACTAAAGGCACCTGAAAGTCACAGTTTGTTGCTTCATTTTCTTTCATTTTATTTATTTAAAAACATCAATTGACATTTTATTTTAAAACTCTGTATTGTGAGATAACTACTTCTAACCCTCAATAAGGTTACCTCCCTATCTGTGTGTGAGATAGGGAGGTAACAGAGGTGGTAATAAGTAGGTGTGTTTGGCAGGAGTGCTTCCAAGCCAATGCCAAGTTGGCTGACTGCACAGTCCCGTATGACAGGACCCATGTTGCGGTGAAAGGGTCTCGTTGGCTTGAAACCCCAAATATAATCTGAGCCCTCTATTATCCTCTCTGGCAACCTAAAACAATGCAGGGCATTTATTATTGCTTCTATTCTTAGCCCTCTTTACAGTTATTTATAAATGGACACAGCTGATCAAAGCCCTTTTTAGATTGGATTACCGGCTACTTCTGTTTCACTTGTGATAAAGGGTAAATGGGCAAGTACCCTCTGCCTTTGGAGAAGACCTTTCAGCACCACTAAATGTGAATATTTTAAATGAACTCGTCTTGTGTTGTGTGTTTTGCAACATTTAATTAATTGGGCGAAATGTCAAGTGATAATTCATGTGAAACACATCACATGAATGTAAAGTGGATGCTGAGAAGAAACAAATTAATCACAAGTTGCATTTGTGGTATTGGCCTGTAATGGTTACATTTGATACTCCAAATGTACTGATTTTAAAATGTTCTGATAAAATGAGGGATCCTTCTTTACAGGGGTTGAAAATAAAAACAAGATCACATGTGAAAGCATCTAAATAGCACTACACTTTCAAGGACAGTTTCTAATTTATACACATGTTATCCTTTTCCTGTGTCCATTCTTCTTCCTAAGTCATCACATCCAAACGCAGCTTCGTGGTTAATGTTGTAAATTCATACTAAATAACACAACTACTTGGTTAGTTTGAGAAAAGATCATGTTTTCTGTTCAAATAAGTATTTGATAGGTAAATGAAGGTACGCAAGTTAAGTAGTCAACATAAATGAGTCAACGTTTGACTTTCGGTTTGACACGTGACACAAACAGAGGTCTCCCTGGGGAAAGTTATGTGTTTGTCAGACCCATTCTCCCCGTCCTCTACTGGAACTAATAAACGAAACTATAATAGCAGTTAAAAATAACTCCTCCTTGACCAGCTGCGACAGTAAGATACTGTTTACCAAAAGAGGGACCATGTCATTGTTTCCCAACTCACACGTAAGCCTCAAGTCTACGAAGTTAAGTCCAGACAGGCAAGACCCAAATACTGAGTTACCATTGTTCAACAAGTCATATTGTGTCTTCATCAATTTCCATTCTGCAAGTATTTCTTTGTTGACACGGCATAGTTTGTATATGCACAATAACAAAAAGTAGGAATCTATTGTCCTAAGAACTGTAACTTATTGTTGAAACAAACAAAGTGGTTATAGGGAGTTAAGTGTTCCGTAATGGTGGTTATAAATAGCGTTAACTGTGGTTAATTCAAAGAAACTAATTGATTTGTTGCACATTTTAATACCACATGTTTCATCTCAAAATAGGGGGCACGTATCAAGTGTTTTCAAGACAAAAGTCTCAAGTTCCAGTTGCAAGATTTTATCCTCAAGTCATCTTGAAAGTGTATCTACTTTAAGTTATAACTTGACTCTGACTCACAGTCATGTGACTTGAGTCCACACCTCGGCTAGTTACACATGGACGCAACAGTATTACACATTTAAATCCCATATATGAAGTGGAACAAGTGGCAGAAGATAAATCTTTTTTCTTTTGATACTTATATTTTGCTGATAATACTTCTGAACATTAACTTTTGGATTTTAATGCAGGACTTGTAAATGTAGTCGAGTATTTTTAGATTGTTGATTTGGGGTTTCTTACTTATGATCTGAGTACTTCTACCACCGCTGACTTTAAAGGTTTTAAAACATTCTCCCTACCAACAATAAAAAGTATATTTTGGGCAAAAACTCAAGTTGTAGTTAGATATTGTTATACAGTAGTAACAGTAGAAATGTGAGGTAGCGAAGAGTCTTTTAAATGAGAAGCAGATGCTTGGAATAACTTGAAAGAGATCTGTGTGGAGTTTCAACAGGATCTGAGCAGCTATGTAAATTCAACCCGTTCTGCCTGTGTGGCTGGTTTCATTTGTCCAACTGTTTGTCAGGCTGACACTTTAATAATCTCTCAGAATTGTGTAATAAGGAGTTATTTTCTCAGTACAAGGCGCATAAAATAGCTACATCAAAGACATGAGGTATTACCCAGAACCAATCTTTCATTGACTCAAATGTGAAAATGATTTCATAACAGATTGGTGTTTGGATAAGGAGTTATCTTGATGAATTGTTTTTAATCAGGAACACTTCGGTGTTAAAAGGTTAGCCAGAAGTCATGCTGGTTCCTCGAAGCATTTATAAACTAAATCAGCCTTATGTGAACACCGTCTCCTAGAAATTACTTTAAATCAAATGAGCTTTTCTAGAGTCATGAGATAAATTCAGCCTGAATTATGTTCATTGTTCAGAATTAGGAAGTGCTATATTTGTATATGTCTTTGGGCAAGTTTTGGGGGAGATGGTGGCATACAAAGCATGTTGTTGTTTTGGAAACAGAAGAGGGTATTTGGTTTAATTTTAAAAAGCCACAGGAAGTCATTCCTGCCTGTGGCCATCAGACTGTTCATCTCCTCCCTCAGAGCGTCAGGCACTCTGGGTCAATGGATATTGTAGTGCCTTTTGCACATTTTAACTTTAATTTCTTGTGTTTTTATCATAATAATTAGAGTTGAATGAGATTGTGTGTGGAGCTTACATTGATGAGCTGTGCCGGTATTGATGACCCCTCGTGCTCTGTGAAATTGACTTTCAGATTTATTTGCCATGCCTATTTTCTTTTATCAATAGAGGGAGTCTCTAAGCTTGAGAGTTTCTAAAAAATGAAAAGAAAATAATTTGGGAAGGTATCTAAAATATTTAGGTTTAAACATGGTTTAATTTCTATATACAAATGTCATATAGACAGCATTTATTTTAATTGCTGGAGTGAACTGGGGTTGAAACATATGGCTAAATATGAACTTTTTTTTAATGTTATCTTTTGATTATTAACTTTAACTAGCCACAATGTCTAACACAAATTATGATATATTCTCTATAAATCTATTAACCCGTAGGTTACCATCAGACTTTGTACATGGAGCCCTCAATGCAATTTAAAGTGGAATAATCTACATTTGTTATTGCAACAAACATTGATGCTTATTTCCTTTTTTGTGCTGCTTTGAAAATGGACATTAATAACAGTAATCTTTCTACTCTGTTGTGAGCTGGGAGCAGGTGTATTTTAAAATGCTGATGAAAGGTTAACAGATTTTATAAGCCTTTTTAAATGTAACTTTCAATGCTGAATTTGATTAGAAAAACTTGTTTTACAACCATTTTCTCGCTTTTATGAGATCTCGAATTGAGCCGACACTGTTTAAATGTCAGCTTATGGAAATCATGACAAAGTGCGGTTTTGTGTATCTGCCTACAAGATCACACATGATATGAGATAATGTCAAACTTTGATGTAAAACATAGTCAAGTGGGGTTTTTATACTTACTCTGGATGGAAAATATGACTGACAGAGGTGTGGTGTTCGCTGGCCCAGATGAAAGACCCAAACCACTTCCTGTCTTCAGCGAGGTGCACACTCAGAGCAGCACAGGAAGATCTCAACCTCATGTAACCTTGAAAACAAGCTGTCATACATACATTAATTTAGAAAATGTTTTTTTAAATACCCTGGAGACGGGTGTTTGACTTACAAATTAGCCCATTTACTAATTGCTCTTTTCAGTTTTTAATATGCAAAAACTGCCCCCTCGTCACAGTTCTTCCCATCTGGCAATTAACTTCATTTCTTATTCAATGCTGAGGATTTAAGAAATGGACAAATGTTGCTACTGATGGTTTCTAAGGGAATGGCACAGATGGGCCGGCTGCAGACTCAACAGCTTGAAAAGCAACATGTCCAGCGATGGAGAGGAGGGACGCTGCCAAATATTCAACAGCCTGTCGACCTATACCCCTTTTTACTTTCTGAATATGTATCAGCCACCACTCCGCTAGTCTGTAACACAAAACCTCCCAGCTTCAAAAGTGTCTCACCTTTTGAAACCTGCTGAGCTGCTCTGACTGCTATTTTTAAATCATTTTCATTAACTTCATTAGGCTATTTAATTGAACAAGCAAGACCTTAACTGAGGACTGACACATTTTTGGAAAATAACGTTTTTCTCATCAGTAATGCTCGGGCTGTTTGATTTGTCTGAGGTTTTAGAGCCAGAAAAAAAATATAAAAATAATGTCCGTCCATTCTGTCGAGGCATTATGGTGCCTCCCTCTGAAAAACTGTCACACCATGTCTTTGTTTTTTGTGTGATTTATAACATGGAAAGTCGATTTCTTGTCTCTCAATGTTGTGTAAGTACTCACAGCTTGTAAGCAAGCACATGGTGAGAAACCCAAAATACTCTGACATAAGATTTGATAAGATCTGTGACTGATCCTGACATGTAAATTGGGGAACAGAGAAGTCAATATTATTCTCCATTACACGAACATACTGTTTGAAATAAGATTAAATCACGTTAAAATGTTGTGGAAGTCAAAGAAAATGTATAACTTATAAATGGATGTTTAAGCAAGAAAGATCATACATTTGTGGTTGTCTTACATGTTTTGATACTGGACTACAGAGCATTAAATAACAACATTGTCAATAAAACACATTAGACAAGAGATAAAAAGTGTACCTTTATGTTATGAAGGCGTGTTTCCCCATGGGTTTTTTTAATCACTTGAAATTACAACTTTAATTTCAATCTAATTTATTTTCCAGTTTTTTTCCAGCTGACATATTCACATTATTTTCAAAACTGTAACCTCTAATGATACCTTTAGAGTAGACAAACCAAAGCTGTCTAAAATCACAGAATAACTGATAAATAGATCGATCATCAATGTAATCATTTCAATGTGTTAAGCAAAACACCATTTTTTTTTTTTTATTTCATCTTGTGATGCCCACTTCCTCCCAAAGCATCAACCCCAACCCTCTGGGCAGTTCCAGCTGAAGTTTGAGACCGACTGAGACTAGCTGATGGTTGTTGTCAGTGGAAATTAAACTAGAATAATCATGTGCTAAAAGGACACATGTCTCCTTTAAGTGTTGCCTGTGTTGGAGGCCAGCGGCTGTGACTGATTACCCGGAGAAGTTCAGTTTACAGCGAACAATAACAGCTACATCACTGAACTCATAACAATCCTATTTTCTTCTGAGTTGGGCCAGTCTGCTCAGTATTATTCATTCACGTTGGCATGTCCCTCCGCCTGAGGAAGGTTGAATCATCCTCACGGTCACTTAGCAACAACCAAATATTGTTTAGTTAGCCATCAGAAAATGTAAACATTCGCTCTCACTGGCTCACGTATACACTTGCATAGACTCAGTGATGGAGCGACACTAATCTTGGTTGATGCGTGCGCAGAGTGACACCGTGTTCTCTTGGAGTTTTAGTTTACCTCATGCTCTGATGAAATCTGAGATAATGATCTCAAGAATAGCAAATATTGTCATTCTCCCTGCAGTGGGAGCCCAATTTACTTCTGACCTTATCCCAGAATGGAAGCACATCACACACATGGATGGATTTACTGTTCTGAGGGTATTGGATGATGTCTTGTGATATTTATACCCCTCTGCCCCCAGTGAGTGTCTGTTTATTAAATGTCTTCTTTGAGGTTATAAATCAAACTTCTGCGCCGTGACCCTCGAGTGGAGCAACTTATCAGAAATACCCGCTGCCCTCAACCTTTGAAGCAAACACAGGGATGACACAATATAAATAACAATGACTCTCTCTGCACTCGCCGCTAATCACGTCTAAATAGCAACTGTTTCTAGGACGGGGGGTCACCTGCTGTGGGCTGAGAGGGAGCCAGGCCTTCAGCTCCGTGTCCCACCAGGGGGCCGAGGTTCAGCCTCTGCTGGCAGCTGCCTCCGTGCTCTGGGAATTAACTGCCCTGCACTGTATCTGCAATAATAACACTCTAAACTAATGGGAGACATTGGGCCTGCAGCAGGGAGAGGCATAAGAACGGTATATTCTTTTGTTTGTATCCACTTACCCATTGATTTCTGGGACAACAATGTATTTCTTCTCAGGTAATACAATATAATCCCTTCATAGTAATTGCATCAGGTGCAACAATATTCAAAAGCACTGTCAGGACTGCCATATAAAGCAGTCCTGACAGTGCTTTTACAAATATCAAACACAAATAAAAGATATACAATAAATACAAGTGACAATATATAAACAAATACAGACATTTGATTTTGCATCTCTGAGTTACATCGGTTGATAAATGTGTTGTAATTTGAATGTATAGCATAAAGGTCAGAGAAAGTTCATGAGTGGTCAAAAGCACTCTTACCCAGATTACAAAAAAAAAAAAAAAGTGTTAAAATGTTCACTAACGGTTTGTCCAAAGCAAGTAGGAAACACAATGATATGATGTGATGAATATCATATGATGATTTAATATGTGGCCTTGGTATGGGGATCAGATGGTCACAGGTTCAAACCCCACTGCAGTCAGCATGTCGTTGTGTCCCTGAGACACTTCACCCCAAATTACTCCTGTGGGGATTGTCCACAGTATTGAGTATGTAAGTCGCTTTGGATAAAAGCGTCTAACAAGTAAGATGTAATGTAATGTGTTTGAGAGTATTTATAGTGATTTTATCATTACATTCATGATCTAACGAAATTAAATGGTTAACTGATCCCAATTACGGCTTTAAAAAGCTCTGAAAAACAATATGACTTGAAAGCTCTTGGATGCTTTTGGATAATGCAGCTCTGGAATATAACATATCTACTTTGTTTGAGTTTATTTAACAGTACCTCACTTACCATTGAAGTTTCTCTTATAGCCTCTTATTGTTGGCATCTCTGTGTCAGAGTTGCATACAGGAGTATATCATGTGCAGGGGGCGTTACCCATGCCAATAATAAACAATAGACAATAGCCTCTATTGAGGATTACATTGATTTTTCATTCAGCACACCTGGGAATTTTTTGAAAGCATATACGATAAAAATGTAATTGTTGCTTTAGGCCCAGTGTAAAGCAACTCCATAATTACAGGACTCAGTTACGTTTAAATTAGACTCTATGAGATTTTGTGTCTGGGTTTTTAAGTGAAGTTTGATTTTATATAGTTGGTGTTCTTGTCTCTTCACCCTCAGTTGCTAATACCGCTCCTCAGTTTCCCTGCATTATTCTCCACAAGCTGTTGCAGCTGTCAGAAATGTAAAACGCTTCACTTCCTGTATGACGGAGCATGATTTTGTCTTACCAGACAGCAGGTATGTATATAGAATAGCAGATTTAGAAACTTTTCTGGTTTGAATATTGAATAATATGTGCTCAATTATCAGTGAGCAGTATATTGACCATTGAAGGATGACATTAGCCCTAAATACATGATTCCACACATACAGAGTTTTTGGAATACCTATAAAGACTTTAAGATCTTTTACACATTATCGAGATTGTAAACTTGAACTTAAAACAAACCGTTTTTAATTTGCCTAAATCCATCTGGGTATGTATTACATGCGATACTATTTTTCTGCTACATGTATATCTTTGTGTGAATGCAGGGGAATTTCCTCCTTTAATCAACACTGTAAAATAGCTCAGCATGATAACATCAGACTGATATCGTTAAAGCATGCTTTACATACGCTGGCTCAGCACGATGAGTAGTTTACTCTTAAAGATAATCTGGAAATAAACCCGTCATATCACCTTGAATGACATTGACTGTGTCCGTATACTGAAGGTTCACCTTATTTGCCTAAAAGATAGTGTGGTGTCTTTGTTATTCGAGTAAAGTACAGCAACAACATACTTGAAGTTAGTGTATCCATTTGATCCTACATTAACTTCTACTCTACAACAATTCAGGAAAATACTGTACTTTTACTCCACATCTTTTATTTAATGCTTATATTTATTGTTACTTTGTATATAAAACTATCATGTGATATATGGAGGCGTGTGGCGCAGTGGATAGAGCCTTGGTGTTGGGATCAGAGGAGCACAGGTTCAAACCCCACTCCATGTCCTTGTGTCCCTGAGACACTTCACCCCAAATTGCTCCTGTGGGGATTGTCCACAGTATTGAGCATGTAAGTCGCTTAGGATAAAAGCGTCTAACATGTAATGTAATGTAATGTTATGTAATATATTGTGAAGAATCTACTGATCTTCACAATATACAGAGTATCTGAAATTGGTTCCATACTGGTTTTAGTACAATAATTGTCTAAAGGCATCCCATAAAGAAACACTTGATTCTTCACTTTTACAAAAATAATCAAAATGTACAGAAGTTGAATTCACTGAAAGGACATAGATGACATCACTAAAGCCCAAAACATCGATGCCGATAATAACTATAAATAAATTCTTCATGCAAAAATGGCAGAAAATTCAGTTTTCTGCCTATCTCTTTTACATCATATAGGATTTGGGTTCTGCAGCAACAAAACAAGACATTTGAAAGCATAACCTTGGACTTTGAGAAACTAGGATCGGCCGTTGTTCAGTATTTCCCTCCATTTTATAAACAGAATGATTAAGTGGCTAATCTAGAAAAACGAATTGCAGTTTAATCCATCATGACAATACTCGTTAGCTGCAGCCCTGCTCTATTAAATAAACCCTCCTGAAAGCGAGTCACCTGACCCCCCCCAGTCTTTGTTCTCAGATTTCTATTCCTTTATCTGAGTCTCCTTGGAAAACTAATGATGTCCTTTCACGCTTTTTCTCTTCCTTGTGTGCAGAATGACGGAGTGGAAAGCTACAATGCAGGAAGGCTGATGAGTATGCAAATGTCTGGAGACAGATAGGGGGGGGGGACAAAGGTAGAGAAATGAGAGGTTGTAGTGGAGAGTGATATGTGTCATTTGGTGATGTCATGCAGGGTGACAGCGGCCTGAGTCAGAGGGTGACATCAACGCAACAAGCTGTCAGACAGGTTGTGAAAGGGCTTAGTCCCACACTCCCATTGTCCTCTGGTTTAATGCTGTTATTCAGCCTGCCACCGGCCTTACCATTTGTTAATCTGACCTAACACACAGCTAAACACAGGACAAAGACACACAAACAGCACATTTAAAGGCCAGCACAGAAGAAAAAAACGGCCAGCGGCGAAATGTCAGGCTGTAATACACCATCACAGCTTTTAGAAAACAAAAGAAGGAGCACACAGTTTGAGTGAGGTCAGGCAATAAACATCTACCAGCCAACACACTGTTTAGCTTAGAGTTTGACTTCTTTACCATGTAGACTTTCATTTGAAGTGTATAAAACATTAGTGCTAAAGTCAGGGAATGGATTCAGCAATCAATACAACTATAATACATCTATTTATTTGTTAAAAATTGCAGAAACATGCTGTAGTATAGGGATTTTCACTTTTATTAAATACTAAACTTAATCTATTTGGGTTTTGGACAAGACATCGCTTTGGACTTTGAGACACTACGATTTTTTTTCAAACGTTTCTGACAATTATATTGTTCTTGAAATAATAAAATACAAGTCAGTCAATAATCAAAATAGTTATTAGTTGTGTCCCTGATATAGATTCATCAGACGATAGGTCCGGTGATTTTATGTGTATTGTAAACAAATCCTATGAAAAGTCCCAAACCAACAATGACCTTATTCTTCTAACAATGATTGTCTGTGTGGCCAGAGCCTGAGAGACTTCCATTGTTGTCCAAAAAACTCTTAAAATGACACATCAATGAGACACACAATTACACTTGTTGACTAATGTAAACCTAAACGTTGTATAAGTACGCTAGATAATAACAGTTGCTTACCAAAATCTGTCAAATTCATCCTTAGAGGAATATGAATGTCCATCCAATAGTGTTTGAGGCGTTTGTCTCAACACCACAAATATGAACCCCGTGGTGGCACTATCAGTAAATTAACAGAATTAACAAAGTCATTGTGGAGGTATATCCCCCTGGGACCATGAATGTCTGTACAAAATGTCAGTTTGGTCCAAAATGGTGGACCATCATTGCCGCCAGAAGAGCCAACACTACGCTACCAAGTGGTCCAAATATCTGATCGGCTCGAATCCATTATTTCCACAGTTTCCTGGGGGGGGGGGGAAATGCTTTTACACCAATGTATTTATTAACCTACCATTCATAAATAACCAAATAATAAATCAAAAGTGATGGTAAAGTTACATTCTAATGTTATCTTTACTAACAGCCATTCAGAAATTCAGTGGGTGAGAGGAAGTGATGAAGAAGAATGAGTAATGTAGAATGAGACAGAAAGCACTCTTTAGCTCCAAAATTCATTCATGAAGCGCTCGGCTTTGTTGTATTTTCCAACCACACAACCCCCCCCCCACCATGGAGACACTGACAGACCACGCATCTTTGGGCTAAGGTCTTGTTTGTTTCATTGCTCACTGTACTTACACAGAATTACAGATAAGTAGGGACAACATGAGTCAGTGCGGTGGACTGAGATAACAGGTGGGTTTCAGGAACCCTGTTTCTAAGAATCAGCGTGTTATACCTGCAGAGTTTCGGGGGATTGAACAAAGTGTGAAACTCATTTGCAGACTGCAGGTTTGATAAGTGAGTGTGTGGGTGCAATCGGTGGATGATATCACCGCTCAAATTGTATAAATATCCATTATACGTTCTTGGTATTTTTGAAAGAACGTGGAACAAAGCAGGCATTGGAAATCTAAGATTACATGTTCACTGAAAACCAGAGTCATTATCCTTCTGTCTAGTCAAAACACTCTTTCAGGAGAAGAAGAGGGCACGAATTAAAAGATGACATCATGTGAATACACACAAAAGAGGCCCACATGTTTCAGAGACTCTTCATCACTTTAAATAAAAACCTTTTAAGGCTGAGATCAAAATCAAATGCAGTACATGCAGCATGTTCATCTACAGTATGGCTGCAGGTGGCTGGAGTGCCCCCTGCAGGAAAGGGCTATAATAAAGACTCCATTACATAACAAATACTTTATGTATGTGGCACTTTTTAAAACCTGGTGGTTCACAGTACAAATAAAAGAATGTAAGAACATAGAAAAAGGGGAAAGGAAGAAATGGAAAGTAGACATTTGGATAATACCTGAACAAAACCAGTGGTGGGATATAACTTTTACATTTGCTCAATAACCATACTCAATCAATCAATCAATCAATCAATGTTTATTTATATAGCCCAATATCACAAATGTTACATTTGTCTCAGTGGACTTCACAGTTTGTACAGAATATCAGTATGACAATACGTCACCCTCTGTCCTTAGACCCTCACATCGTACAAGGAAACACTTCCAGAGAAACCCCACAGTTTAAAGGGGAACATGGGAGAAACCTCAGGGAGAGCAACAGAGGAGGGATCCCTCTCCCAGGACGGACAGACGTGCAATAGATACCGTGTGTAAATCGAAGAGATAATACATTTTACAACATAGGTAGTCCAAATGTTTGGAAATGCATGTGTCTATAATAAGAAGATGAATCCACGAGGATGTCAACAATCCTGTGGGAGCCATCAGGGAAGTAGTATGGTGAGAGTCAGGCAGGACCGCAGAGACAGGTTCAGCCACGACTCGAAGTCCAGGACTCAGATCCAGGACTCAGGATCCAGGACTCAGGATAGAGGATCCAGGACACACGACCGCAGCAACAGGATTAGCCTCGACTCAGGATCCCTGGCGTATATATGGACACAAAAAAGAGATTTGGGGAAAGCTGGGTTAATCGGAACATGAGAGTACACAGGTACAAACAGACAGAAAGACGGAGTAAGGTGCCCCCCCCCCCAACAGTCCAAGCCTATAGCAGCTAAACTAACGTGTCTACATACATGCACTCCCTTAGGATAGGTTGAGGGAAAAGGGTAGCAAGTAAGAAGTAGGAGACAGAGGTGGAGAGGCACACGCAGGGAGAAAGGTCCCCACTGGAACCTGAATTGGTTAGATATAAGGAGTAGGTCTGTGGCTAGGTTCCACACTCACCGGCCGGGCTAGGCCTTCTCTGCAACCTGTTACCCTCTATACTAAGGTATTATTTCCATTTCCTTTCCATTTTATGCTACTTTATCATTCTATTCCACTACAATTCATAGGGCAATATTGTACTTTTTACTCCACTGCATTTATTTAGCATTACATGTTATATATGAAACCCATGATATGCTTATGTGATATATGCAGTCCTTACCTACTTTTTAAAAAGTCTCTAAAATTGGCTCCACATTGAGAAACTACAAGATTAAAATGCATACATGTGATAAAAATGGATTATAAAATAGTCTTAAATAATAAAATACTTTGAATCAGCCATTCTGCATGTGTACATTAACTTCAGATACTTTAAGTATATTTGGCTGTTTATACTTATGCACTTAATGCTATTCAAAGGAGCCATTATGCAAAATGTGTACTTTTACGGATACCTTTGTACTTTAACTCAAGTAAGTATGAATTCAGGATGTGTACTTGTAATGGAATATCCTAAAACCATAATAATGTTACGTTTACTTAAGTACAGGATCTAAGTATGTTATCCACCTCTGAATAAAACAAAGGTAAGCAAGATTTTCACTAATTCTTGATATACAAAAATAAGATTGTCGCTCCTTTTATACACGATTCAAACACTCAGAGTGTTTACTTGGGAGCCAGGACAGCAAAAGTTCACAAAAAATATTTAAATAAAGTAGGATGATGCTTGTCTTTGTTAAAAATATTTAGTTCCAGATGCAATATTTCAAACCACCCATCGTACTGTCAAGCAATCCAGCAGAAAAGATCTATCATCTGTAGATTGTGTCACTGCTGTCTCGCTTGTCTCAATAATTGATGTCTTTCTGGATTTCTGTTGTGCTTCTTCCTTCAGATTTCACTTCATTCAGGTTTTTTTTTCTCCTTGTGCTCCAGTTGGCCGGCCCCCACAGAGCTTGAAGAAAAGTCACAACATTTGGATTGCCTCTTATCACACTCAGGCACGCAAGAAATTAAAACCTCCATAGCCTCAGGTGAATGCTCCGCTGGTCAGGGCACTTTGCATTTCAGAGTCATTACATTGCTGTTCTGCACTGCTAGTCTCAGCACAGTAGGAGGGAGGAGGAGGGAGGAGGAGGGAGGAAGAGGGAGGAAGAGGAGGGGGGGGTGTTGGTTCGTGCAAACTGTGTGCATGAGCAACATTTCAAGACCTGACTCAGTAATTATCAGTGATTGTCCAGTGCCTATGTGAAGATATCAAATCAAGTGGAAGTTTATTTATATAGGACAATATCACACGTTTGTCTCAGTTGGCTTAACAGATAGAAAGAATAGAGACATTACACTTAGAAGCAAGTGTTTACAAATTCAAAAATAGAAAGGACTATGTCACTGGAGTATCTAAATAATACACAATATAAAGAAAATATTGAATTAATTGTATACTCTCCAATATACAATCTCACTAAGATACAGAAATATATAGAAATATAAGTCACTTAATATTACAGTATAAATAAAAAGTGAATACGTGTTCTTTTTTGGAAAACCTTAAAATATTACTTACAATTATGCTATGAGGCTAACAATAAACATCGCAATTGATAAATTAATTAATAAAAGACAAGAAAATATATAAAATCCCCCCAAAAATCTAAATTAAATCCTAAATAAAATTATTTAAAAAAAACTTAAAATGTAGGACTCTGGACGACAAGCAGGGTGATATTAAACCAGCTTGAACTCTATACTTCTTATTTTAAATAAAGTCTTCAGCTCACTCTTTAAAGTTTGGACACTGTCTGCCTCCCTAATGAAAACAGGAAGTTGGTTCCAAAGAGAGGGAGCTCGGTAGCTGAACGCTCTGATATGAGAGCAGATGCAAATATGTGTAAAAGGATAAAGTGTTTATTTCGAGGCCGGGATTTCATTCCTCCCTGGATAAGTGGAGCAGTAGAAGTCAAGAGGATGGTTTGTGTTCAGCAGCCTGATGTGTCCTCACAGTGGGAGCAGAGGAAGCTCCTGGTCCTGGCGCCTTACACAGAGAAAATCAGCCCAGTCTTTATTCTCCCTAATGCATTATTGAACGCTATTTTTTGCTGCTGCACTCCAAGAACAAAGGTATTGCAGTTGTCATTTTTAACTTTACAGACAGAATGGGGAGGATATTTTTGGGAGTCCTTTCTTTTTCTCCCTGAAGTTCCCCAAGACTTGACTCCCCTCGAGCATTTTTTGTTTTAGCATCTGCCAGTATGATGAGTGTGTCGAAAAGCCTTTTGTTATCGTGCTGTTTCAAAAGGGCCATCATAGGTTTGGAAATCACCCATTATACGCTGGCTACTTTGCTCCATAGAAAATGTAAATGATAAGATTTAAAGCTGACTTCTGCAGGATTTTCATTCATTCCCCTTTCAGTTTTTCTGTTGCAGTTTTGAACGTAATTCAGACTTCACGTCTTGCTGTTTCATCTCCTTCCTGCTTGTAGCGTGCAGCTCTGGCGAACGCATCAGTATGTTAAGTCAAAATTGCACGGCTGAATTATCTCGCGTTCTCCTTCTCTTCCCTCCACTCTCCAGACTTCACATGTCTTGCAGAGTTACTGAGATGTTACACTGTCACTGTGCAAGTCTGGATTTTAGGTTACAAATCCTCAGAGCCCAGCGGACCAACCAAGCGAGACCCTGAGTCACCAACTGCACTGCGCGCGTGTGTGTGCGTGTGTGTGTAGAGGAGGGATGAGGCTGCAAGAGAAGGGAAAACTCAATTAATGTCAGCCTCACACAACAACGCAACATCCAGGGCCTCTCTACGCCAGGCATATAATTAAAACATCTCTCCCTACATGATTTGTTTTTTTTCTCCCGGAAGCAAATAGATTCAGTCTGCAACCTGCACTGTGATTAATTACACAACAATTATAACGCCTGTCAGTTCCCAGTGAGGTTAGTCAGTAAATTCCTCCCTTAGCTAGAGGAGGTAAAAGGAGAGCCTGTTAGAGTCATCAGATGATTCCTTCTTACCTGATAGATTTTACAGTCAAGTATGTCCCAACATCCTTGGGGTGCGTTCCCAGATGAACATCAATCACCTCAGCCTTTCATGTTAGACGGGCTGGTGGAGCTGTTTAGTGACCAGTAGCCCCAGTGGATGAACTCAGCAGGTTGTAAATGTGTAACACTCCCTCCACCTGCCTTTATTCTCCCTGACTGTTACAGTAAAAACAAGTGAGCTGGAAGTCAACAGCATGAAGTTACTGGACATCATAAAAATGAACTAACTCTTCAGTTACATTGATATATCATGGCAAGAGCGTCAACGATAAGCATGACTTGTTTTTAAGATAATAGCCAGAAAATCGATCGCCAACTTTTGGGGAAATAGTTTTGTAATTGTATTGTAAAAGAATGCTGTTTTCAGCCTCAAAATATGGGCATGTACTGATTTTCTCTCTATTATTACATATTCAACTCATTATCTTTGGGTTTAAGACTGACTAAACAAGACATTTAAAGATATCTTTTCAATTTGCACACGGCATCTATTGCACGTCTGTCTGTCCTGGGAGAGGGATCCCTCCTCTGTTGCTCTCCCTGAGGTTTCTCCCATGTTCCCCTTTAAACTGTGGGTTTTCTCTGGAAGTGTTTCCTTGTACGATGTGAGGGTCTAAGGACAGAGGGTGTCGTATTGTCATATTGATATTCTGTACAAACTGTCAAGTCCACTGAGACAAATGTAACATTGGGCTATATAAATAAACATTGATTGATTGATTGATATACATTTTATTGTATGTACAGCACTTTGGGCTCGACCAAAAATCGTTTTAAAATGTGCTCTATAAATAAAATTTGATTTGATTTGATATCTCCTATTAATTTGCCCATTATGACATTCATTCAAATAATCCTTTGTTGCACCACTAATCTTGACTCAAAATAACATATACCTAACAAATCAGGTCCTTTTTGACAGATTTGGAGAGAGAACATGAAACTTAAAAGTGATGGAAGTTATTTGATGACAGGGTCTCCATTTTGAATCCCTTAACACAAAAAAAACAACCTCCAAACTGTCAGGATGCCCCTGAGGAAGAAACCAAAACCCCAGCAGAGCCAATGACAGAGAACAGAGCGTCTGAACTGAGAGCATCTGTGGAGGTGATTAAACGATTCAGAGCCCAGGGGAACAGAATGCTTTAAAAAAAGGTCACAACCAGGACACAATCCAGAGCAGCGATCAGCTCCTAAACTCCGTCCTCTTTACTGCTGCGCGAGTTTTGAATTTTCAAACGACATGTTATGTATTCCCAGATCCCTTCTGCAGCTGCTCCTGTGGTCGGGCAAGTGCTCTGGGCTTTGGTTTATGTAATGACTGCAAAGCAACACACACACAACCACACACACACACACAGTACGGCTCACTGAGTTGCTGCATGGCCAACATTGTGGCAAGCCGAAACAGAATCATTACAAACACTTTCACTTATTAAATTGGCGTGCTGCTGGATGCAGGACTTTATTTTGTGGTTCAGTTTAAAAGGAGAGTAAACACAGGCCGATCCTGAAACATACAAAGCCTCTCCTCGGTACAGAAATAGATGGTACCAGCATGTACAAACCTCAATGTAAAATGAATCTTGACAACACTGCATGTACTATATGTGTGCAAAGAACAAGCACATATGCAAGCTGACCACAATTCAATAATGATCTTTTAGTGAAGGCACCTCTCACATTTGAGTAAAAAGGACTAAATGTAAACACATGTCAATGTTGTGTATCCTTTCTTAAATTCTGCACATTGTGTTGCTCCGTTTAGATTTTTCTGACATGAGCATGGCTTGACAGAAAGAAAATCCTTTTAGGTTGTCTATTAAGTACACACATTTGTGACCTTAAAGCCCCTCTGTAAAGCGGCCATAGGTCAGCTGAGGGCAGAATGAGACTCCATTAATATGTGCACAGAAACCACGAAACTAACATGAACCAAAAATAGGTGGTCATGCCCTCCAGATACTGGATGGGAAAACGGAGAAAGAGCTCCACATAGTGGGCATAGAAGGAACAAGGTTTGAAAGAGGAAAATATACGCATGTGTCAGTTAACCTTGAGTCAATTATTATTATTAACGACTATTTGTTTCTCCGACAGCATCTCGTGAAATTGTAAAGACACTGGTTGATTTTCTTTTTGAATTGTTCTCTGAAGGTCACTTTCCGTTGATTGCCTGCCAGTCTGTGTACTTGAGCGTCAGGCCTGTTAGAAAAAAATACAAAAATTCAATATTTATTAAGAATTCCACATGTTTCAGAGCAGCTGAGTGTTCACAATGGTGCCACAGAGGACGTATGCTGCTATTCGCACCAGTACATATCTAACTACGTGATTAACACCTTCTTACCCGGGCAAAGGGTCTTTGTCAGCGGTGCCTTCACTTGCATGAGCTCTGGGTTCTCCTCAGAATCTTTACTGGCGTGGAAGTTTGTGAAGTGCAGCGCGGGCCACCAGCCCTGTCTGTCAGCCATTTGTGTGAAGACAACGTCCTTCCAGTCTTTTCTGTTTGAATACACAAATGTATACAGAAGCATTTTCTTTAACAAGAATATGTGGCAGATTTATTTATTTTAAATGGCAGTCTTTTACAATCAGAGCCGACAATATTCCAAACATTTTCAACGTACTCTAGCTGTAGTTTCTGAATAATGGCCTCTAAACGCTTCCACACGTCCAGGTTGCTCCTCCAGCAGGCAAAGTCCAGCATCTCCAGAACAACTCCTAAAGCTTTCTGGAGGTCACTGCTTTTCTCTGGGGGGGGGGGGGAGTGAGTATCATTATCCAGAGAAATCACAAACACAATTTTTATTGAAACTACTCAAATGTGTTGTCATCTTAAAATCAATAAGCATCCTAAAGTTTCAAATAAGACATCACTTAATTGAAAACTAATTATATGAATCATTGATTATAGGGTAAGACTTTTAAGTTGTTCTTTTTAATTTAGGATCCAATCTGCTTTTACCTGACTGAAGCAGGGAAGAGCTGTACTCCAACATCAACTCATGGCTTGGGACCAACACATGGAGGACCTATGATGTGAGGAAGATAAGTCGTTAGGATGCAATAGACACAGTATATGTTTGTGGGCTTGTGAACTCTTACAAGTTCCAGTTTTACAAAGTTCATATATATATAAGGTGCAGGCTGTTTTACATGGATATTCACAGTTTAATGTATTTAATTATAATATACAGTTATACCTTCAATACTTTCATCAGTTTCTTCTCTGCAGTATCGCATCGCTTTAAGTACTGATACAGATAGACATGCGCGTTGGGATTAGGTGGAAAACTGTTGTCATACGCGTAATCATTCAGGACTTTCAAAGCCTCCTCGTGATCCTCGTAGAACTCCAACATCTGCCAAAAATAAAACAGTTTGGAAATGTTTCTTGCATTTGGCCTGAAATGTAATCATAAGATTGTTTCGGATGAATTGTGTTTCATCTTGTGATATTAAATATATATTGATTTGATAAAAAAGGTTGTTAGGAATGTTCTTACCTCAACGTAACTCAGTATGAAAGGATCCCAGACGCCAGGATTGTTCAAAATCTCCTTTAGATTCACAGAGGCCGTTCTGAAGTACTTGCGTATGTCTTGGTTGTCAGCGGAATCGGAATGTTCTGAAACAGTAGGATCAGTTTACAGCAACAGTAAAGAGATGTTTCAGAAACAAATAGGTTCCTATAACCTATTTGTTCTCAGTAGTTACCGAGGCTGGCCTGTAGGTGGCAGTGTGACATCACACAAGCGCTTGCTGCATGTCTGCATAACTGAGACGGGTAAATAAGAGATGCTCTGGGTGTTAACTGTGTATCAGCTTACCAGTGGAGGAGTGAGTACACTTTTTGTCACACCAGATGATGTAATCCAGTAAACTCCTGTAGGCCTGGATCAGTTTGATCTTCTGAAACTGAGCGGCTGACTCCTTCCCGTACCTCCAGCTCTCAGAGACAGACAGCTGGCGCTTTGCCTCCTCGATGTGGCCGTTCAGCAGCAGGTGGAACGAATGCTCCAGGCAGATCTAGAGACACACAGGAAGAAGTATGTTCTCGATGTATGTTTTCAAAAAAAGAAGTGTGTGCATTTTGCAGTCAGGTCTAAGAGCTCACTTACCATCAGGTAATGTCTAACTCCCGAGTGCTTCATTCTTTCATAGATGTTGTTGTAGTCTTCCAACTTTGATTTGGGGTGATGGTGAAGGATCTCAGCGCTGATTCTCCAAGTAAGCTAGGGTGGGAAAAGAATGTTAATATCAACGACTTGATTACAGTGATTTATAATTGTTAACATAACTGATACTTATGAAAGGCTTTAGAGCGTTTGTTGATGCTTGTATTGTTAAGATGACACCATTGATGAAGCACATAGGACAATTGAGAAGTTATTGTTATTGAATAAAACAAATCTGCCCTCTACATTTAACTGTTTCCAGAAACAGCTCCCTGCCCTCTGCCCTGTTAACTGCAACCTTCCACTTGTTTTGACTATTATTACTAAGACTTTACTGGCACAAACTACCAGTGTTTCCCCTATATACATTCAGCAGCGGCGCAGCAGGCAAACAAAATAATTTCTTTCTTTTTTTAATACATTAAAATAATAATCCGTGGCCACACAGCCTCTGTGAGCGAGAGAGCTAGAGAGAGCACACCTTTAAAGGAGGGGTAGGTAAGTTTGAGAAACCTGCTCGAGATACACTTTTTGTTATATTCCATGGAATGCTCTTAATATCCTGATAGCAATGCATATTCTAAGTGCTTTGAAAAAAAATCCATAAAAAAAATTCATCTGTGGAAGCCGTAATACTGTAAAAACTACGACCAATTATTTTAGCCGGGCCGGCTAAAATAACTGGTTGGCCGACCTGTCTGTCAGCCTTCAATCTCGTGCACACACACACACACACTCGTGCAGTCATTGCGCGCCGTTATTGGGCGTGTTTCCCGTGAGCTCCTCGGTCAGTCCTCCTGCAGCGGCTCAGTCCTCCTGCAGCGGGGCTGAGCTCACTCTGCTGCAGGAGGACACGTTCACCATGGCAGAGTTTTCTTCAACATCGTCTACCGGTCGCAAAAGAAAAACTGTAATGGAGCAAATTATGAAGAAAAAGAAAGTGGAAACTAGGAGAAGTCAAACCAGAGTCAATATCGGAGTTGCTTTTCAACTATGGCGACTATTTACGGAGCACACCGAGCTGATATGTAACGTTACCGGCGCAGCCTGCTCTCGTCAGCTAGACGTAACATTTGTAATACATTTTCACAAAACAAACATGCTAGCTTCAAAAATATAAGCACTGAGAATAACTGTGTTATACATTTGTTTTACATTCATTATCATGATCTTGTGCGCGTTCATGTGTGTTGGAGGAGGTGCTCTGTATGAAGTCTGAAGGAAGGGGCGGATTCTTTTCAGTTTGTGTACTTTGGAATTTTTGTGCAGCCGAGGCGGTTTCTCAAACTTACCTACTGCTCCTTTAACTATTTAATATAGTTGTAAAAAATAAAGTAAGAAATCATTCCAATGGACAATAAAAGAAAACAGTTTAAAAGGGGAGTGATAGTAAAATGCATAAAGAAAAAGAAAGAATACTAACCAGGTAACATAAGATAAGAATAAACAAGTTTAAATGATTTGTTATTGGTTGTGATCATATTCTAAAGATGTTTTGATTATTGAAAAGCTCCCTTTCATATGAGTGTTGAGAGCTGTATCCATAAATTCATTTTGAGCTCAAAGTGCACCAGATTGATGCATTTCACTTCAACTTTTTTTTTTTTTTTTTAAATCGTCCCCGGACCCCCCTAGAGGATGTGAGGTCCACCCCCAAATAAAGCAAGTTAAAATAATTAAATTGTATAAATTTTATTTTGATTGTTTTTTATGTGGATGTGTAGTAGTTGTGTTAAATAAAAGTGATTTAGCAAAATACACCTGTAGAGCCTCAAGAGCCTTTCTTGTGCTGGCAGACACATAGAAACATATTGGCGGGGCGCACTTCGCACGTGCACACATTTAGCTGGGCCCACATGCCTTAGCACCGCTGCTATGACTCCATCCTAGGGGAAACACTGAACTACAGTATATTAATATATATATAATGCAGAACATGTGTAGCATATCTGTCTGTTTTACGGTCTTTGAACAACAGGGGGGTTTGTGTGCACCTGAAGCCTGAAGGAATGAAACATTGGCTGGAAAGAATCAATGCTTCATAATGGTAATCTCCCGTTCACTAGTTAAAAGAAACAGGGCTTTAGTGGAAACTTTGGAGAACATGAGGCATGCTGTCCTGTAGAAATACTCTGCATGACTTTTCCTTTGGCATTTTGATCTGCCTTTTATCCCTATATTGCTCCTGTGATGTTGTAAATGTCTCTACTTTGGGACGAATAAAGGTTTTCTGATTCTGAAATATCCAGACAAAACCAAACCTACCTCTTTACATGACTGAGATGGACCATTGGTTGTATCTTCTAACATCTGTGGGTAACACGCCATATATTCTGCGGCCTCTTGCCATCTGTGATGCAGCAGGGCGTCTCTGATGTGCTCCAGACACACTCTGGTACTCTGGTGAAACCCAGTTTCCCTAGGTCGCTCTTAAGATAAAAAAACAAGTTATTATTAAATGACATTAATGCACTTATCGTAAAGATAATTAACTCCGGTTCTACAGCTCCACAGATATACAGGATATTTTTAGGCTGACACAATGCATTAAATTAAGATATTATTTCTAGATGAAATTAAACATATCTTTGACTTTTCTGTAATTGTTTAATTCTATTATTTGCCAAAATATAGATGTACTGAAAACAATATGTGAACAATAAAAAAATATATTGGCAGATACAATAATAACAATTTATCAGTTTATCAGGTTCAATTTTGGTAGATATATTCTCACCTGCATGCATGTCGAGATTAACCAGAGGGAGCTTTGATTTTGTTGATGCTTTTGAAGAATTGTCATCAAAGGAATCATTGTCATCCTCGAAGTCTTTGACAGCCAGTAGCTCTCTATCCAATTCATCCATAATGAGCCCAGCAGTCAGACTCAGGTACAGCTGCCGTTTATCACTTTCTCTGATGCTCACTGTACAGGTGTCCAGCTGCAGGGAGAAGAAAAGTTGTGTGAAGCACACAACTCCCTTACAAAACATTAACATTGACAAATGTCCTAAGGCATGTCTGAACCATATTTTTTACTATTGATACATCTTTCAAATATATTTTCTCGATCCATCAAATAATCTTTTTATCCTTTAAAATATCAGAAAAAGGTGAAAAATATCAATCGTGTCTTCAAAAGCTTTATAGGTTTGATTAACCTAAATCCCCAATATATTGAATTTACTTTCGTGCAAGACAAGGAAAAGCAGCAAGTATCAAACTTGAAAAGACAGAACATGCATTGACATGTTTTGCTTGATTAGATTAACACTTATATTATAATAAACAATAGCTCCAGAATAGCTTTGCAGTCAACCACTTCTTTATTAACGTGATTACAGATGGACAAACACGTTGACATCAATGGTAGAAATGTGTAAAACCTATTAATTTAAATGAACAATGTGTCACTGTAGTTTGAGGCTCACTTTAGATGGTTAGCTTTCTCAGCATAGTTTTGAAAGGGAAATATTCACCGACAAAGCTACACATATTACTGTTAAATAAATATATCAATGTGAAATCTCTTAAGTGAGAAGAAGCCACCCTATTCTCTTTAAAACAAAGCTGGATCTGCTCCTACCTGATGAGCAGTAACGATGTTTCTGAAGGTAAACAAAGCTCAAATACAGGCTAAAGTAACCTGCATCGGCGCGCGAAGAATATAATCCAATGGACAGCTTCTATCCCGAGTTTGAGTCTTTGAAAAATGAATGTTATACTGTGTTTTTGCCTCTTGATTAATGTGTCTTCCACATGTTGTTAACAATGCTTTCAGGACGTTTCAGAACTGTAGCTACGGAAGTGAAAAAGCAAAGTTGCACGCTTATTGGCTGCTGTGACCGGATGAGGCGGAGCAAAGAGATTCTTCTTCTACGCTTCTTTTTATTACTTAGCCAATTTAAGGTCAAGTGAGGTTTATTTACTCCCAGTTTACAGGAGTAAAAGCAGGTACACAGAGATAGTTGTCAAATTGAAGGAGACGTTCTCTTTCATGCTAAATATGTGGAATATGGTAACAAAATTAAAACAAAAATACTAAATATTTGTAATAATTAAGTAATACATTTATAAAAAGATTTCTGTTTTTCTAAGGGGTTCCCATATTGTTTTATTATTGCCATATTTTCATTATTTCTTCGTGTCAACAAATTACATAGTTCACATGGAAAAAAACAATACAATGAGTTTGATTATAACTACACTTCAGAGGATATGGGTTGAAATTGGGCTTCAGTGAACATTTGTACTTGTTTCATTGATATTTGTGAAAGCCTTGTTTTTAGGATGTTTTTATAAAATAATAACCTATTACTTTTGTGTGTCTTTTGTTTTGTGATGTTCTTATTATTTGCCTCTGTATTGTCAATATGCTCAATTATTCCATACTTATTTTTATCTTACTTATCTATGTTTCATTGTGTTAAATAAATGTGTTGGCTACATTTTGACAACATTGACATAGCATTATGTTTTTCTGTTTGCGGCAAATCCATTTACTTCTACTACAAACTTGAACAACATTAATAGGCGTATTTCTTTCTTCCATCCCATTTTCGGTGTATAGGGCTTAACTACATGTGCTTAAAATGGCTCTGGGGAGATTAAATGTCATTACAGTGGAGCTCATAATCCTCTGAGTGAATATTTCTGATTTTTAATCTCTTTTTGTTTGTATTTTTGTTGTCCTTGTAAACGTATTTGATGATTCCAGAACTAACTGCATAAACCAAATGATGAAACTGATTTATTTAGCAGTTTCTCTCTTCATCTTTGCATTGGTTTGAGGTTTCTTCCCACAGTCACATGAAGCAGCCAGATCCCAACCTTATATCCTGTGTAAACCTATCCGTGCTACACCCAGCCGGATCTGTGCTGACGTGTCGGCTCCTCCAGCAGCAGCGGAGACAGCCAGGCAACACAAACTGCCAACATGGCAGCAAAACACTTTTACCGACAGGGATTTTTATTACTTTTATTTAATTTTATTTCAACTGTGGCCTTGGAGAAGAGGTTCTCCGACCTGAAAAGATGCGCCGATGAGGAGTGCAGCAGTAAGTTTGCTGGCTTGTTGTTACTACATCAAGGATGCAATCTTCCCACATCCCTGCAGCTAGCCATAAACTGCGCCTTATCTCTCGACCTGTTGCCAGTCGATATTCGCGACCTGTGTAACCTTCTGTTGTAGTTCAGATGCAGTGTGGGCTGCTCATTGAAATCAGGGCAAGCTAATGTTAACATAAGTTATTAGCTTTGGAGGGGGTTATTCCCGTTATGTTGGCCGGTTGCCTGGCAGCTCCGGCCTGCCCTGTTGGGTGTTTAGAGGCTAACGTTAGCAGCTAACTAGCCACCGGCCGGCTTTGGGCAAAAGCTAATGTTTTCTGTTGTTATCTTTATCTTCTCTCCTCTTATATATTGTTACTTGAACACAGACTAATGTTATTCCAGACTGCGTAGCTGAAGTAGCTCACTCTTTACAGTATATGTAACGTTAGTCAAGGTGATATCTGTTCAATGTCTTTTTAACAGTGTAGTGAATGTAAAGGCACCCAAGTAAGCTACAGTAAAAGGCTAGTTTCCAATTGCTGTTATGCTTGCTAGCATGATAGAAATATAAACAACATGTAGCTACAATAGTTAAAAACATATTACATTGCTCTACAAGCTATACATTTAAAGAAAACACGAGCGGTCAAAGGCAAATAGGAGATGATACAACTGCAGTGCGAGAACAACCATGTTCAAATTGATTTAGTAATAACATTGTTGGTTCTCAATAAGCCTCTTCTATCATAACACTTACATTAACATTATGGTAGGGTCTCTCTTATTATTTAATGTTAACTGAGGTGGTCTATCAATCACATTTTGCATTGCTAACTAAATGTAGGCCAACCTACAGTAAAGCCTGAGGGGACAGTTGTTGGGAGAGCAGTTGTTGTACAGACAATATTTACCTGTAATTATCACCAGAGGGTTGAAGAGGGATGATGTAGGGGATAAGAACTGTTATATTGGCTACTAATGAGGGGAAGCTAATTTTGAGTCATACAACAGTAAAGATAAGAGACATGCAACAAGAACGTTAGTTACTTTTCTACTCCGATGTTTTAAAACAATACCAAACCGGACTACAGACGGAATACAAATCTTTTATAATTTGGTTTTTAGTATTTCCAGAGGCATGTTGAGCAAAGTATTGACATGCAGTCATTTAAGAGCAAATGAATGTGTTCCAGCTAAGGAGAATATGTGCTGTTTTGTTAATCTTCTATTACATTAAAACCTATCATTTTGGTCTATTGGGTTGACAAAACAAGCCATATAAATGGGTCAACTTTGACTTGTAATATTATAATTTGTTGTTTTAGATTGACATTACATTTCTTTTGCAGTGCTCCTGATTCGGGGAAAAGCTCTGAAAGATTTCACGGGCCCAGACTGTCGGTTCCTGACGTTCAAGAAATCAGAAACAGTCTATGTTTACTACAAACTGTCGGGTAGAAGGACCGGTATATGGGCTGGAAGTGTACGTATACTCTGGTTTATATCTTTTTCAAATTCGATAACATATAGGTTTTGCTTTGTATTCATGATCCTCAACATGTTTTTCTTATATCTTTCAATAGGTTGGAAGTCACTTTGGTTATTTCCCAGACAACCTTATTACAGTTAACCACGTTTACACTGGGAAAGAATTTGAAGTTCGAGCAGAGGTATAAACTTTTTGCCAAAAATAAAATAGAATTTTAAACGTTCAACATACACCTACAAACCCATGTATATTTGGTCATTTAAATTGTTTTTCTTTTCTTTTCAGGAAACAGATTTTGTCTGTTTTGACACCGGATTTGATAAGTTTGACAGTTACGATGTAGATTTACTGTTGGGCTCTTTACCGGAGGATAATGACGGTGAAAATGAGGGAACATCTGACCAAATCGTACTAGCAGAGGACGTGCAGAAAGAAACACAGCCATCAGAAGAGGAGGAAACTGAGAATCATGACGACTCTGAGGATCTTGATGTCGTCCCAGATGATGAAAGTGCCTCCTTACCTGAACCTGACATGGCAACTGAATCACCTTCTACAGAAGAAGAAGAAGAAGAGTCTGAAACTGAAGCTACTCCCGATGCTCCTGAAAGCCCAGCAGAACACACAGAAGTGAAGAAAGAGCGTGCATTCAAGTCAGTTCTTGAAAAGGTTGTGTTTAGAAGGAGTGAAACCAAAGATAAAGCCACCAAACATGAAGAGAAATCTTTGCCCAAACAAGATATTGTTACAGAAAACGAACCAGTCACGATTTCTGAAGGAATGCAAATCCCTAAGTTAAAAACTACCTTCGGAACGACTTTCGATGCCGTTACCTCTGATGACGAAATCACCCGGAGTGTAACCCCGTATGAAGAGGAAGAGGGTGAATTTGTTGAGCATCCTCCAGAAGATGACATTGATGTGAAAGAAGAAATTCAATTGCTGTCTTTCTCTGAAGAATACGTAAACACACCAGCAACTACACAGGAAGTTAAACCGGACGCTGCAGAGAAGAAGAACATGTGGACGTCTATCGGGGAGGCCGTTTTTTCAGTCGTCACCGGTGGAGAGAGGGCAGCGGCAGATTTGACCTCGGAAGAAGACGATGATGATGAGGATGAGGTAGAAGACACTCCTCCAACACCCCTTGATGCAGCCGAAAAAGCTGTAGAAGAAGAAGAAGAACCGCTATCTGTAGAATCACAACAAGAGCCAGAGAACATCGAGGCAGACTTGGTGGATCAAGATGATGATGATGACGATGAGGGAGAAGTGATCGGACCTGAGGACGCTCCGGAGGACACTTTGAAACCAACTGATGAGCCGATTCACCATCGAGTAGAAACAATATCCGTAGATCCGGAATCAGAAGATGAAACCGCTGCCATTCCTGATGATACCCAAAACTCTGATAATGAAACATCAGAGGAACACATTGAGCACAAAGGGGAAGAAGAGGAAGAGGTCGATGATGATGATGATGATGAGGGCTTTATACATGAGGCTGATGATGATGTAGAAAATAATATGGATGAAAAGGCAACTGTGACGGATCATAACTTACCTGAAACACATCAAGACACGTTCACAGAGGAGATACAATCAAATAATTCAGATATAAAAGATGATGAAAAGACAGTCGATGACACTCGACCTCATGACATACAGTTGATGACTGATTCAAACAGTAATGACAGTGAACCAGAATTATCTGTGGAGGAACGGGAGATTCAAGAGGAAGATCTTACAGAGGAGTTGAATGATGAAAAAGAGATGGAGGAGCAGAAAGCGGAGCAGAAACAAGAACTGCTTGAAGATGAAAATGCTCTTTCCTTCTCAAAATCCGATACCTCTGACAAACCCTCACCTGAAGCTGCTCTGCCCACAGTGTCAACTCCAGAGCCGAAATACAGCGACAGCGTCATGAGACTGACTCTGCTCAGATACCATTTCTCAGAAGAGAAAATGGAGCGGTTCCAAAAGCTGCTCGGCCTCAGTCATCTCTTCAGAGTGGAGGCCATGTTCTCCGACTTGGACACGGAGATGCAGGTCAGTCGTCTCTCACACACAGGCACCGGACAAGATATTGAAAGTGTCCTCGAGGGCATCCTGGAAGCCTCGGAGAACTCCATCCTGGACGAGATTGAGAAGATGCTGGATGGCCAACAAGCAAAACGCAACTATGTCGAACAAACGGGCAAAAGTAGTACCGACGAGGAAACTGAAGTCCTGGATGACTTCCAGGAGCTCGCTTTCGCCCTACGACAGAAGTATTCAACAGTCAGTGACAGCACGCCTCTGGCTTCATCAGATAATGATAAAGGTATGTTTATTTTTATATTCTAAACTTCTGATCTGGGCTTTTCATACACAGGTAAAGGGATCAGCTTATGTCAGAATTTGACACTGTGGCATGGCACACATGCAGCGCAGAGCATTCCTTTTATGCACCGTTCAGACCAGTATCTTGTTTCGAGATATAACACCTTCGCCCTATTTAAAGGGATTGCATTTAACACCGAACATCAAAAGTGAACAATTGAGATTTTTTTTTTTTTCAAACGCCGCACAACAGTAAATTCCAACCAATGAACAAAAAAACATAAAATACATGCTCCGTCTTACAGTCTCACACCTTTCCCGCTCTACTTCTGTCCTACAAAGTGCACTCTGCCGTGTTGTAAAAGTGGACTCTGTGTGGACGATATTATGTAATTATGCAATTTGTATCCACAACGACCTTTGTCCTTTTGTCTGTAAATGTCAAGACATGTGCGGTCCCTAAATCTGCTCAGCTTACAGTTCAATGATTTCTCTTACAATTATAGTCACATGAACCTCCTACTAAACAAATACCCTGCTCCTTAAAAAGCAATAGACCACACCTGTTTTTATTTGACCAAATATGTTTGATTAGTTGTTGGCAAGCTAACACCTCACACAACAAAACAAACAAAGTCTACGATCCTTTTTAACCTAATACTTTTAAGACAGACCTGGATATTACCCCCTTCACTAATCCCTAATTGCTCTTCTTTTCTTGTTTTTTTCAATGTTTTGTCCTAGATGAGCACATATTAAAAGTAAAAGATGACCAACCTGTCATTGTTGAAGAAATCAGCGTCCCTGAGGCCAAGAGTGAAGACAACCTCACAGTCACAGATCAGGAGGAAAAGCCAGCTGTGAGTGAAGGCGAGCCATCGGTTCTGGAAGAGGTGCACCGTGGACCGGAGCTCAGTGTGGAGGAGGATGGCGGACACTTTAACAAAAACAAAGACAATCAGCTGAGCTTCAGCGCATCAGACGAGCTGCCTAAAGTTCCTCAAGCCACTCTGGAAAACCCCTTAGACCTGGGCCTCGGTGTCGAGGTGGAGCACGCGACCTCAGGTTGGTTATCTGAATGACATCATCTTTTCTTATTTATATTAAGTTTATTGATCTGTGTGCAAAATGTTACTTACTGTATGGCTACAAAAGACGCCTTCTTGCTTTCCACGATGGAGGTTTTTCTACTTGGATATAAAGATAACTTGTACTTCTTTTGGCCATGCCCTCTCCCACATTTCTTTCAAAGATCACCAATTGTTTTTGCCCTGATCAGAAAAAGTAAACCTGTTCATAAATAAGTATTCTTGAGTTTTTCTTTACCTGTATTTTGCAGAATTGTTTCATAATTACATGATACTTTTAACCATTTTAATTTCGAGAGATGACTAACTGTAATGTAGTATTATTCACTTTGTCTGCCTAAAACACAGAACTGACAACATTTTGTTTCATCAGGATCTTTGGACCCCATGGAACCAGTGCCTGAAATTCCCAAAGAAGATGAAGGAGTGGGATTATTCTCCACTGGGATTGTTTACATGGGCTGCATCCTTTCTATAACGAAGAATAAAATTGCAGAGTGGGCTATTGAGGTAAGACTATTATACTGTTAGCAATTGCACACATATAATAAAAGAGAAATATATGCAATGTTAGATAATGCAATTAGAGAAATAGAAGTATACATACATGAAAACAGTGTATTAAACATTAGTATTTATAGCAGTCTATATCCATATGTATGAATACAAAAAACTAAAATGTTAGGATTTGGTCTAATAATATATATTTTTAACAAAAGTAGAAAATAATACATATTACTGGCCTATGATACGCCCCAACTGGTATCAGTACCCCAACATCGTACTTAAGTACAGTACTTGAGTAAATGTCGTCAATACATCACACCATCCATTACTGACCTATTTCTCCTAAATCATCCTCCAGCACTTCCACATCATGCGTGCAAATCAATAAAGCGTCAAATTTCCGATTCTCCCTGAACGCCGCAGGGCCCTCCCCCTGTCTTCTTGTTGACTGTCGCGGTGTAGGCTGAAGTTCAACACAGCCGGTGTTCAGCTGGCTACTATTACAACTGACCGGCCTTATTTTGGCACAAAAAGGCAGACACAAGTTGTACTCTGTGCCTGCATTAATTTTGGTTCTTAATCTCTTGTTTTTTGTTTTTGTTTTAAATGTAATGCGTGTTTTAAAGCTCCAGCTCAGCTAACGTCTCCTGCTTGTTTTTGATTAGTGAATGGAATACGACGACTCATCTGTTATAACCTTTAGCCAACCGTTGTTGCCAAGTAACCTTCTCAAATATCCATCTAACATTGTGGGTGTTTGTTTCACGTTTATTGAATTCATCCTCACGCAAAGGGGGTTTACCGTTAACGGCTAACGTCAGCTTAACTGCACGGTTTACTTAGCTTACGTGCTAGCAAGCTAATATCTGTCAAACTAGCACAACGTTCCTGGTGCTAGTTTCGTTTTGTTTAAAAAAAAAACTAACATGGAGAGTGATCTATTAACCCGACCTGTAATCGCACCGGAGCATGTTTACATGATGTTTCTTAAGGAGCTTCAACATGTAAGTGAAAGACTGACGCACTCTGTGTATGTTTATTATGCTACCATGGCCTGCTGACGTGTTAATGTGCATATGGCTGATTCTCATCGACTTGCACGCTAACTACTCCTAAGTGTACTCACCAAACATGTTACTCACCATAGGATTCTCCTCTTACATGTTGACGGAAGATCTTTAACTCCCAAATTAGTTTTTATTGTTTTTTTCTCTGGAGATTCGATTTTGAATTCATCTTAATATGGTTGCAGTCCTGTCTCTGTGCATTGCTATTAGAAAGTCGACTTCTGAAATGAAGCTGGTTGAAAAGAGCATGTTTTTCTTTCCAGGCAGTGCAGTTTAATTTATTGTTAATCCCTTTGTTTCATTGAAGCCATAGTGTGTGCGTGTGTTCCTCTCTGAGCTGCCACATGCTCAGTTCAAAGGTTTCTTTGCTGTTAATCCAATATTCAGGGTCATGACTGGACAGTAATGAAAACCCAAATCATGGTCCATTTTGGCTACTGATACGATTCATAAATACGTCCGTCTGTTGGCATTAAACAACCATTGTATGTTGACTTATTCTATACAACACCAGGCTTGTAGTAGTTAATAGTTTGTGTCTGAACAAAGCACTGCATTGCTGCCTGTTATAGTGCAAAACACAATAATCCCTCCATTTTTGTGTCAAAAAACATGTTTTCTACGGGATTAAACGTGCGTGTGGTTGTGTAAGCGGCAGGATTCTTGTTAAAGAGCAGATTAGTTTTTGCAACCGTATGCCTGTTGCTGCTCTTGGGTTGTGTGCTTTTAAAACATCTCTGTTTGTTGCATTAGGCTTGGTTTTATTCGTATTGTATGGTAATGCTCTGATCTCTTGATTAGCTTTCCTCTTTGTTGCGTGATAAGATCATTGTCGTGGCTTCCTTCCTTATATTTCCATCGAGCCACTAGACGCCTTAAACAGACAGTTCTAACTCGTTTCTTGCCTTAAAGTACTCACAATTTGAATTTGCTTGGCCTCCGATGGTTTAGAAGATGTTGCGATGTGTTTGCTCAAAATAACATAACAAACATTTGCACATGCAACAAAGAAAATAGGCCTTTACAATATTCAAAAGAAATAGGCAAAACTCAAAGTAAAATAACAAAACAACTTAGGTATTCTTTCTGTCTTGATAATGCTTATAACTTAAAGAGTACTTGCACGGTACGTTACGGTAAGATAAGTACGTTTACGTGTACGTTAAGTACGGTTAAAAACTGTTCCTCGACGGCGTCTCTCTACAGGTTGCCCATCACTGTGGCTTTTAGCACAGGTGCCGTGGGAATTGTAGTCCTTTATAGTGCGTGGACTACAGACGTCACAATTAGGTGGACTTTCTTATCAAAATCAAAATACTGGCTCTAACAATCATCATTAATTAATTTTGTTAATCAGATTTCAGTTAATGAATCTCAATATCTCAGTCTAGGGGTACGTGTAAATATTGTAAGTTACTTTTAAGCCTTACCTGATTTGAAGTGTCTTGCTGTGCTTTGACAAATATTGACTTGCCTTCTGTCTCTGTTTGTAGCTTGTCATAACACTGTTCACATCCAAACACAGCAAGAGGGGTACACCGATACATCCCCCTCATGTCTTACGCCATAGATCTGCTATCTATCCAGTTGTATTTCATTATTCCTGACCATGTCCCACTCCTTTACTCAAAATCTTAGATGTGTTTGTGTGTCTTCAGGTGATTTCATTACTGCCAGAAGAGTGGAAGCCAGGGGAAACCTTTTTCGGTTGTCCGTGGCAAGCTGTCATCATCACTGCTTTGATTGGAGTAGTGACCTTCATCCTCTTCTTCTGGAGGACCGTGTTGGCAGTAAGTGTTGGAACATTACCGCTGCTCGAATTCAAGATGTTGGATTTGTATAAGCTTGATCAGGATTTGATTCATAATAATGCATTGAAGTGTTAGTATTGGACCCTTTTTTATCGCTCATCGTAATTACCCATCATCTTGAGGTTCACATAATATGTGACCCGCTCTATCGAAATCAGTCGGAAGTCGCAACGGCTCATTTCAAAATAAACGTGGATTTGCGTAAAAAACAATTTTCGGGGTTCGGGTGTTTTGTTTGATTTTAAATAAACAAAGTCTTGGCTTTCAGAATATGAAACTTTTATTTCCAAAATCACACGATAAATACATTTTTGAAGCTTGTATAGGGAAGAAGACAGCTCTCCCTCGCCACTCTGCTCTTCCGCAGCCCCGCCCCCCCTCCCTCCGACTGAAATTATGAATGTAAGGTGTATAGTAATCATAGATAACACGGCAGGGTCCGTTAAAGTTTGTTAAACAAAGGCTTGGCTTTCAGAATATTAAACTTGTTTCGGCAAATTCAGATGATAAATACAACTTTGAAAGCTTGTAACGGCATAATTACAAGCGGAGAACGGAGTAACTTGACGTCACAGCAGGCAAAACAACAGCCGGTGTTTCTCGTGAGTGTTTCCCCGGGAAACAAACACAATACACACGAATGCAAAATTACACAACCACACACACACGTATATACACACACACACACACACACTCGCGAGCCTCCCCCAGACCACTAATCCAAACGAAAATATCTTCCCTCCGTAGTATTTTTATCATTTGCTAATAATCAGTCAGATCGATGGATTCCAGAGAAGAGGAAACTTTAAAGGCTTTTTTCTCAAAATGATGACTCGGTGACAGTCATTATATAATGTGACATATTTTGCTTAATATTTGGAGTACAAAAACAATCCTGATATCATTAGAAAGCTAGGAATCTCCTCTTTCCAGCAGTGTATACAACTCAAAATGTGTCTTCGGGTCAATGCGACGATTTCGATGGAGCAGGTCACATATATGTTTCTTTTCTGGATCATTTATATACATTTCCTGACGTGATGAAGCTACATTACTGCATGTACATAAACATTGTATTTTTTTCAAACTGTGTTGGTTAGACATCCAACTGATCTTTACTTTTTGCTTTGCTAAACATTTTAGGTAAAGAAGAGAGAATACCTTGGTAAGTTTTTACTTTTTCTAACATCACATAAAAAGGCAGAAGTGTCAAATCTAGCAGTTTGTTTACTTTTTGTTTCACTTGTGTTGACACAGTGGATGAAAAGAAGCTGACAGAGCAAATGTTGGCGTTCAAAAAGGAGAAGAATGAGGCCATCGCCCATATGGCTGATCTTCAGAAACAGGTGAGCTACAAGAAAATGTGATCAAATATTTATGAGCTACTTTTAAAGAATATATACGTCTTCTCATTTATTTCTGAACTTTCTAAATTGTTTTTTTTTTCTTTTGAAGACTGAACACCTGAAAGAAAGTCAAAAACAGTCGAAGGAAACCGTTAGTTCTACAATGAAAAGGATGCAAAACCTACAGGTAAGCGCTAAAGATATTTTTGGTGTTTGTATATTTGCATTCTGTGTTTAGCTTAAAATAGAGTGCCACAGTGACGCGTCCTAAAACCTGGAAGTAAACTCCTTCCGGTTCCTTCGACAAAAACGCAATGCAATTTCTCCATAGGATTTTGGAAAATAGCTGGAAATAAGGTCTGTGGTTGAAACACATTTAAGAGACGGATCACGTTTTGTTCAGCCGGATAATATCCACATGTCTACCTACTTCTATAATTTTCAAATCATAAATCTAGTCGCCAGAAGCAAAATGCTAACGTTATGCTCTAAACGAACTACAGCAGGGTCGCTGCTTCAACGTCACGCCAACTTCAGATCCATATTCAAACATACAGATTCTAAATGGTACAAGTTGAAGCGTTTGTTTGAACAGTTTGCAGGAGGCAGGTACTTGCTTTCAAGCAGAACAGGGCAAACTAACTTAGAGGGAGTGTTTTACGTGTTGGGTGTAATGACGTACAACGGCCTGGACAACTTCTGTTCAATCAGGAGAGATGGTTTTGATGTTAGAAGAATACATATTTATTGCCAGGAATACACAAATGAATGTAATGGAGTTTAGCGATTAGGCCCCGTTGTGCAGGAGTATCATTCGGGGGGGGGGGAACCGATCCGATGAAACCCCCCTAGACACTGGTGGTGGTGAATGGATGGTTGGGTTCGGTCTGAAGGGGAGGGGCTTAGCTTGACCCTGGATTCAGAGGGACAGGAGGTGAAAAGGGGGGTGGAGGAGGGTGGAGGAGGGTTGCGTCGAGTCACCTGAAATGACAGCTGTCAGAGGGGAGAGCAGACTTAAAAGGTTTAGCGGAGCGCTATGATAGGCTTGTGAGAATATAGCGAAGTGATTGGTTGAGCTGGGGAGTGACGCCCCGATCACTTATTGAGAGGAGAGAGAGTAGTAACATTGAAATAGTAAATGAATGAGTAAAGAAGGTCTTCCTGGTTAAACTTGCGCTGAGCTTCATTAGTCCTATTCAGCCACTTGTTAACAACCATCATTTCTCAGACACATAGACTCTTCAAAAATCACCAGCTGCTGATGTGTTTAATGTCGTAGAACAAAACGCGATCTGTCTCTTCAATGTGTGTCAACCACAGACCTTATTTCCAGCTATTTTCCAAATCCTATGGAGAAATCCCGTTGCTTTTGGCGAAGGAACCGGACGTGGTAAAATGTACTTCCGGGTTTTAGGACGCGTCACTGTGGCACTCTATAGCTTCTGTTTTTAAAACGTTTTCTCTCATTATCTTTTTCAGAGTAAAGTTTTGGAGTCAGAAACACGGAACGAACAGATTTTTGAAGAAAAGAAGAAATATGCAAATCTACTGGAAAACGAGAGGTCAAACTCTCTGCAAAACAGCACCAGGGTAACATTTAAATCTTTTGTCCTTCCTGTTATTTCTTTTGCTGCGATCTCAGATTCCTAATTAACTTAACGCTTTCTTTAACAGATCGAGAAATTGGAGAAGTCAAACGAGAAGCTACAGCTCAGCAGGAAAAAGGCTCAGGAAGCTCTCGCTAAGGTACAAGTCGTCGCCTAATCTTCTGCAAAGTCATACAAAGGCTTGTTGTTTCATATTCTCATTATGACTTGCGTGTATTTGCCCACAGACTACCGTTCTCCTGGACGAGGCCAAGATCCGTGAAGATGCCCGAAACGTTCAGCGCAAATGTCTCGAGAAAGATTACACGGCACTAAAAGAAGAAAATAAAACCGTAAGACAATCGGTTGTTTAAACCAGTGCTTCTCAAACTTTTTTCACTAATGTACCCCCTTTTTGAAACATTTTCTCTGCCAAGTACCTCCTGACCTTCCCCAAAAAATGTTGATCGAAAAAGCCTATACAAATAATTCCAATATAGTGATGTTCCCTCAGTGTGTGATGTATTAACTCCTTCATGCATGCATTACAACAAACTAAGGATATTTTCATTTTATGCATGAAAAAAAATAACTTAACGACATTTTTTTTAAAACAGATTTTTCCAAGGAGTTTTTCAACTGAAGTAATATCTGTTTAACAAACCAATGAACAAAATGATATATTATGCAAAACTATAAAATACAATACACACATTTGACATGTTTATATGAGGACCCCCTTGGTGGTTCTAGGAATATTTTATATAAAATGGTGTTTTCTATTTAACTTATTGTACTAAGATTATTTTTGTAATCATGCATGGTATTTTTTTTATTAACTTTCTTTTAGTTTTTTTTTTTATCTCACGGTCAACGGTCATCTGATTTCCACTGTTAAAGAAACAAGATAGGATTTAGATGCAAACTCTTTTCATTCATTCTTCCAGCTGAAGACTACCATTAAGAGCTGGGAGGAAAAACACAAGGAGCTGAACGAGAAGATTAAAGTCTACCAGAAGTCTCAGAAAGAGCTGGAGGACTCGGTGGTCCTTAAGGATCACAACGTGGAGGTCAGGATTGTTTCCGACTGTCACTATTGTTCTTGGGTATCTGATGTAATTCAGCTTCAACTTGCCCTTAACTTAAATGTCTCCCTCACAGGTGCTGTCCGATCTTCTGGCGGACCTGGACGCTTGTGATTCACAAAAAGGTGACACAAAAGTTTTAGTAGCACCTCAGTTCAACTCTGCCACTAGTTATATGTAGGAGTAATGCACTTGCAGATAGATTCAGTAGTTTTTTAGCCACTACATCTTTTGTCAGTCACAATATGACGTTGTGTTCAGCTTCGTACTTAACCATTCATGTTCTTTCAGGGTCTTCCTCAGACAAGAAGACCGCCATAACAAACAGGATCAAACAGATGATGGATGTTTCCCGGGTAAGATGACCAACCATAGTTATGAATCAAAGATGAATAATAATAATATTTAAGATTGTTATCTGCTCTTAAAATGTTGGAATAATGTTGAATACTTCCTCTCCAGGTCCAGACCACTCTCACTGTAGTCGAAGAAGAGCGAGATCGCTTCATGACCAAACTGCTGACTGAAGAAAAGACGAGAAAGTCTCTGGAAGGTAAGTCGGTCGTGTTTCTTATCGACTTAGAAAAAGGAGAAAGGAGAAAGAAAGACAAGAAAGCCTTATTCTGATTAAACACCTGAAAACATGGACAAATGCATACAGATTGTAGCCAGATGTCTCCTTTGGTAGCTTCTTACATTATTTGGTGGCATTTCCAACACTGGTTTCTCTTAACATACGTTTGTCAGTGTGTCCGCGGGGTCTTAAAAAGTATTAAAAGTTGATAAATCAATTTAAGGAAAATGAAGGCTATTAAAAAGTATTAAATGGCATTTTCCAAGGTATTACATCTTGTATCTTGTTTCCAATCAGTCTATAAATGGTCCAAAGAGGTTGTATTCTACAGTCTGCCTGAATGTAATCATTGCGTAGGTGTGTAGTGTGATTCTGTGTAGTTTATTTATGGCATCCCGTTGGGTTTGACGTCATCTGAACAGGACATCGCGCGCTCACTGCTTGATAGCGCGCGAAGCTCCGTTTACGCCGGTTGTTAAACAACATCGTTATGGGGAAATGCAAGTTAGCGTCCAAATGGTTGGAAGATAAGGAGGAAGGACAATCAATACTGAATATAGTAAATGTGAGGTAAAGTGTGTCGCCAAGGTAACCAGTTAGAACTCCAAGTGGCGATGAGGTCTTAAAATGTATGGAAAGGGTCTTAAAAAAGGTCTTAAAAGGAATTACATGTGACTCCAGGATTCCTGCATATACCCTGCACCTGAAAACATGGACAAATACATACAGATTGTAGCCAGATGTCTCCTTTGGTAGCTTCTTACATTATTTGGTGGCATTTCCAACACTGGTTTGGGTAATGGAACAAGTCTACCTTAGGGCTGCTCGGTTATGGCAAAAATAATAATCTCGATTATTTGGGTCAATAATTGTAATTGCGATTATTAAATGCGATTATTCATTGACTTTGAAAACATCCATTCATTGTACTTTAAAACAAATACAAATAATAATTTGAACGTTTTAACTGTTGAATTATACATACGTTCAGGGTAATCAACTGAAAAACCAATACAAAATAAATTATACATTCATATCAACATTTAAATAAATAATATCAAAATAATGAATACCAATAAACAAGATCAACCAACATGTTGCAGTGCACTGTCACAACCTGAAAACTCCTTAACATATAGCCAACATTTTGGTAAAACATATTCAACATATTCCACTCAGTTAAACATTAAAGGCTGGCCCACCGTCATGGTAACAGGAAATAAATGTTGAACTACAATTTTAAATACAAATACAAATACAAATGTTTTGGCCACCATGGCAAATTCTGGTAGGGCTGCTCATGTCATCTCTTAAATATTTTTTGCTAGAAACTAGGGCTGCTCGGTTATGGCAAAAATCATAATCTCGATTATTTGGGTCAATAATTGATATCACGATTATTAAAAACGATTATCCATTTACTTTGAAAACATCAATTAAAAAAAAAAAAAGTGAACAGTATGTTTTTAACAGTTGATTACCATGAACTTTAAATATAATTCAACTGAAAAACCAAAAATAATTAAGAAAAAAAATTAATAATACAAAAATAATCGTTATATTTCGATTACGTTGTTTTCGTAATCGTTGCATGCCATAATCGTAATTGCGATTTAAAATACGATTTAATTGAGCAGCCCTACTCTACCTTCTACGTGTCTCTCTCTTAACATACGTTTGTGTTTTCCAACAGAACAACACCAGGAGCTGGAGCATTCAATTGCAACCCTCAAAAGCGATAAGAGCCACGTCGAAAACCAGTTCAAGATCCTCCAGCAGAAAAACGAAATCATGGTTGAGATGTATCAGCAGAAGGAAAACGCTTTGCAGCAGTAAGTGAAACAACCCATAACCGTTTCCTGAATCAAGAGTCTTTTGAAGTGGAGAGCATTTGGAGAATCTTTTGTTTCCGTGGATTCACAGGAGACTAACGAAGGAAGAGTTGGAGCGACGCAGCAAAGAGAGTCAGCTGACCGAGGTGGGGGGGAAAGCTGTGGAGGCCGAGGAGCAGGTGAAAATCTTACGGCGCCGCATCAATGAGATGGAGGAGCAGATGAAGAAGACGGAGGAGGTCTACAAGGAGCAGGTAGGTGTTCCTTTTTGAAATGAGCAAGGACGGAGAAACACCTTCCTGATCGCTGACTAAAAGTTATTTTCTTCTATCTTTATTTTCTAGGTTAAAGAACAGGAAAACAAAACTCACTCAAACTGGGTAGGTTGCACAAAGTGGCACAACTTATACGAGAATGCTAACCGGCTATAAATGTATATTTTTAGCCTGTTTAAGATTGATTATTATTAATGGAAGCATTCAGATTCTAGTTGCCCTCTAATCCTTGAATATCTTTGCAGGTAAATGCTCGTAATGCAGAGCGAGCTCTCAATCAAGAGAAGCTCGAATCATCAAAGCTCCGGGAAAAGTGAGTGTTGGCATTTTCAATAGAAATATTTTCAGTTTTTTCTCCAAAGTATTTTTTTTGTATTTTAAGGTTATACTAAATACAATCTCAATGTATCCTTTTGCACCATTATGACTAGGAATGCTCCGATGGATCGGCCGCCGATCGTTACCGGCCGATACTCACTCTCTGCCGATCGATCGGTGCTCTCTATAAAGGCCGATCACGAGAGCCGATCGCATGACGTAAAATACATGACACTTTTCTCTGTGCGCGGCAAAACAAGCTCGCCAAAATGGCTTCACCGGTCTGGCAGTATTTTTAAGATGTCCGAAAATGACAATAAAATAGCGGTATGCAACGTGTGTGTGAAGCAGAAATCCTGCAGCTCCACCCGCTGTGACGGACCGGTGAGCGGAGCAACACACAAGAGTTAGACCTAACAAAACACTTAGCTATTTTATCTACCTCTGGAACAAGCTAAACTAGTTATGAATATATTTATTCTTCACTGTCGGGTCACTCATTACTGGATCGGTGAGCTGCGTGAAATACTGACAGGCTGTCAGGAGAGAGAGAGAGAGAGGGGGAGAGGAAAAGAGAGCGCTTCCGCTAATTTGTCCCGTGTTATTATCCAAAGTTAATGTCAACTTGAATAATGTACTTAATTTGAATGTAATAATTATGTTGGTTGTTGTTTGTGGAAGCGCATCATGTATTGAAAAATGAATCTGAACTTTTCGATCCGTTATAGACTGAAGCAATATAAAAATGAGCCCCGAGTTTTAAACATCACTTTAAATGGAAGATCCCCATAAGCCCACTCGATCGGATCGGCGATCGGTATCGGTCGATACTGATTTCGGCGATCGGCCCCAAAACCCCTGATCGGAGCTTCCCTAATTATGACATATCAGTAGAAAGTAAAAAAATATTTAAAACAATTGATCGATTGGCAAACATCCATTGGTTCCTCTCCTCAAATTAGATAATTTACTGTTTTTTCTCTTGTCTTCTCATTTCATTCTTAATGAAGTATTGTTAATAGTGTTGAGACTTGTATTGACTGTTGTCGGGCCGATGAGTAACTTGATGTATGATTGACCTTAGTTGCATCTAACCGTCTCCTCTCTGTGTTCTCTGACAGACTGGGAGTTCTCACCTCTCAGCTGAACGAGCGCCGCGCTCCTCTCTTCAGACCAAACTCTGGACAGCATCCCGGCCCTCGCCAAGGTAACCGGGACACACGGCTTCTCCTGCTGTTTCCTCTCCATCAGGTCCCTTCTCATCCTTCAGAGCTCTGAGAACAGGAGGCTGCTTTCTAATAACATCCTGCATGTTAATGACGGAGAGGTGTTTGAATGTACCTCACACAGCCTGAAATGAGGACCCTTCTCCGCGTAAATGTAATATATTGTCAGCTGTTTCTTTTCTATTAGTAAACAGATGGTTTGATCATAACAGGTGATTCTTACGGGCCCTCTCCTGTGAGTGGGGGTGCACCCTCCCCTCCTATAATGATAGAGGGTCCCAGGCGCCCTCCTTCTGCCCCAGTGGGGCGAAGAGTTGACCCGTATGGTGAGTCCCAGTGGATTGCTTCACCCTCTTCATCCTCACCTCGGTTGGACTTCATCCCTCCACCACCACCGCCACCTTTGTCTCCTTGAGCCTTCCTCCTTTTGCACACCTCACTTCATCTCCTCTTCAGAACCTTCTTGATTTCTCCCTTTTTTTATTTCCTTCATGTCAGTGTGTTACTTCCTGGTTCCTCTTTCTTCAACCCACTACTTCCTGCTTCCTGTTTCTTTGAGTTGAATCATTTCTTTTGGTGTTGCTGTTGAAACGGTCTTCACCTTTTTGATCTTTAAAGCCCTTTAAAACACAATTTCTCATCGTAAGAAAAGTACAAATAAACTAAGTGATGTGTTCTCGGAGTGTTAATGGAGCTCGAGTAAATAATTACAGATAATTCATTTTCATTTAATCGTTTATTTGAACAGGGACACATTGATGAACACTTTAAACAATTAATACTTCAAATGTAAATATGCCGGATTTTAGCTTTGAACTCATTTCCATCCGTAGTCCCTCTCATACAACATTTAAGAACATGACATTTATAAACATAGCAAAAATAAATACATGATATGCAGAAAGAACATGAGCAGCACACACAAGCATTTACCACATGGCAGTACACTATAGCAGCTACGACACATTAAGTGCGAGAGGAGATACCCCTGTGTTAAAGTGAATTTAGCGGTGATTACACGTCGGTTTGTTTCTCAACCATTCTTTGAGTTGACCTTTTAAAACTATTGAGAGTGGGACTGTATATTATCAGTTCAATTAGAAACCAAGTTTTTAGGGGCTTTAAATTCCTCAAGAATGCTTTGCTCCTCTGTCTATTGTCCTCATGGGGTAGAGATGACCAATCTTTGCTCCGGTTATATTGAGTCCCCTGCTCGTTTGTCCCCGTGTCCTCCCTGGACATGAGCTACAGGGACGGTCTTGATGGATTTAGTTCATCGTGCGTTTTCTCCTCCCCTCAGGTCCACGACCTCCCTCCGACCCACACGGCCGCTACGTTGAAAACAAACACATCTCCGGGATGGGTAAGTCGTCTACAGTCTCTCTACTTCCAATATTTCACCATCATCTCTGAACCTTCTGACTCCCCCTGTGCTGTTTCTCCTCTTTCAGACATGATGGGCCCCCGCAGCTCATCACCCACCAACATGGACGTGTCGGTAAGTTTTTTTTTATTCCTAATAAAATGTGATCATTTTTACGTGTTACCTTCCCTCACTGCCTCTGAAGGGCTGAAGCTCCTACCCACATGTGTGTGTCCTTGCTCTGAAACAGACACAAGCAGTAGATCCTCAGATTAAAGAAGAGGCGGAGGCCTCCACAGAGAGCCCAGAGCCAGTGAGTATAGAGGCTCCGCCCCCCCCCCGAAAACTGCATCTGGGGAGACTTGAGGCGTTGTGCTTCACTGGGGCTTAACTGTTTGGGCTGAGTGTGGTTTCCTCTGTCCTCACAGCACGGAGAGGAACTAAGAATGTTCTCATCCAGTCTAATATTTGGGTTGTTGCAAGTTGTGTGTCAGAGGTCGGGTTTTTGTGGAGGCGGTTTGATTTGTAATCCAAATAATCATGGTGTGAGGTTACTACTGCTGTGCCGAATATCTTTTTTCATTCACATATGAAGCTTCTGTTGAGGTTTTCGGATGAAGAATGTCTGTCCTCCTAAAAAATATGTTTTTATTAAATCGTCATTCTTCATTGAATATAGCTTGTTAGTTTGGTCAGAATATTTCATTAGCTAATAACATGTTTTAGAAATGATTTAACCTAAGCAGCAACCACTGGAATCTATTTCTACAAATACCGTTATGCTAATGAGATATTAGTTTAGCCGAAGCTTGTTTTAACAGCAGAATGAATAGACCTGCGGAGAAACAGAAACGGCGCAGCATGAATGTTGACTCTGAACCCGAGTATCAGTGTTTTTAATTGAAGCTTCAAATGATTCGGTGCAGCCCTAGAGGTTAGGGTCATGTGATTTGACCCGTGGTGTGTGGTTTGTGGATCTCTTTACTGCATGACTAAAATCCTAATCCACACGCGAGCACCGCCAACGTCTCACTGCCTGCATTTGAACTCACTCTCTTCTTCAGGGACCTGGATCCTTCCTTGCGTCTCCGATCAGAGACTCTCCAGGGCCCCTGGTCCCAGGCGGCCCCCCCGGCCCCCATGACCCGCTCCTCCCTCCAGGACCCCACGGCCGCCTGCCTCCTCCCGGCCCGTACAGAGGCCCCCGGCCCGGCCCCTACCACCTCCCTCCAGGTCCTCACGGGCCCCTTCCTCCCAATGTCCCGCCTCACCTTCACGGGCCTCCACTCCCAGCCAATGGGCACCCAGGTATACCAATGGGAGGAGAGTATGGACCTCGACCCGCCAACGGACATGCGTTCCCCCCGCGGCCGGGCCCCGGACACATGATGGATCCTCGGGGCCCCCTACCGCCACACTTCCGTCCCCTTCCACCGCATCACTACGGGCCGATGCCCCCTGGTACGTATTCTCTGTTTATGGTTTAACTGGAGTGCTGGGAGTTTAGACTTTCTGTTTGTATGCAGATGGACTTGACCCCATTATCGATGAATCTACTGATTATTTTCTAGATAAATCAAATGGTAAAATGTCATTTTTTTTAATCAAGTAGTAAAAACGTAATTGCAATTCAAAGTAATGCCTTTACATTTAGATTTTTCTCAGTTAAAACCCCTCGTATAATACGGAGAAAAGGGTGATCTCTCCATGGCTGAAAACAGCATTCATTTTGCATGGAAAACTTCTTATACATGAATCAATCAAAATAGTAATTGTTCCTGTACACTGAGTGATTTCTCAGTTGACTAGTTGTTGCAGCTCTGCCCATTATGTACTGAACTTTTTAGTTTTTTCAGAACATTGATAGTACGCCACAAGAGTGCAGCACACACTGACAGGATGTGCTGGTTTCAAACTGTAATAAAGTCATTAATAACTCAATTTCCAAAATACTATGTTGTAGGCTACATTGAAAAGACTACTTGGAAATCAGGTAGTGTCTTTGCCTCATACAAATGAACACATCACCCACTCATGGTGTTGTGTCCCTCCTGATGACATCATCTTTTCTCATGTTTCTGTGCAGGTGTCCGTGGACCAATGGGACCTCGTCCGCCCTTCCCTCCAGACATGCGCTACCCAGGACCTCGGGACCACCCCGGCCCCCCCCATGAACCTGCCCCCCGGTCCCCCCCACCCTGCACACGTTGATGCGTACGGCCCCCCCCACCCCGACGCCCTCCATAACTCTCACAGCGGCCCCCGACAGGCGGCCCCTCAGGACTCCAGACCGCCCACGGTCAAGCCTTAAACACGCCAGTAGCCACGGCAGAGGACTTTACCCAGAATGCATCACTTTAACAACAAAATCCAGTCTGAACTAAGGTCATGGTATTTTTCATATTTCAGTTATAAAATAAAAGCTGCAATTTTGTTTATTAAAAAAGAAAGAATATGGTCCCTAAATGAAAGCATCAATAATTATGTGTCTGAAGTCAATGATTTAAAAAGGGTTGCCACTTTTCTAAACTGCTTTTTGTGCAATAATAATTAATTATATGCCAGATTATTTTCATTTTTGTTCTTTAAAAAAATATATATAACGATGATTTTTAAGGGTCAATTTTTTTAAATGTCATTTCCTGTGGAAATTATTTTAAGAACGGAAAAAAAGGAAGGTGTTAAGCTTCTAGCATTTCAGGAACAACCATAATTTCCCCAAGCTGTTGCTTCAGAGACAACTGTTAAGGAAATGTGAAATTTGATGGCCAGATGTATAACTTATTTTACTATGTTGGTAGACAATTTAATAATAAAGAATGCAAAAGCTGTCAGTGTTATTTTACTAACGGGTAATAGTTCCCTCGCAGATGATGTATTTTACACAAGCTTTGTATATATTCTCAACATGTGTCTTCATGCTCTATTTGGAATAAAATAAGGCATGCATCTGTGTGGAAGCAGCTGAGACAGAAGCATTATCTTTAGTTCATTGCAATCAGGTTACATGTTGACATCCAAACGCTGCATTTCTGACATATTTGAATTTTTTACTAAAGTTTTTTGGAGAGCATGAAAACAGAATTCATAGCTCTTTGTTAAAATGATAAAGTAAGGGTCGTTTACTAGATGAGAAAATTATGAAGATTTAATTTAATTGCTTTTTGAGAGTAAAGTCGAACTTTAAAAGTAGGGTAGGTAAGAATCGGTAAGAATGGAGAAACCGAGTGCGCTAGAATTTGAAAGTACACAACCGGAAGAAATCTGCCCCTTCCTTCAGTTCAGACCAGACTGTATATATAAAGGTTCAGACTTCCTTACAGAGCCCCTCCTCCAACACACACGAACGCGCACATGACCAATGAGGGCACGAGATAAGTTTGTGTGTGAAAAAGACGCCTTCATCACAGTTGGCATAGGGGCATGGTAAAAGACACACTGAGGGAAACACATTAATAACTTTGCTGGACATTGATAAAATAAAACCCAAGTCATTATTTGTTCAACACATCTTTATTTGAAGTCATACATAACAATGCTGTGCCAAAGTAACCTGCTTACCCTCTCGTTCAAGGTTGTGAAGTCCAAACAGAGCAACAGAAGCTCAATCAGTGGGAAATACCTGTGCTCAATTGGAGCATACCATGTAGTGCATGGGCACGGGTGACAATGTTCTTCCACGTGTAAAAGTGATATTGTTTAAGGCTTCTGTGGTCAGAAATGTAGAATATGTTGACCTATTTGATTTATTGTGTTTAATTAGTTTGAACTACATTTTGAATACGTTTGTAGATAAGAATAAGGGTATAAATAGTTGATTGTCCTATGGGGGAGGGGCTTAACATATATAAACCTCTGGCCACAAGTGTTTTGGAGTTAGTCTGACTGTGGCTGTAGAGCAGAGGGGTACCAGTTATATTTCTTCGACCTGTACATATATATTGAGGTTTGTTTTTCTTTCTATTTTGGACTGTACATCCTTGTTACTTTGTGTTCTTTCAGCGTTTTGGCTGTTAATAAAAGCACTTCAGGATACATTCTGTGTGACTCTAGCCATCTTATTTAATTCCTAGTTTTTTCATCGACCCTTTTTGTAACATTGTGCACAGATGGAAGGCTGACTGGCAGGCAGGGGTGGACTGGCCATCTGGCATACCGGGCATCGTCCCGGTGGGCCGTTGACTAAATGGGCCGGTCGGATTAGTCACTAGCCCCCCCCCCCCCGCTGACGAACTTAATAGCGGACCGAGGTGGGCCGGTCGGCGGAGTCAAGATGCCCGGGCTGATTTTTAGTCCCAGTCCACCCCTAGGCCATCCAGTTATTTTAGCGGGGCGGCTCAGATGATTGGTCGTGCTTTTTTTTTACCTACCCCCACCTTTAAGTACATGACTGTCATTTAAACTTTATTCTCACATTTCTAAATACCTGGGATATTTACTTTACTTTTGACATTTCAAAATAAAATCATATTTTTAGCATGTCTTTCCTTACGCCTGGTACCAGTTCTCTCTTCAGTAGTCTGAGGCCTTTCACGCGTGCGCTGGTTACTGTGACACTTATTTAAATTCAGTTGCTTATCAATATTTGCGTAAATCACATGCTCAACCCCGTCTGTTCACTGTCTTATGCTTCGTATGGAATTCTCCACTAAAATGCTTCGTTTGTAGTTTGTTCGAAATGAAAAGCATTGTTAATACATTTCCCCTCAGTCTGTCAACACAACTGAAACACTCCACAGGTCTCAGTCCTAACCATGCCGTAACGCTTACACACACATTACATCAGTTAATGTCTCTTACAGTTAAATTAGTCCTGAACATTGTGACATTACAAAAATAAAATGTCACAATGTAGATGTGCACTTACTACAGCAAAGTCAGAATGGAAATAACACCCTTGGATTCTCGATGAACGCTCTGTGAGACGGTTATTCTTTTGTGTATTATTGTTTTAACTTGTTTGTTTTTTTAAAGCTGTCTATTAAAGATACACGTGATTCTTAACTCCTTTAACTGCTAAAGAAAAAGATGCTTCCTCTGGACAATAACCTGTAGACATCACACAACGCTGCATCCATCCTTTATGCCTTTATTAAACAGTATGAAACCACATCTAAATCAACTTGAACCAAAACATACTGAAGCATGAACACTGGAATGAAATGTAAATTGCTACCAAGTTGAATTCTGGTCTGAAACATATTTGGAGAGTTTGAAAAAATCATTAGTGTGATGAGACAAACCAAACACTGTTTAAAAGTGATTACTCCTAATTGTTCAGAGTGCATCATACTGTTCACCTTACCTTTAATTGAACCATTTAACATTAGAACTGAATTCAACACCGTCTGACTTAACAAACCATTTTAGTGTGCCATTAGGACCATTTAAGACTTTGTTGGTCATTATTACAATAGTTATAATCATTGAGTAGACCCACATATTTAATTGAGAATAATGAAACACTGTAAAAGTGTATTCTAGTTATGGTAAATGCAAACCAATGCGTGTTATGACAGGACTTAGGATTTGATGGTGGCTTAGTGAAGCAAACATTGATGTCTGTTGTTTATTCAGGGAGTGGCTTTGAATACTCTGAAATGACTTCACCAACAGGTTCACATTTTATATTGACTCAAATGAAGCACCTGCAATAACTCAAGGAAGACTGGAAATAAGATGGTTCTCCTATCAGGCCCTGTCTGTCCCTCCAAATGATAAAAAAACGGAGAATGTTTGAGTTATTGGAGAAGGGGTTTCCCCAGCAACAGAAATGATATGACTATGTTAGCTTATTAGCACCATTGTAGGTTTCAAATAAAATCTCTACAGAGCAAGTATCGGTGGGTTATAATAAGAAATGAAGTTACCAAGAAAATACTGTATGTGAATTTAATGGGTTTTGTCGTGGACAGCTGATCCATCCTTGCAAAGTGCAAAAAAACATTGTTTTTCACAGGTTCTTTGAATGGTTACGATGACAGAGGATATTCAAGCTTTTCCCTCGTAAATGTGTATTCTTTTCATAAATGTACCACTTCTACCTATGAAATTCTGAGTCTTCTCCTGACTATTACCCCTCTCACCTGAATAGTACCCCTCTGGCTCCATTTGAAAGAAAATCTACAATAGCTCTTATATCCCATCGTACTTGACGACAAAATCAAAGAATACACAAGTCGGAGCTGATGTGACGTGTTCGTCTCCCTTTACTTTCTCCATATACTCTTGAAAAAACACATGAATACAAGCTTGGTTTAGTATTGCTGGGTGAGATGAGGTGAACTTCCACATTGATGTGTGTGTGTGTGTGTGTGAGAGAATGATTCCAAAAAGTTGGTTTAAAGTTCAGGACGCCAAGACTTAGCTGTCCTTGTGTAACGTCTGGTGGATATGGAGATAGAGTTGTTTCTTTGTGAGGAGCTGCAGTTTCTTCCTCTTGAAGTCCGTGGGCTTCTTGTACCTGAATGATAACAGTATGAAATTCATTTAACAAGACACAAAGGCATCCTTTATAATCATTATTGTTCGCTGACTCACAGTTCGATGACGATGGGGCCGGGTTTGATCTCGTCCATTTCCATGAAGGCAAAACACTTAGTGCTGGTGAAACCCTTTTTAGGTTTGTAGTGCTTGAATTCAAAGAAGATAGCTGCTCCTGGAAGAACGAAGAACAACACATTGTGAGTGTTAACAAACTTTATAATTACCTCAAAGCTTTCTGCATACTGAAAGTATCGATTCGACTGGCAATGAAAGTCCATATTTGTCATACTGTCAACAAACCAAAAACAAATATGTGCTCATCTCTCACGGTGACAACGTGTTTTTTAGGCTAACACTGCCCTGTTTCCTATACCATAACCCAGTGCTTCTCAATGTGTGGTCCGTGAGCGCCCCCTAGTGGTCCGTGAGTATATTGTTAACATTTCACATTTTAAATAAATACATTCATTTCAGTTTTCCGCACTCTCGCGGGAATATCTCCGCAATGGAGCGAGGTTAAGTTTCATTGCATGATATAGCCCAGCGCAACACCTTCATCCCACATGTTGCCACTTGTTTGTACCAGTTTCAGGCGATTTGTAATCTGTTCCAGAAAAACTATGTGTTTTTAGATATTTGTTGGAGTTAGGTGGTCCGCGAGTGTTTTTTTATTGGTTAAGTGGTCCTTGGTATGAAAAAGTTTGAGAAACACTGCCATAACCTATGGGATTTCTTCATAGGATTATGGATTAGTGCAACAAATAAACTAATAAACAAATGCCCGTTTTGTCAGCAAGATAATCTTCCCATAAAAAAATACCCTTTATGAAATTGCCAAAGGCTATAAACAAACTACATCACAGTCCTAGTACTTCTGATCTGTGTCCCTCACAACCTCTCCAGTCTCATTTAGACACTTTTCTTAGCAGCCCCCTTTGTCAAGACTCGTACCTAGAACAAAACGTGCCAATCTCATAGGCTTGTGTTAACCACTGACCTTATTTCAGGCATCTAACGAAAAACCCTTTTAAAAAACCCCCATAACTTCTATTACTATAATAAATTAGTATTTTCAGACACAAATTAACAGATATTTGGCGTAACCTGTTCATCCATGCATGTTGGAGTGCAGCAGTGTGACACGTTGATGTTTCTTATAATTTTTGGGCAACAGTGGGGATACATCAGGCTTTGGCATCACAGACAGTAATTGTTAGGGATCAGTTCATTGTTGGTTTGGATCTTTATTGGGAGTTGTTGACTATATGTGACTTTGGTTAATCTGTCAGGTACCTTTTGGTATTTTCTCCACGTGTCTCTGGATATCCACGTCCACACTGAAGTGGATGTAGGTATCTTCCTTCCTGGAGGCCACAGGTGTGTCCTGCACTGGATATACATCTAAGCCGTTCAAATCTGCAGGAGAGAAACACAGAACATGCGCTTTGATGTTTTTGGCACATTCAGAAATGTTATCCTCAGATTATTTTCAGAGTGAAGTGAGTAGACGGTGACCTTTGAGACTGACGGTCATGTACGGGTCGATGCACTGCCCGGCGTCCTTCAACCCAATTTTTTCAATCTTTAGTGTTAGTAGTGTCATCCCATGCTCTGATGGTAACCGTGGCAACAAGGTACCTGCAGAGGACAAAGGTTACGGACATTAACAGTTGCCATAACAACAGGTGGTGACATCACTGTGGACCACAGAGTAGCCAATAGCAGAAAATGTTTTCAGAAGCGTGCTTTATAAGATTATATTGAAGGATTTTTTGGTTAGAAACCATTTAAATATTCAAAGTTAAAACAGCGCTACAGACTGTATCGAGTCAAATTAATGTTAATGTTTAAAGGGGCCTTGTTATGCTAATTTTCAGGTTCATATTTGAGTCAAAAGTCAACTCTGGTACTCTGCTTTATTCACATTTCCTGTCAATTCAGCAACAAGCTGTGATTTTACGCTGATAAAATCCCCTCTCTCATGCAGGACTGAACACATTCAGATGTTGTCGATAGAAGGCGTACCTTGCGAAGCTGCAAATGAAGCAGGCAGGAATGAGCGATGAAGCCATGCACAGCCCCGACAGAGAGAATCAAAGAGACACACGGTCAAACAAACAGCCCTCAGGAACAGGACAACACAACAAGTCAAACTTCCCTCAAACAGCGGGTGTGTTTTATTAAGTGGTACAGTACCGGGGGCTCGGGGGGGGAAAGCCTGGGTGCACCCTGCTCCTGCGGCAGCATCCTCCTCCTCCTCCTCCAGCTCCAGGTGCTCCTCCTCACCTGGAGCAAGGATTCTCCTGACAGTAGAGGAATGGATTAGAATCAGCAAGAATATTCTGTAAAATGCATATGAGATGTTTCGTGGTGGACATTTACCTTAAGGGCACTGGCTGCACGTCAAAGGGAAATACTTTGTTGTACGTCAGAATATTTTGAATGACTGTTGACACAATGAGAAAGATCAGTATTACTGGGAACGACAGAAGGAGTAACAGGTAGCTTTTTGAATCCCATGTCGCTTCACTTACTGGTTTCCAGTTTCTTCAGCTCTTCTAACTTGAAGTCCTCCTTGGACTGTGTGCACTACAGAAGAGCAGACACATTTAATACATCTCTGCAAAAGTGAATTGAGAAGAAAATAGAACCACAACACTTCCTTGAACGTTGAAGTTAACAGTATGATGAATAATTTCCCCTTTCGGAATGTATTGTTCTATATGACCGAACATTTTGTATTTACTTATTGATCCTCATAATTATGTTGTTGTTCTTTTCATCTCTCTGTAAAGCACCGTCATAAATTGGCTAGACTTTCTGTAAAGCTGTAGATATGAACCTGTTTTGTGCCATTTCATACAAACTCAAAAACAATGCCACAAACCTGCAGACTGCCACTTCTCATCTCCAGACATGATGCAATTTTTCCTAAGGTTTTCTAAAAATAAAAAAAATAAACAGGTTAGTTAATGAAGGATCCTTGAATGAACAGTCCAACAGTAAAAAGAGATGTAAGGATTACCTTCTGCTCCTCTGTGAAGTCTGATGAATTTGTTGACTGGACCTCTTTTTGCAGTTGTCTCGCTAAACTAAACAACACAGAAGTTTGTTAATGCTTTGCAGCAAAAGGAGGCTAAATGATGTGTGTTTGCGCCCCCTTCTGTTCAAAAAATAAGATTTTATGATATAAAAAACAAAACATGAATGTATTGACAAAGCAAATCACATATTTAAAAAATGTGTTAAACTAGGACCATATAGATATAGTCTGAAAGCAGGCAACATTCCTGTATAAACAGAGGAAAACCCACCCATAACAATGAGAGGGTGTGGCTGACTATTTCTCAATACTCTGAGGGGATATTGGCCCCATTTCTGTACTGCATGAGATATAATGAAACACATTGTGCGCAGATATGCAGGGGTTTTTCTCCACAGACAGGCTTTGTGAAAGGTTTTTCCATGCACACATACTGCTGGTGGATACATCTGGGATGCAACATCCTCCACATACACACACACTCTTGTGCTGCCTCTGCAACAACTGCCACATCACGTCATAGATGGGAAGGGTTTGTTTACTGCTGAGAGGAGCTGACTGAACTTCTTGTGAAGACCACTGCACCCACTGTCTCCTACATGCTGTGTAATCTCCCTGCACATCTACGGTTTTTTAAAGAAAAGTGGGGAAAAAAGCATGCCCTGCAGAATAAAACAGCTGTATGGAGAGGCAGGATACACATGTTGAATGTGACTTACATTTGGTACTCATCTATAGCCTCCACTAATTGTCCCCAGGAGTCAAAGTCTGTGCCTTTCCTAAAACTGGCGTGCCATTTCTGAATAGTCTTGTTGACATCAGACATGTTGGCGGGGCGGATACTGGCGGCTCTCTCAGGGCAGCATAGCCGGGGAAGAGGCTCATCTACGGGGCTTCAGCGGCGGTGGCAGCGGCGTCTTCAGGCCGGTTCTCTGCTGCTCCGGAGCCGCACAGATACACCAGTGACAACCCGACCAAGCCCTTTCTGCCTAGTACTCAGTATCGCATCCGCAGGAGAAAGGAAGTCCCGCCCGGCGAAGAGGGGTGCGCTCGTTATGGGAAACAGGGTACCCCGAGTGGACGGCAACAGGATGTGTGTGTTGGTTGGAAACGTTGGAAAGAAGAGGTGGAAACACTGTTGCAAAAAGCAAGGTCTTTCAATTTAAAGGCGCAATCAGTATTTTTGGGAGAGTAGGCTATACATTTGCTAGGAGCAGCGATGGAAGAAATACTCTGTACAAATTGGAAGTGGAAGGAAAGTCTTTCATGCACATTTTTGTAAAAATAAAACACAACCTTGTGATGGAAAACAAATAATTTAAGTAATTATATTAAAGTATTTTTTATGATACTGATATTGTTTTTGAGATACTTTTACATTTTAAGAAAGTTCTCATTATTCTTTAACTATTTATTCGTTTGTTTACTTTTGTTTTAAATGTGCCTCTTTTTCTTCAAAAATAATAAATAATATATATTTTTGTATTAATGCATACCTGTTAACTGATGTGACATGTTTGTATTTTACCTTTGCATTTGACTTTTTAAATTTTTTATTTAAAGTGGAGCTAGTTACCAAGGTAATGTAATGTCGAGTAGTCAATTGATTTAAATTAAAGTCTTCCCAAACAGAATTGAAAGATCAGTTTCACTCTTCACTCTCGCTTTTATTTCGGAAACAAACAAACGTTTTCCGGTTTGGCACCGTCATTCTCCAGCTTGACACCGATGTGGCTAACGTTAGCTACAGGTTCGCTATGGAGGAACTACACAGTTAGCGATGTGTTTCAGGCCGTTGTAGCCCCTGACAGGATGAAATAAGATGGACACTGTAACAACAGACTCGTCTGCGGCTGAGGAGGATGTATATTCAGACTCTGAGGTTTTATGTTTGATGAGAGTCGGAAGAAATGCGGACTGGCTTCGCTTGTTCGAAAACACTGAGGTGCAGTTTGCTAATGCTAGCTAACTAACGCTAGTTAATTTACCACATAATAAAACTTTATCAAGTTTAGGATTCTTCACATGAAATACATTCCTCATTCCTGGTTTACTTTTATTTGTGTCGCTCTCTTTGTATATCGTTATGTACATGAACTATAAGCTGCACAGTAACTGACTGTTGACGTGTTGGTTGACTCTAGATAACCATAGGACGAGGTCTGGATGTAACTTACCAAGTGCTGTCTCCAAGCTGTGCTCTGATGGTGTCCAGACTGCACTGCACATTCAAGCAAAGGGAAGATGGACAGTGGACAGTCACAGACAAGAAGGTAAGATTAAAGTCTTTATTAGGATGTTTCTTTTATTGATTTTGCTACATAAACAATGAGAAAATACAGACAAAACCCGTAGGGGCTAGAGTCTATGATAAAGGACCTTTTTATGGTAATGTGTTTATATTAGAACTGCAAGTTAATTATTTTATTCAGTTATTTTTCATGAAAAAAGCGCAGACTGTTTACTTTTCAGCCTCTCAATTATAGTAATTAAATTGTATTTTTATTATATTACAATAAAATGAATATATTTTGGTTTTGGAGTGTCAACTGATTGTAGCTACCTTTTTAAATATTTGCACTGTCCAGTTTTTGTAACAATGCTGCACATATTTGATTGTATTATCAGAGTATTTTGTCATTTTATACTGTACGTAGTTTTTTTTGGTATATCCATATTTAATGTAATTATTTCTCTATAGTTTATTGTTATAATAGTTTATATTATACTTTAATTTTTCGGACATTTTTCTTACAATTTATCTTCTTTATTTGTGTTGCACTGTATACACCAAGGAAAGTTCCTCGTATGTGTTATCCTACTAGCGATAAACCTGTTAATGATTCTGTATCCTTTTGATAGTCTCTGTCTATGAATGTTACATTTGACTGCAGCCACTGAATACATTGTTGCTTTTTCCGTCAGAGTCTCAACGGTGTATGGGTGAATGGAAACCGCATATCCGCTGAAGAACCACATCATCTGAGGCTCGGAGACTCCATACAACTTGGAGTTCCTATAACTGGAACCTGCGTGGAGTTTGACTACATCCTGGTCCAGCGGCCCCTGAAAGACATTAAACTCTACCTGACAAAGCGACACAAAGATGGCGCTAAATCAACCCAGGTTTCCAAGAAGTCCAAGAGGAAGTTGACCGTGGAAGAGGTTGAGCCGTCGACCTCGAAGCCCAAACTCTACCGCTGCTCCTCTGGTGACAAGTCGTTTGCAAAGCCCTGCCCTCTGTCACCAGTGAAGCGGCAGCAGAGGCTCAGTCCCAGCCAGCCGGAGGCAACCGAACCCAATTTGCAGATGTAAGACAAACCTTGTGCTTTTTTGTATTATCATTACATTTGCATCAGTTTTCCTTAAAGATACATCCAGCTAAATGTTGTTTTTTATTAAGCTAATTGGACAGTTTCATCACCCTTTATAATATAATATAATAAGTATAATATGTAACATGTTAAATGTCTTAAAACAATTAGACCTATATCTTTTATTTAGTTGAGTTGTTTTCCTCCTAAAGAATATTTAAACCTATTAAAATCTGTAAGTTAAAGGTGAGGTGTCATGCTTTTCCGGTTATTACCCGTCCCCTTGTGTTATGAAGGTTTTTCTGCATGTAAACGGTGTGCAGAGTCAAAACCCTCAAAGTCCACCCTGTAGCGAGTAAAACTCTAACACAGAATATACCTCCCCAAAACGCCTCGTTGGTGAAACGTCATCATTTGATTCTTCCGGGTACGTGCTTACGAAAGCACGTACCCGGAACTAAATGGGCCAATCCGTGGAGCCGTTACGTTACGTCCGCGGAGCCGTTACGTTAAGCCCCCGCTGATTGGTCCAAATTGACCAATCCACACACACACTCAGTGCAGGCAGCTCAGCTGATTTCTCCTCCCTGGCTGCTGCAGGCTGATAACAGACAGTTGGGATCGCGGCGAAATTCTCTCTGCAGACCCATTCTCACAGCATTTATCAACCTATAAACCTTTTTCTTACTCAATATCAAGCCACACGTATTGTTTTCTGTGACTTTGTGTGTGCTCAGGATGAGTTTGGCTGTGGGGGGGGGGAGAGCTGCAGCGAGCCGTTTAGTAGAGAAAGTGAATACTGCTGAATACACACACTATACAGAGATGCTGTATGCTAAACCAATGTGAGTTTGGAAAATTGCACAGTATTTTTCTATTTTAGTATACCTCAACAATGGAATTATGATCAGTGGAAATGGCCATGACACCTCTCCTTTAATAATGAACACCACCTTATTCCCTCTTTTCTTATTGTTTTAGAGAGCCATAGTGGCAGGAAATTACAAAGTGTGCATTAACGTCTTGTTTTTTTGTATTTTTGCAGGTACAGCCAGAACATCCTGATACTGAGGGAGCAAGTGGACGACACCCAGAGGCAGGTGGCGTCTTTTGGGGGAGAGCCGCAGCAGGCCGACCCGCTCAGAGAGGAGCAGGTCAGGGAGCTGCAGGGCCAGCTGGAGACCCTCAGAGCCAAGATGCACCGGATGGAGACGCTAGAAAAGTCCTTGGGTGAAACTAAGAGGAAGCTAGAGGTGAGAGATTTCCCATTAACTC
>CALSBZ010042951.1:137778-155008 GCA_943591055.1 Gobionotothen gibberifrons | reverse complement strand
AGAACTCCTCATATAGTAACACATAATCCACATTACATGTAATCCGTTACTACCCAAATTGATGATAATACACACACTTTTACCCACTTACCTTTTATATAACTGGAACTTTTTTCGAACTTTCCTGTTACAGAAAGGCCCTTATGGGAAGACCTTTCCTCCGTCCACAAAGACTTTGTGCAGGAGAGACTGTCCACCTCCATGCCCCTGCATGTGACAGCCAACCTGATCCACGACGGGGTGTACTGGAAGCGCTGCTGCGAGAAGTGGGGGGGCATTCGTGACCTAACTCATTATGGCAACAGCTGGAAACGAATGTTCTTTGAGAAGCACATGGAGAACATGATTGAGCTTTTTATCCCAGATGTAACGGAGCCAAAGACCTTTGTAGATATGATTCCTCTTTGTAAGGACTACATCAAGAGGCTAAACATCTCCCAGCTCCTGCCGCCTGTCACGGAGCCGCAGAAGGATGAGGAGGAATATGGCTCCGAGTTGGTCATTGAAAATGAGTACGGACCCTCCATGGACCACTTTGACTTTAACATCATGCTCGACAAGCTGACAAACCTAGAAGAGTTCCATGTAGTGTACAGGGTCAAACAATGTGGTCTGAACTTCGAATGTAAGATGTTTGAGATGACCCACAGAGATTGTGAGTCCCTCGCCAAGGCTGTGAAGTCCTGTAAGACTTTGAAGGTGAATAATGATTCCTCTTTACTAAATCATGCCATCCTTTGCCTAACTATGTGGAGTATGTTTGCCAGCTGCAAGGCATCATTTACACATTTTACAGTCCCTGATGTCCTGAAACAGGAAAATAGTTGTTGGAGCTGCACAAGCAGGAAATTCATGCTCTATTTATGTCAAATAAAAAACTGCTGGGCCTCTGGCTGCAACCTAAATAAGTCACTATTTGACAAAAGTTTTGTCACATTAATTTGTTACTGCATGAGAACAGGGAATGAATCCGCTACTGATCTCTGTGCAAGACATGGAAACTGTACAAGATATTATAGGACCTGTTATCAAGCCTCAAGCTTATGAGTCAATTAAATGTTCACTTAATAGTTAAAGGAGGGGTAGGTAAGTTTGAGAAACCAGCTCGAGATACACTTTTTGTTATATTCCATGGAATGCTCTTAATATCCTGATAGCAATGCATATTATAAGTGCTTTGAAAAAAAATCCATAAAAAAATGTCATCTGTGGAAGCCGTAATACTGTAAAAACTACAACCAGTTATTTTAGCCGAGCCGGCTAAAATAACTGGTTGGCCGACCTGTCTGTCAGCCTTCCATCTCGTGCACGCACACTCGTGCAGTCATTGCGCGTGCCGTCATTGGGCGTGTTTCCCGTCTACCGGTCGCAAAAGAAAATGTAATGGAGCAAATTATGAAGAAAAAGAAAGTGGAAACTCAGAGAAGTCAAACCAGAGTCAATATCGGAGTTGCTTTTCAACGATGGCGACTACTTATGGAGCACACCGAGCTGATATGTAACGTTACCGCAGCCAGCCAGACGTAACATTTTTAATACATTTTCACAAAACAAACATGCTAGCTTCAAACATATAAGCACTGACAATAACTTTGTTATACATTTGTTTTACATTCATTATCATGATCTTGTGTGTTGTTTTCTTACATCTGATTGTTGCTCAAGTCTTCACTGAGGGCATGTGCGAGTTCATGTGTGTTGGAGGAGGTGCTCTGTAGGAAGTCTGAAGGAAGGGGCGGATTCTTTTCGGTTGTGTACTTTGGAATTTGTGTGCACTCGAGCCGGTTTCTCAAACTTACCTACCCCTCCTTTAAGATTAAAATATACTAGAATAAATATAGAAAAATGCCAACGACAATTTCCTAGACGACAATTCTGACTGCTTGTGTCCGAAATGTAAAGATATTGAAGTTCCAATGATAAAACTGAGAGAATCAGCAAAGCCTCACATCAGAACAGTATCAGACATTTTCTTTTATTTACTTCATTTATGTTATAGTGTATAAAAGTGCTCACCTCATGTATAGAAGCATGTGCGAAACAGTGCCTCATTGTTCTGTGTTTTTGTGGCGCGTTCATACTGTCAATGGAAAATTATTTTTACATTCCACACCCCATGACATCTTATCAGTGCTCTGATCTATTCAGTTGTTTGTTCAACTCACCATATAATCTTCATAATATCTTGTTTCCACAGATTCTAAGGCTCAATCTAAGTCACATGGAGGATACAAAGTGCCGGCTGCTGGTGAAATACCTTCTGGACCACCCGTCCCTGAGGGAGCTCGACCTCTCTCACAATCTGATCGGAGACAAAGGAGCCAGAGCCATCGGGAAGCTGCTCAACAGGAGCAGCCTGGAGACCCTGAACCTGTGTGACAACAATATCGGAGGCCCCGGGGCCAAAGCTCTAGCTCATGCCTTGTCCATGAACTCTACCCTGTTGTCACTCAACCTGCGTCTCAACCGTTTGAGAGATGAGGGGGGGCAGGCGATCGGGAAGGCCTTGCTGAACAACAACACCCTGCTTCTCCTGCACCTGGGAGCCAACGAGGTCACATGGCCCTCTGCCATCGCTCTGTCTAAAGTGCTGGTTCAGAGAAGCACCCTGAAGAGCCTCAATCTCTCCTGCAACAACCTGGGAGTGGTAAGTCAATTGCTTTTACTACACGCTTATGACCAGAGAGGGCAATACAAATAAAGTTGAACCTGAGGGCGGTGCCAGAGAAAAGGCGATGTTGTCAATCATCCATATCAAAGGGTAACATTGCTTGTCAAGAACATTATTCATTCAGCTCAATGTCGTATAAATGCTTATCTCTATTTACAAAAAGGAACCATAAAACGATATTATCTATATTCAGATAAGAGAAGACAATAAACAGATGCAAATTCAACAGCATTGTATTTTCTGATTGGAACAGTATCGAAAATAATTACACAAAAAAAAAGGAAAAATATAAAAATTGAGGAAAATAAATAATAATATTAAGTAAAAATGTACAAGTTAAAATAAATAACATAGACATAAAATAAAAAATCTTAGAAAATAGAATCAAGACGTGGCACTAATTGTATTTGTCAAACTATTAAAGGTGGGGTAGTTCATTTTGGAGAAACCAGCTCGAGTGCGCTAGAATTTGAAAATACACAACCGGAGAAAATCTGCCACTTCCTTACAGAGCCCCTCCTCCAACACACACGAACTCGCACATGACCAATGAGGGCACGAGATAAGTTTGTGCACAGATGGAAGGCTGACAGGCAGGTAGGCCATCCAGTTATTTTAGCCGGGCCGGCTCAGATGATTGGTCGTGCTTTTTACAGTACCACGGCTTCCACAGATGACATTTTTTCATGGATTTTTTGTCAAAGCACTTAAGATATTCATTGCTATCGGGATGTTAAGAGCATTCCATGGAATATAACAAAAACTGTATCTCGAGCCGGTTTCTCAAACTTACCTACCCCACCTTTAATGTCAACTCTCAATTTTTCACAACTTTTTTTTAACCTTCCAAGAAAAGCTATTGAAACAAATAACCTTCATATTACTAAATGAAAGGATTCGTACATCTAGAAATCAAGATATAGGAGAAATGTGTTCAAAATGTTATCTTTTAAATTGTGTTTCTTTAAGAACTAGCACAGCGCGTGGTTCTCTGTGTAAGATCTTATGAAACACTGGGTTATTTTCAAATACTGGATTTCCATCCTAAGGCATGCTGGTGCCTGCACAGACAGCATGCCTTGGATAAAACACAAAGAATAGCTTGAAAGAATCAGACCCATACAGTAAATTATTCATAGATATGTGTGGAAAACATGAAATAATGGAAAGCTACAGTCAGTGAGTGTTTCCCTGTGTGAGGTAGATACGGTTTTCCCCTTCTCATGCTCTCTACCTCTTCACAAAGTGACTGGAATACACTGCGGAAGATCAAAAATCACACGCATAGCAGAAATGCAAAGTGCCGCACCATCAACATCTATGACCTTGGTTCGCAGAAATAGAACGCCTGTTTCAGACATAACAATAAAACATTGGTGACACTCACAATAAGCAGTTTAGAAAGTGTGGGCTATTTCAGAGCGCAAGAGTTGCCCGGGGGGGTTCTCAAGGTTAACAAAGACTGTGATGTGTTTAACATGGACATGCATCAGTGCCAAATGTCTTGGTTTGTTAGCTCTCTCTGACTCTCTGTGTGTGCAGGATGGAGGTAAAGCTCTGGAGGAGGCCATGTCCAACAACAGCAGCCTGACAGAGTGCGATATCCGTCTGACGGAGGTTGAGGAGCAGAGCGCGTCCTTCGTCAACCAGGTGGTGTGGACAAACCAGAGTTTAGAACAAAGGAGACACGCTCGGGAAAGTAAAACCAAAAAAACATCAACAGCTGTTTATTGAAATACAAACCCATATTCATTAGTGTTTAATTCCTGCTGTCCAGTATTCATTAAGCCACCGAGCTTGGCTGCTATTGGCTGGTTTTTAACAAAGTGTCAGCACCCACAAAAACACAACATATTGAGTTATCTTGTCCATGGTAACATCTATCTACTGCACCTTTGGATAATTACTATTTGCAGCTTTGAATTATTGTGCCTATTTCAAATTTGGTTTTGTAGATTTTCCATACACAGATAATTGGCACAATATAAATGGTGTAAATATGTGTAAAAACCACAAGATAGTGATATTATGTGTTATCAGAACATATTAAAACATAGACCATGTATACAGTTTACTAATGTATCACTAGGGTAATAAGAAATAGTTTGTATAGTTCCTAACCCTGACCTTATAATTTGTTGCATGTCTATTCATTTTGGTTTCAAGGATATATCTAATTCTAGGGCAAGTTAAAATAAATTCAAAATATATAGTTAATAATTTCCAATTGCATTCAATTTGTTATCAACAAAGGTTTGAATGTAAACAAAATGATATTCGGTGCAGCCTTAAATCACATTCTGACGTTTTCTTACAATTGTCATGAATTACTTTTTCACACAGTTTTTTGTGAGCATTTCAGTTTATTGAGGAGCCTTTTTGCCATTTTGATACACAGATTTGGTTTTCAGTCCTTATGTAACATCAAGGCCACGTTGTGGTGGTGTTAGAATACATACACTCTCTTGTTGTTGTTGTTGTTGTTGTTGTTGTTGTTTTTAAACCTATATCTACTGACCAATAATATAGAAGAACTTTGCTTAGTGGCAACAAAACATCTTAACTAATAATCTTGCAAAACTATTAATTGTTTTCCTAGAATCATTCCAAGAGAGGCCTTCTGTAATGGTGGACTAGCACACAGAGACATCTTCAGGATAAATGACTATCAATAATAACCCAATCATTTTCCGTAAACATTTTTTTCTTGTGAAGTTTATCAAATATGTTTTTTAAAAAGTAAATATGGGATTAAAGGGAAACAAACACCATCAAATAGCAAATATTGCCTGAATCATTTTTACAGCGGATTGTATTGCCGTTTGACCAAACAACCATTCTACATCTGCACATTAAAAATGTCCTTGCCTCTGTTACCACTAATCGTGCGACTAAGCAGTTCAATTTCACTGCTACGCCGATGACATCCAACTTTATATCTCAACAAAAACCATCACCCCCACAACACACTCCACTCTCACCAACTGTCTCAGAAATAAAAGCATGGATGCAAACAAACTATCTTCAACTGAACAGTGCCAATCAGACATCATCTTCATCATCGGCCCCCCCATCCCGGACCAAAACCAGCCAGAATTTCAACTTCGCCCTTGGCAGCAACCCTCAACCCCCTTGCCCCCCCAGAACCTCCACTGGCTCCCCTTCCGTCAAAGAATCGACTTGAAAGTCCTCCTCATTACTCACAAAGCCCTCAACAACCAGCCCCCCCCCCCTACCTCACAGACCTGCTGCACCGCCACACCCCTTCCCGCTGCCTCCGCTCATCAGAAGCCAACCTCCTATCCATCCCCACCCGCACCAATCACCGGACCTGGGGGTACAGAGCCTTCTCCGTCGCTGCCCCCTCCCTCTGGAACCCACCCCCACAACCCATCAGAAACTGCACTGACCTCACCACCTTCAAAAAACGTAGAAAAACTCACCTCTTCAATCTGTCTTTTAATGTGTGATTGTTTTTGTATTGCTTGATTTTAATGTGACTTTATTTATTTGTTGTTCTTTTCTTTTCACTATCTCTGTAAAGCGACTTTGACCACCTGTAAAAGCCCTTACAAAATACATCTATTATTATTATTATTATTATAAGCACAAGATTCCTAGTATCGACACTTTCATATTTTATTTACTTGAAAATCATTTAAATATAAAAAACAAATCCCCAGAGCATTATTGAGTGAAAGAGAACATATCATATCAACAACCTAATCTACTTCATACACATGATAAAGGGTTCAGTGCTTCGCATGACAAAAGCTTCAATGCTGCTAACAGTCGTCTACGGAGGAAAAAATGCCTAGTTATGAATCTAGTCAGATTTATAACCCTTTTAAATGGGTTTTTTGTTACTGTTGTTATGTAAACATTTCACCGGTAAACACATTTTTTTATATACAGACGTATGGATCACAGTGAAGCCATGTGAGAGCCTTGTTGGCTAATCATGAAGGACATAATGTGACATCTTCAGTACAAAACAGTGAGTAAAGTCCAAAATCCCTTTCTAAATAGATTTTACTTTTTTTTTCTTGTGGGCTTTGCATGCTGTTGTGGTGTTCTTATATTTGTACACTTTACCCCACAGTACACGGACAGTACATTATTGCATGCCTTTTGACCAATGAATGCTGGGATATGTCCTTAATGAGAATCTCAATGAATTAATGAATGAATCTTATTTGGTTTCCTGCTGAACGTTGCGTAGCATAACATCTCGTATCCATTAAGGGATAGTTAGACATTTTTGTGAAAAATGCTTATTTGTTTTCTTACTGAGAGTGAGATGACAAATCAATACCAATCTTATGGCGCATTTCCACTGCAGGGCCTCGCACGGCTGAGTACGGTATAGTTAGGCCTTGGTAGGCCAAGCTCACTTTATGCTGCGTTTTTACTGTTTAGTAGCTGGGGCAGTAACTATAGTAACGCAGTGTAGGCGGAGCTGTGACGTCATCTTCAATGCGAAACACAAAACCAACATCAGCCGTTAGCTGTTAGCACTCAGAGCTCACAGCTCCTCATATCTGTTCAGATTCAAGACAAAAGTTAAAGTACAAACCACAGACTGTTTGTGTCATGGCGAATACAGTCGCTGGTTTATTTATGTCTGTATAGGCCGTTGTTGTGAGTGTGGACGGTCGGAGCATATACTGCGTTAGCTTAGCCTATCTCCATTCAGAAAACACGCATTTTAAAAGGTTTTTCGCCTGCCGTCTGTCTGCAGACTTGTCAAAGTATGTTGTTACTTCGGCATCATTTTGAAACGTGTATTACAATTAAATCACAGTAAAATATGTTCATTTTGTCGTAGTTGTAGCCCCCTTGCCAGCGATTCTCTCTGACCATTCAGCAGAGTGTTTACATCACTAGTTTAGCATATTCAGCCCGTTTGTTGGCCCGGTAAGAACCTCGATTTTGGAGGGCCAGAGAAAAGATAAAATAATAGCCCTGAGCCGGAACTACCCCTAGCGGAAAAGCCAAATAAAACGGGCCGGGTTTAGCACGGCACGCTTAAACCGTGCTACGTGCTGCAGTGGAAATGCGCCATATATATATATATGAGGAGTTCTTTTCCAAAACGCTATATATCCATTTTAATAGTTTTCAGGAAAATGACATTTTTTACCTAGACCCACACATTTTGTTAATATTAAATGTATATATATATAGGATATATAGCGATTTGGCATGAAACGTTGATAGAGCAGTGAATAGGTTCAGTACACAGCAAAATGGCACAACAAACTCAATTTTCTATTTGGCTTTTATAGCGTTTTGGAAAAGAACTCCTCATATATATATATATCCGGCAGTGGCTCAGTCAGTATAGGGGCTTGGACTGGGAGCTGTAGGGTCGCCGGTTCAAGTCCCCGAACAGACTTAAATATGGAGTGTGGACTGCTACTTGGAGAGGTCCCAGTTCACCTTCTGCCCTTTTTAGTATTGCTATAAAGATAGTCTGCGACTCTAAACTAAAAATGCTATGTAATGAGTATGGCTAATTGTTTACAAATGTTCAGTGCAAGGTCATTGTTGTGACAGGAAGAAACACCATATGTCCAACCACAGGCGAGATTATATTTAATATTCATGGGCATTCTAATGGTTTTCATGGCCGTAAGGAATGGGGGAGAATGAATTTATCTTCACCTTCAGGTCTTATGAGTTGTAGGCTGCAGTTCTACATTGATCTCTCTAATTATATAGTTTAAATAAGCTAAATTGTAACTATTACCTTATATTTGGCAGTTTTGGCATGCCTGATTTTATCCTCCCATGTATTGTTGTACATGGCTTGGCTGTACACTAATATTCGCCATGACTAACATACTGCACGAGGTCATTTCAGAGGATGTTCTTTAAGTAATCTTGTCATATTATTAAATCTGACACTATCAGTAGTGAATCCAGGCCCCTGCCTATTTCCAGCGTCTTTGATGGCGAGCTCTCTGATATGCATCAGCAGCAGCATCAGTGTACGAGAGCTGGGTTATATCATGAGGGAAATCATTTGAAAACATTTAGATTTTTTTAACCTTGTGTGTGTTGAAAATTACTTATATCACATTTCTCCAATGAGCTATTACAGGTAGGAATTCAACTTGTTCTGATGCGATGTTAAGATGAGATTAATTTAGTTATGATAGCTTATGCTCTACACTTAACAGTTCATCGCTAGGCACTTAAACAAAGAGGTAGGCTGAATGGAAATATTGCCTAATATAAAATTAAATGCATCTTTGAGATTTTTAGACTTGCTGAGTTAACACTGAACTATTCATGTTCTGGTGAGTTTTATTACTTTGTAATTGTCCGTTAAAGAAAAGGTTAAAATATTTGGTAATTGATAGTTTGAAGAAGTTGTTGTTTATTCAGTTTGAAGATCTCGTGTCCTTTAGCCCTCCTGTGCTAAATTATTCATCGACTGTGCTGCTATATTTAGGAAGCCAGGAAGTATAATGTCATCGCAGCCGAGCCAATTTCAGCTAACTTGATATTTCTGCATCTGCATCCGACATACATTTTTATACTGTGGACATCTATTACTTAGAAAATTGATTATTGACTTTGAATGACAGATTTTAACCAGCGTTTAAAATGTGCATATTTTTTATGCTACATTGGAGCCTTATGACCTGTATTTTGTTTCAGCAAAACATCTCGTCGTGTGTAACTTATGCTTAGACAAGAAGGCTGATATCTTTGCATTTTACCTCACAGTTCAGCAAATTGACTCACAAGAAGTGTGAGTCAAGGATTTTCTAAATATGTATGTTATTTCCCATTCACAAGTCCAATAATTGTCCTATTCCTTTCATCTCTTGGCAATTGAATAGGCTACCGCTGAGTCATACCCATAATAGGCTTCAAATACTACTCATGTTACTCATCAAGTCCTTGACTGTGGCTAAGATCTACAAATATGGCATGTACAGTAGGATGTGAATCCCCTTGGTATTCCTTGGTTATTTGACTCTTGTCCTTGTTGACGCTGTACAACATTATGTGACACATTTTGGTCCTTTAAAACCATATTTCCTATAACAGTCTTATAAACAGCATCAAGTCTGTTTTATCCAGACTATGCTACATGGACTTTCCCATGTGTACTGGTTCTTGTTTGTTGAGGCTACAGTTTCTTTAGAAATTTGAAAGAAATCCTTGTTTGTGGTAACTTGCAGAGTTACCAATGTTGTAGAAGGGGGAAGCAGAAGTCAGTGTTAGCCGAGCCCTTTTCCCTCTGTTCCTGTGTTGCTACAGTCTATTCTCAGAGTGCTCTGTGTGTCATAGAGAAGTCTCCACACAGGAGCCGTTTCTGTGCAGGGAGCGGTGGTCGTGGTTGAGGCAGCCCTCGTTGCGATGCACTATGAGCACAGGGAAGCAGAGAGCGTCCTGGTAGTCTGGAGGGTTCTCCTCACTGCTCTGCTGGCCTGAGAGGCAGCGAGTGCTCTCTGTGGGGCGGGGCCGCTCGTTCAGGCTCCCGCTGCTCCTCCACAGGCAGCTCCGCCTCGAGCCGTACAGCCGACTCAGAGAGAAGCGGCTGGCGCTGAAGGGGATTCGGGGGCTCCCTGTGTTGCAGATGCTGAGGGCGCTGCGAGAGAAGATGGAGGAGCTACTGATGGCACGGTGGCAGCGTTCACAATTCTGCCTGTAGCTGTCGTAACCTCCACACACAGAGTAGTTGTTAGAGCTTCCCGAGAGCTGAGCCAGATCCATGAGAACTGCCTCCGAGTAGCTGGGCACCAGCTGCTGGTTGGATCGGATGTGCCACTCCAGCTCCGTGCTGTCGATTGTGTTGACTCGTGGGATGTGTCTGCATTGTGGCTGCTCCTCAGATGGCGTTGCTGGCACAAAGTCAAAGCCAAACAGCTTCTCTACATGGTAGTGTACACAGGCCGTGCGGTACTCTATCAGCACGCGCAGCGGCCAGGAGAGCGTGAAAGCAGCTGCCGACCAGAAAGTGGAGTTGGCTGCATACCAGGGAAGGTGATTTGGGTCAGAAAAGGCAACCATGTTCTCTTTAAAGTCTACATTCTTCAGGTGCATCCCCTCACGGGCCTCCATGTAGTCGTCCTGGCCCTCGTTCTCTGTGAAGAAACTGGCCCGCTGCGTCAGGTAGGAGTTCTCCGACTCCACATTGGCAAAGCTAAAGCACTTAGTGAACCTCAGCCGGGTGATAGAGAAGTCCTCCATGCCCAGCAGCTGCTTCGCGATGTCCTTAACCCCACAGTTCCCGTAGTCAAACTCCGCCTCAGCCACGTGTGTGTTGACTCGCTCGTGGTAGACCTGGGTGGTGGTGTAGGCATCTCCGTTACGGTAGCGCGTCACCTGCCGCGTCCTCCTGATGTAATGGTAGCTGATGGCCTTCCACCAGATGCAGGGCGTAGCCTGCTGCATTCGCTGGATACGCTCCGCCACGCTTTCCACATCCACCTTGTACTGCAAGTCGTTCCTGGTGTAGCAGTGCCAACACTCCACCAGGTAGACCACATAGAGCATGACCAGGAAGGCCAAAGGGATGTAGATGTAGCCGTTGGAGCAGGGACTGTCGTGGTACATCATAGACTTTCCCTTGTAAGCGCTGTCGAAGGAGAGGCGTGTGACCTTGGTCACCTGGCACCAGGCAATCACCCCCACGCAGCCGTACATCAGCAGGGACAGCAGCAGGCATTTCCAGTGAGTCTCCTGACACAGGGATTTACTCAGGGACTGCTTCTGGGGCCGCTGCTACAGAGAGGATAAGAAAACAGCAATTTTACAATATTGAAAATATATTCGTTGTTAATTGAGCATGAGACGATGACATATTGCATCACAGGTCGCAATAAAAAACACTTGTTATAAATAACAATCATAGTGAATTTCCATTATAAGGATATAAGTGAATATTGTCACATCATGGTAGAGAATTTATGTATTTGGTCAATTCAGTTTGTACTATCTGTCAATTCTTGTGAATATGTCCCGTGAAATGTTCCTATTGTCCCGAGTACTTGTAATAACACACTTTAATATACAATTGGAATTCAGTTAATGAAGTGTGACCTATATGATCTAAATCCAAGTCAGTTATAAAGTTAGTAGTGGTTAAAATGTATTGGCTCATGCATATAAAATATTTAAGAAAATATTCTGCGTTGTAAGTGCTTTTGCATAGTTTATGCATGAGCCGCCAGCCATTTGCTCATGCCTTGGTCTGTGCTTGTTATATTCAGAAGACTCACCCACTCTTTTAATCAAATTCAAGGAAAAAGTCTGATTAATGCAAAGGGACAAAATAAAGTATATATGTTAATTTCAGTAAGGAACACCGGGAGCTTCTGCCTGACCATGATGCATGGGTTTATTTAAATGTGGTATTGAGGACAGAAAATAACTAAAAGAGCAGAAATACATTAGAGGGGTGGATCCCACACTTAATGTCAAGCCAGCCAGAGAGGAAGCAGGCATTTGACTCTGGCAGCACAAAGCTGGTGCCATCTTTTATCACTGCGGGGCACAGCGACACGCTACACAGACCTGGCAGAGATTCAAAAGCTCCAGGAAGGATGAATTATAACAAAAGAAAACATTTGCATAACAGACACTGCACTTGGGCACATCCTCCTGAATCTAACACTTGCACTGTAGCAGCAGTTACTCAGTTTAAAAAAAAGAGAAAAGGTTATCCTCTCCAGCTCTCACATAGGTCATCCCGGGCATACGTGCGACCACAACAACCAGCACCACTGCATTGATGTATTGAATTCAATATGTCAGCTGTGTGCTCTTCGAGTGACAGGCGAACATAAATAATAGATGTTTCTTCTCCATAATTATCTTCCCCACCTTGGCCGCATGGTCCCTGAATCCCTTAGCAACCCAAGGCTACACCCCAAAGGGTACAAGGGATTAACATGTATTCCCCTTTTGAGATGAACCTACTGCAGAAGGGATATTAGCTCACTAACATCCTGCACACGCTCACTAACTAGAATCAATATAACATGACATACTTTATGTTACACTTTACAGCCTCTGTTTAACCAATAATGAATAGTCGTGTGAACGGACACATTTTAAAGAAACCAAATATACTGTGGTAGTGTTTGATTTAAAAAGTGCTTCTAAATTAAACTAATATAATCGAGAAACAGCTGTAATATAGACATTTTCAGGTATGTTCACAATTCAATTACAAGCTAGTTTCACCCTTGAGTCAAGAATTATATCAGCGATGACTAATGGCTTAAATGAGGACCAAGTGGATTAAAAATAACTTCAATTAAAACTCCCTGATTGAGATCATATCAAAGATTTGTTGATTATGGATATTATAATCAAAGCAAGGAAGTGACTTGAACACATTTTTGATGTTTTAGACAGAGACATTCCTGTGGCCCGGTTGAAAAGCATGACCAAGCTATTAATAAGCATACAGAGCGGGAAATACCTGACACGTCTGTCACGCAGGGACACAAAACCAGATGAGAGAGGGAAAACCCAGCATTTCCAATGTGGATTGTTTAAAGATAACAAATCATGAAGTTGAACTGTAAGGTTTTAAAAAATGAGCAGGTTATTTTTTTCTTTATACCATCTATATCAAAAACTTAATTAGCATTGCACCTTATCGCAATGTATTGAATCGTTACTCCTTGTATCATGATTCATATTGTGTTGCCAGATTCTTACTAATCTCAGCTCTTACATTATGTTTTAAAGTTATAGAAAACGCCTCCTTAGCTGGCAGGAGGCTCTTTGTTATATCTGGCATCTGTTTGCAATTGTGCCATATTTGATTGAATGTCCCTTCACACAAAAATGCAAAAACATTTTTACCAAGGTACAGGAAACAACCTTACCTTTGGAATTCCCAGGAAATATTTTGGCTTTTATTAGACCATTGCATTACATAGATGCATTTCTTCAATTAAAGAGCCTTATTAAAATGAAAAGTTGTTGTTTACACAGGAATAATTAAATCCATAAAAAAGCTGGTTATGAAATGTAATCAATATTTTAGATTTCCTTTTTCTTTAGTAAGAACGGAGAAGCTTCACAGTTCATGAGACTCATCCACGGTGGTTGGCGCCCTTAACTAAGTGCCTCTCTCACTCATGGACACTCTCCCTTGACATAATAAGACCAGCGGGAGTTATATAAAAAACCCTCTTGTGTAATGGATATGTAACGTATCCAACATGTGTGTTTGAAGGGGAAGTAAACACAGTGAAAGAGGAAGAAATATTTCATTTTTTACACACAGAAAATATCCCTATTTAATCTAAATGTCCCGATGCAGGAAACTTTTGAACCAGCCTGTTATAATGGTGTCATACAAGGTATGCAACAGAATAGGTGTGGTTAATTTAACATGTCACGCCTGTTGGCACAGAGAGTTTAAGCTTTTGCCTTTAAAGTAACTAACCCACATTGATGTAGTCCCTGTTGGGAGTTTATTTATGGGAAAAACTGTTATAAAAAAGCCATTATTATATGTTATCATTTGAACAATTACTGGGATTGTATACTACTTCCAGGGCCTTTTTAGACCATTTGCAGGACACACAAGAGGTCCCCAAACCTCATTTTGGAAACGTATCTGTAGATGGGACAGACAGGAGTAGGTCCATGCACGTTCACATTCTCGGGTGCGCGCTCGGACGCACAGGTTCACTTATGAGTGCATATTATAAACAACTGTATTAATACAACTTATTCCAAGTGCTTGATGTAAACTGGCTCCAATTAAACCCTAATGTAAAAAAGCAGATTTTCATGAAATTATTGGGATTCCCAATGAATATATCACCCTAATTAAAAGATGAATTTGCCCCTAAAGTGCATGCTTTGGGCAAGAAAATTGGCCTTCACATTGCAGACAAACAATGTTTCCTCACCTCCTCTCGGGGGCTGTCCGGCTGCTCTTCGGTGAGGGTGGTGGTGCTGCTCTCACTGGCCGTGGCAGCCGATGCTGGAGACATGGTGATAATGGTACACAAACCGGGTCATGGATCTCCAGATGGAATGGGGTTTTTCCAAATCGGGGTGAAACATAAATACGCAGAAAACCCCTCTGCGCATCATCCAATACAGACCCGTCCGGTCGGAGCCCAACCGCTGAAAACACGCATCCTTCCTGGGTCCTCCAGGTGGGCAGACTTCGCTGGGTGAATCGCCTACGGGAATCCAGGCATTGTGCCTCGCATGAAGCGCAGAATAGCCTGGTACTCCTCCCGCGGTGCACCGACTAGATGCTGGGGAAGATTGCTGCAAAGGATGCAATGTTTGGAAATGGTGAAGGCGGCAGTGAGCTCCTGTCCCTGAAGGCAGCAGTGCCCATGGCAGCCAGTAGAGCTGTGGAGCAGGACAAAGACGACAGGCACGTGTGAGCAGACACCCCGACACCACAATGTAAATAACACACACACACACACACACACACACACACACACACACACACACACACACACACACACACACACACACACACACATCCCTGTTCAACAGAATCACAACACAGAGGCGGTGCTGCAAAAAGAAGCCCACCCCCTGCATCTCATCAGCTGCATCACCTTATCTGTGAGGACCGCTAATCATAATATTATCCTCTTTTTAAAAAAGTGGGCTTGCTGACTTTATGATCATCATACTGTGGTTATTGCTGGAAAACCCGCTAATTAGGCAAAAGCTTGGAATTTTATATCATAATCAAACATAGTATTACACATACTGAGTACCATAACAACATAATGTTTATAGGATATTACAATTTTGTGCATTTTTATAGTTAGAATATATACATAAACAAAATACATACATAAACCTTTTTTTATTTTTTATTAGTTCTGCTGTTTAATCACACAACACTGATTAATTAGCTTTTTTGACTCCTCAACTCCTGCCATTTCTGTCTCCACAGCAATATTTATTTAAACCATTACCAGACAATCCTGGCACACACTTGTTTACAATCGCCCACAGGATGGATATTGGACTGGACTGCTGGCATAAAATGTAATAAGTAAACTCAACATTATAGATATTATGGAAACAGATGGCAGCTCTTGGCAGTAGACGTTTCTCTCTGCCAGTCAGTATTGTTTTATAGACTATATTTATGATGAATCTGGCCCTGAGCAGTAGCCATGTAAGTGAGCCCTCTAAAGGCCAAACCACAACAAGCATTTCATGACGGAAGAGGAAACAAAAAATTACAGCTGTGTTATTCCTGAACTTTTTGGAGGTCAAAAACTGCAAACTTAAACTCTGCTAACATGTGTTATTTTATCCTGTATACAACCTCTGCCAAAGATAGCACACATGGGTCTCATCTTGGTTATTGTATGAATGTATCAAAGGCAATAGACTGTAACTCCAGCAAAACTATGCAAAACATTATTGCATTCCTTGGGAAGTTCTGTAATGTCAAATTGACACAGTTTGTCATTACACAATTTGAGCAGGGCCAAAGCCTGGATTTTATAAAGACCGAGGTCACAAGTCTACACTCTCAATCTTTTTATTTATTTATATAATCTTTTATTCAATAACTTAAGGTGTACCCTTGTACGGTGGCTGAGAGGTGCCATCGACAATTACAAAGTGTGAAACACTTTAACAAAGCTTGAGACAAATTTACATTTTATAAAACAAAATTACATTAGCAAAACACTTTTACCAAAGAAAAAACTATTTAACATCAGCAAAAACAAATCAACAAGATGCGAAACACTTTTACAAAGCTAAAGACAAACACTTTAACATTTCCCGAAACACTTTAACATTTGCCGAAACACTTTAACAAACTAGAGAATCAAACCTATGGACGGTACGAGTGTGTTTATGGTCGTTAAACATGTTTTGTCCGTTCTGTGGAAACCACCTGGGCCAAGTGACATGGTTTTGCTCATCACGATATACTTTCTCGTGCGCAAGAGATATGTTCTTGTGCACTCAAGAAAGTTACAGGTTTGCCAAGTAGGAAGTGGAGCTGTGCCTTTTACACACAGCCTTCGCTGTGTTTACCTTCATTAGAACAGCTAAAGAGCGACTGCAGGCTGCTTAGTTATAGCGACACACACCTCTACACACACCTCTACACACATCGAACTGCCCGATTATTCCCCCTATTCCTCGTTTTATGAAGGAGATGTCCGGTCCACAAGGCACATGACGTGTGTGTTTGTGCTGTGCTCAGTTCCGCTCTGTGTGTATGTCCGACAATTCTTTTCAAATTACCATGAACAGTAATTTACACACATCTGGCCAACTCCATAGGTATATGTGTGTGTTCCCAAATGAAATAAATGTGTCTTAATCTTAAAGGTCCCATGTCATGGCCATTTCTACTGATCATATTTCCATTGTTGAGGTCTACTAGAATAGATTTAAATTGTGCAATTTTCCAAAATCACATTGGGTTCTCATACAGCCTCTCTGTATAGTATGTGTATTCACCAGGTATTGCACAATTTACATTTATTTTAGTATACCTCAACAATGGAATTAGGATCAGTAGAAATGGCCATGACATGGGACCTATAATTACAAATGTCT
>CALSBZ010042951.1:73682-137768 GCA_943591055.1 Gobionotothen gibberifrons | reverse complement strand
GAATGTGTGCGCGCGCGTTTATAGTGTGTGTTTACGTTCGCGCGCACTGGGGATTCCCCCGCGTGACAAAAACAGCTTCGCCTTTCACATGTCAGCTTATCGCCTTTCATTGCTCATATGCTCTGCGCCCGGAGCTCATGCTGTTACCGGATATCTAGACGACGGGTGGCCGTTTCGCCTCTTCTCACTTGTTTTTAACCCACGAAAATCTGACATGACCGTAGTAAACTTTTAAATAGTCTACAATTGATCAAAGGTGAAGAGGTCCTGTCGCTGGGGGGTAATGTATTATCGGTTAGTGGCTCCTTCCTCTGGTTTCACAAAGGAGCCGTGGTTTCCTCGGAGTCCGGTCGCTGAGCACCGAAAGCCCGCAAGTAGCCTCTAAATCCTCGGGGAAGGAGGGAGGGGGAAACCCAGAGAAACACCACCATGGCGAGCGACGACTGCAGGAAAGATGAGTCGCTGGAGGATAACCGCACAGACTCGGGCATCGACTCGTACCGCTCCATACTGAAGTCTGAGGAGCCCCGGGAGCCGAGCGTCGACTTCAGCGGGCCGAGGGACAAGTTGTTCGCCGTGGAGGAGCGCCTCGACTCGGCTTATGAGTCCTCCTCCATCACGGTGGAGAGTCTGACGGAGATAGTAGAGGGCTACACGCTGGAGGAGCAAGCACCGAGCTCTGAACTCTCTGAACAGGAGGAGAACTTGCTCACAACTATCACTGAAGATGGAGACACGTATGTTTATTCTCTGTTATTTATGTCTTTATTTAATATTTTTCTGAGCTTTCCTGGGTCTTTGCTGAAAGGCCCAACGATGCATGCTAAACATGGTGCTTTGCAATTCTATTTCTCGTTTAAGTTTGAACCATTTCAACAAGTCTATTATGAAGTAGTCTGCAGTATCCCATAAAGAACAAGGTTGGAAGAGAAACGCAGTTATTTTTTTATTTACCCCAGAATTCATGTATTTTGAAAATGTCCACCCCTTTTTCTCTGAACATAGCAAAGTTGTATTTAATTAGCACTGTGCATTGTTCTTTTTGACAACATTAGCTCTGGTTATTAGGGCTGCAACCCTGGCTGCAACCTATAATTCATATTGTCTACCATGATCAGTTTTCTTTTTCTCAAAATGTCAGAATTAATGAAAAATGCCCGTAATAAAATGCCCAAAGTCCAGGAGTGCACCTCAAAGTTATGCAGTTTTCAAAGATATACAACTGAGAAAAGCAACAGATCACATTTGATAAGATGAAACGAGAGAAGATTGGACCTTTTTTGCTTGAAAACTTCAATATAAAAGTAGTTGCTGGGTCTTTTTCTGTTGTTTCAGCTCTGGTAGTGCAAGCAACAAATGTCTTTTATATCTCACTCAATTTGATCAGATGGTGGAAACATCCATATATAGAAGTTAGTGGAGACTGTAAATCACACAGAATTTTAGCCACAGCTCTTCATGTGATACTGGTTTTGCAGGGGATTTCATACAGTGTGATACACTTCAGACTCTTTTAAATGAACTGTGTCCGTGTCATGAATGTGGATGCACTACTGTGAGGCGTTGCTCAGTGAGAAAACAGAAGTGAAACAGATAGGCCTGGACTTCCCCATGCAGCTCAGACAAAGCACATGCTTTGAGGCAGCACTTAGGACGGATTTGATCCAGACAACTTGTTGATCAGGATAGGACAGTGCGTGCATGTTTTTATTGGTGTATCCCACAATTCACCAGCTGCTTTCTTTCTTCTTCTACCACAGCAGACATCTGTAAATGTCAGTGTGTTACTTGTCGTCACAATGGCTGTTTATTCTTTCAGTTTGAGTCAATGAAACTGCTGCTTTTGTTTTGCACACAATCCAAATACCTCAACCCAAATACGTCAACCTCCTCCACACAGTGTTATCAGTTGTTTCTTGTGTGACCCACTCTTCTTTTGTTGCCAAGTCATCAGTCTGTTTTGACGTGAAGCAGAGCTGCGAATGACTCCTGCAGCCTGTAGTGTAATCCAGTGATTGATGTAGTCCCAGCGTAGTAGAACTGTTGTTGTGTCTTTGACCTCTTTTCATTTCCGCTTGCTGGTTGTTGGAGCCACACATGGTCTCACATCCTAACTATAGATACTTGGGAGGGGGGAAAAACACCTGAAACAACGCAAACTGACTGAGCCTGTGAAAGAGTATCATGCAAACATTACTGTTTCCCCCGTGGGATTCTTTAGTTCTTATTCATTCAAGTCTTAGTCAAACCAGGAAATCCCTTTCAAACTAAAAGGTTTGCTCAAGGGGTTGACTCTTAAGTGGGCCAAATGCTTTGGTTTACATATTTAAAACAGTCAGTAGTGACATTAAACTGGATAAACTAGTAGGTCTGTAACAAAGTATATTTTTATTATCAATTCATTCATTATTTTCTAGATTAATAGATTATTGTAGGGTCTATAAAAAGTCATATAATAGTTTAAAAAAAAAAAACTGAAATGTAGATCAGGGTTTGAGAGTGATAGAGAATAGCAAACAAATACGATGCGATACAAATCAGTCAAAAGGCACACAATACATCATGCATTGCTATTTTATTGCAGGCAGGTATGTGTTAAATCAATCAGATATACTTTTATTCATTTATCATTCATTTGTTGATAATAAAGGGAATATTACTTCCCTTAATTTATTTTCTAGGCGGACTTAAATGCTAACACAAAATAACATTATCTCAATGGAGCACTAAAATTCAAACTAGTTTAAACTAATGTGTGTTATATTTAACTGAATGACATGATGTCTGCGCAGTGGCATTGTTTAATCCCACACTGTCTGTCTCCGACTTGACATTTAAACTCACTGCTGAACTTTAAGAGAGCACAGTGACTGCAGTAAGACACCGTTTGTAGTACGGCTATAAATACTTCAATACAATAACATCCTCACCCTGCGTTGTATTGCTTTCGATATCAAACCTGAAATATGTGCAACTTAAACCTTGCTATATACACCCATTCAAATCACTTTACAGATAAGTCTATTTGTGTTGTTCTAGTTTAGTTTAAATTAAGCACTGATGCCATTGGTGCCATTTCCTGCTTGATTCACACACATTTGTTTGGTTCAACTTTCCACAGCAGTTTTGAGGTTAGGGTGTTTTTTGTCAACCACTTATACCCGACTTTATCAACACACTATGCTATTTGTTCTAAAGATGTTATTGCCCCATACCCCAATTACTAACTCTTGCCATTCAGCCCACTAGATGTAACATTTCGAGGTAGCCTCTTGAGATGAATACCGAGGGAAATTGTGAGGCAACTACTGCTTTTGTGGGTGACGATTGCTCAATGTCAAACTAAGTAAACGTTCAGGCTTGTGCAAGCATGATGAATAAATATGTAAATATTTCTCTGTCACTTCTGCAGCATCCTGCACTTAGCCATCATCCATGAAGAGGAATTCATCTCCAAACAGTTGATACAGATATTCCCAAAAGAAGTCCTGGACATCCAAAATAATTTATACCAGGTAAGTGCAACATAAATCTTTCAAAAACAAAAGGGGGAATTTTGTGACTTCCACATAGTATCTTGATTGTGGAGAGGATGATGTATATCTCTGTACTTCCAGAGTACTGTTGTTCCTCTTTATTCACAGTCCGTCCTCTCTCAGGGACGTGACTGTGGGTGGTTCCAGTGTGCGCTCATAAGGGACTTTAAATGGAAACTCCCCTCCTCTACCTCCTCTAGAAATGGTACAACAGGGAGCTGTGGAGAGTATCCTTGTGTGGATGTGGGTGGAGGAATTGTTCCTTCAAGATGTCAGACCAGAGTCTTAGTATAAAAACCGAAGTGAAGGTCAAACTAACAGAACTGTCAAAAGGAAACGTCTGAACTGAAGATTCAGCACTTCATGCTGTGACTCAGGTAGTCTGAGACATGTTGCCCAATTTCCTCTCAGTAGTCATTCTAAGACCTCACATTTGAAAGAAGCGTAACCCCTTTTAGGTTTTTTAAAAGAAATTCCCTTGATGCATTGAAAGGAACAAGCAAAAAGTCAAGCCATAGCAGATCTCTAATTCTCCACCCACAGCAGCCTCAGTAGATCAGACTGCCGTGCAGCCGTTACCACTTCTTTGTTTTGGACAGGAGGTGCAACTTGCTCAGCTGGAGTGTTTCTCTGTTGGACTCTTTATTCATATGTAATGCATCTGAATGCAACAGGTACAGACCTGTTCTCTGGTTGTTATTCAAAGGCATTCTGGGAAATGCTATGACATAAGTAGAAGTGGCAGTGTTGAAGGACAATGACTGCACACATCTCCTAACCAGTGGTAACAGCAATGCTTTAATACTACAGGTCTCTTTCTAGGGGAAGCAAAAACAAACAATTGTCGTTTTTGATAAAGAAGTCATTTCTTCATCATTTTGTATGAAACCAGGTTCTGATTTTGTGCTGCACACAAACATGAGTCTGCAAAAAGTAATTGAGTTTGTTTTGTGCTGAAAATGTTAAGGTTTGTTCATCAAACAGCTTACATATACTCCAACAATATCATCACAGACTCTATGCTTGTTATACTGCAGATTTATAAACATTAGAATAGATTATTCAATGGCCTAAAGGCTCAGTTACAGTTGTGTTACCTTATTCAGCAATAGTGAACAAATAGACATTAATTTAACTTAACATCTTCGAGATAATTACTTAAATTAGGAATTAACTGTAATTTTTATCATAAAACAAATCATTTTTCATTTTAGATTAATTTTTTTCTGAATAAAATGAGGGAATATTGTGGGTTTTTAGTCGTCCAAAATCCAAAGACATTACATGGACAATGTTATAAATCAGAAGTAAAGTTGTAAATATTTTTGCTTGATAATTGACTAGAACAACTAATTGATTATCAAATGTTTTTGCCAATCAAAAAGTGACTCCCTTAGTTTAAAAACCAGAGACTTGCAGATCTGACTGTATCACACATCCTTTTATGATTGGTGTTCCTCAGACGCCTTTGCACCTGGCCACCTACCTGAAGCTACCGGACGTGGTGAAGCAGCTGGTGGAGAAGGGGGCGGGGCTTGAGCTGCAGGACCAGGAGGGGAACACCGCGCTGCACGTGGCCTGCCAGCACGGGCAGACAGAGTGCGCCACGGAGATGACCCGGGACGTTTCCCCCAGCAAGATGGCTCCGGTCCTCGAGATCCAGAACTGGAGAGGTGAGGAAAACACTGACTGCTGCATCACTGCTGTTACTTAGAGACATTTTTTAACTGTCTGCACCATCTGTGTGGTTTTTTGTTTTGAGTAGCTGACGTTGAACTTCCCAAGATTGTGCAACTCTGTTAAGTGTGTCGAAATGTCACATAGCGTTCCGGTGCTTTCAAGGCAAGGCTATTGTTGTCAGCTCTTTAAAGAAAAGAATGAACTTGGTTGCTATTTCTCAACTAATATAGCTTCAAAGGAAATGAATCTACCAAAGTCGGTTTTGTAAACTGTCCAGCTTCAAAAGTTTGTGATGTATTGTACACCCACAAAAAGTTCATTTGTGTTTTCTTGCATACACATTTGAATGCCGAACATAATCAGTTGTATACAATCAGATAGATGGATAGAATCGTAGGATGAAACCCTCTTTGTGTGACACATGCACACACAGTCAAATGTGTTCTCTGCTTGTAACCCATCCTAGTGCTAGGAGCAGTGGGCAACCAGTTTGTATTTGTACTTTTATTGAATGAATCTTTCAGTCTCTTTTGCCCTGAAAGAGAGCCCCATGTCCCACATCTCATTAAGGTTTTTACTTGCAGGTCTCACTTGTCTTCACTTGGCTGCACTGAACAGGCAACATCCGATAATGAAGCTCCTGGTGAAAAAAGAAGCAGACTTGAACATCCAGGTTAGTTGAATCATAAGGATTAAATATTATTATTATTTAAAAGTATTTTTGTAATGCAGTTGAAATAAGCCTTTAAATAATGTTTAAATTGCCATGATATCTAACCTGTACTATCAGCTGCACAACTGCCGAGATTACATCTAAATGTCATAGTCATTAAAGTCTGCTTAATTAGTCTGGGCTTGGGTTTCCCCGAGGATCCCTCCTTTGAGCCAGCAATGTGACAGTATTTATAATCACACTTATCCCTTTCACACTGTGTTTACTGGCCTTATGTTGTGTTCTGGACTATGAATCTGCTGCACCTGTGCAATGCTGATAGTGATATGAGCTGAGCTCAGGGCTTCCTGCCGGATTCATAGGACATAATTAGATCCCAGATATGATTAGGCTGGGCTGGCAGTCAGTCCCAAAACTACCCCAGACATTCCTCTCACTTTAAATCAGCAGCCAAACATATCACAGTGCTTACATCCGGTACATTATTATTATCATTACAATGTGACTATCTGTGGCCTTTTCTTTCCAGCTTTTAAGAATGCAAAATGTAAAATACATATTTGGAAACAGAAAGATGTCAAGCAAACCAACTATACAAATTAAATTGACCAACTTTATGGTAGTGTGCCATTTGTGTGTCTGTGGAATTCCTCATTGCTATTTTCCATCCGCGGCGCTCACAGGAAGGAACCAGCGGGAAAACAGCTCTTCATCTCGCCACGGAGCTGCACGACATCACGTCAGTGAAGCTGCTGCTCGGCTGGGGAGCCGACGTGGACGCTGCCATGTTCAACGGCTGCACGTCGCTGCATCTCGCCGTCGGGAGACAAGACGCCGCCATCGCCAACCTGCTCTGCCAGTCCGGCGCCGACACAATGCTGCGAAACATGGAGGACGAAACAGCGCTGGATTTGGCCGACGGCAACGATGACGTGAGTTATTGTGATTTAAAAGTTACATCAGCGGAGACTACCGAGATGGATCAGAATACATATTTGAACATCTTTTGTGTCCTTGTCTTTCAGATTCTGGCTCTTTTTCCTTTTGATGACATCCAGATTTCCGGGAGGTCCGTGGTCAGCGTGAAGTTTTGAGCTAAATCTTAGGCTTAACAACATTTATTAAATTGCCTGGAGCTTCATGTGAGTGGAGATATTTGATTTAAAAACAAAACAAAAGGAAAAAAAAGCTGATTTTTTTTTAGCTAACGTTTTTTTGTTAAATAGTGCCTCTATTTCTAGAACATTCTGACTTGATGTGTATTTATCCATTATCTAGACAAACAAGTGCAACACAAAATATGACTTCCCCCTAACAAAGAGAGTGATTCAGATGTATTGCACACTGATAGAAAGTCATTCTGCCTAACCTCAATGCGAATCCCAAATCCACATTTTAAATGAACATAAAAGATACTACCTCTTAATCACATTAACCTATTTGTAATTTAAATATTGGACATTCAAATAGCTTTTTTTCACAGTTTCTCAAACTTTATCAGTGCTTTGATTGCTTTTTATTTCATAGCCATCATTGTAGCCACATACTTTTTTTTAACATTTCTTTTCGCCACACCAATAACTTACAGACGATCACAGAAATACTTTTTGAGGAACGTAATCAGAGAATAAAAGTCAAACTAACTGTGTCTCAAAGAGATCTGCAAGCCTATGGAGAGAAACTAATCACTGCTTTTTCGTAGGAAGCCGATAGCCCGTATAAAAATATAATATATAACACAAAATGCAGCTTCCTCCTTTGTGATTTTTCAGCTTTGCTACTTCTTGTAGTCAAGCGGTTTTCTCTATTTATCTCATCCTATCCTTAATCTGCAGTAAACTGTTCCTGTACTGTGTCTAGTTAATATAAGGCGTGTGTTTATTTTATAATAAAATGGTAAGAAAACTCATGCCTGTTGTATGCTTTTCTGGGTTACTGGAATCTTAGGTACATTTTAAAATACAGAGATAGCTCCAGCTTTATCAAAAGGGTTAATCAAAGATATTTTGGGGGGCGTGCAAACAGGAGACAGAAGAAGCTATATCAATTGTATGTGCTATGTTAGTAAAAGAAAAGGAGAGGTGAAGTAATTAAATGAGCCCTTTTATAGGCTATACCGTGAAGCACTACTGTGATTTGTGTACAGCAAAAAAATCTGATCATACATTAATACAGTTAATAATGACAAGACTCTTCCATAGAAACAGTTCTGTGCTTCCTGTAAGCTACTTTTTAGGTGTACCGTTTTGTTTGCCTGTAAGCAATGGCTCCAATGATACAATGGCTGTGGAACATCTGAAAATTCCACTCAGCTGTAACCTTTATTATTAACACATACCAACAACAAAGCATGCTGGATAATAAGCTAGCAAACTGTCATGCACAGGGAAATAATTACACGTAATCTGTGGTGATCATGGTCAGGTGAATGGTGCTCTGAGGGTTTGACAGTGACAGATTTATATGTTATGGTGACTACTTCCAAGCAGTCAAACATCTGTGGTGAACGGCTAGAACAAAAGGTTATGAAACTATACCTACTTCCCTATTGAGCCTATGGCGTGAAGCTATTTGTGTTATATTCACAGTGTACTGTAGGTCATGCTGGTGTTGCTAGGGGCTATGTTAATAACAAAAAGCTGTTGTGAAAAAGTGAGATGATCCAGTTTCTCATGATATATACTCTATTCCATATATTCCTCTTCTAACTGGGCTGTTTAATTGATGCATCAGTGAGACTGCAAGCTTAGTTTGTGTCAACAACTGGTGGCATTAGTTGTGTTTTATGTTGAAAGTAGAAAACATTTAATCATTTTCTAATTTTAAAAGACTTGTATGCAGGTAAATGCTACTTTTAATTATGTTGGAAATAACATAATTAGGCTAAATTGTCAAGATCGAGTTCTTTAATATCATATAAGAACAACAGTGAAACGGCCGTCTATATTGGATCTTAGGCTCTCTCGAACAATGCTGATTAAACGTATATTAAAAAAAGAAAATCGCAAAATTCGAATTGACATGCAATAGCGCAAGTTAAAATATAGAGCAAATTAATCAACTGAATGTAAACGTGAATGAAGTAACATAATGAGAAGTACACATTCACTACATTCCTGTTTATCTCTATCAAAAGGTTTTGGTAAGTCAATCTGATCAGAAGAGGAAGAAAGAAAAACACTGTACAATGTACATTTCATTCATTACAAGTAAAGGTCCTGCAAAGACTTTTGACACGTCATAGAAGAAAAATGAACAGGTGTAATCTATTAATCATACATTTTCTTTAGATGTGTCGTTTTGTTTGAATGCTTACTCACTGGCAACAGAGCCGTCATCGAGCTCCACATGTGCTTTCATTACATTATATTGCCAGCAAAGTATCATAAGTGTGAATAAAGTCAGTCTTTTCCAACCTCTTTGCCACTACATGTGCATTTTAATGTTGAAGCTAGTCGATGTGGAACTCTTTGAGTACTTCATGTGTTGTTAGGGAGTTTCTGGCACAACCTCAAACAGATTCAAGGTGCATGGAGAGGACTTGAAGTGTGCTTCAGGCCAAAAAAACAAAATTCCTTGGTCTCCTTTCTCTTTATGCCACTAATGTTCCTGGAGTTTGGACCTTTTGTGTTACTCCCTTTTCTCTACTCTATTTCCTTGTTGATCGTGCTTAACGTTTGGGACTTTCACCCTCTGAGGAGAACAGGCAGGCAGCAGCGCCAGGATAAAAACTACCTTTGACTCAACCTAAAGCATATCATTATCTGTCTTGTCTATTTTATTCCTGAGGTGCAATGTGTTGCTCAGCCAACAGTTATACAGTCATCACACAAAGGAAAGGACAGGTAAGAGTTCACACAAGGATAGCAAGATTTTAAGAAGCTTGAGTATAAATTAAAATAACAACAATAGGGTATGGAAAACATGGAGTAGCTGAATTTACATGTGGTTGACCTTGTAGACATGAGATAGGTCATCATTTTCCCCTGCAATTTTACTTCACATTCTAATAGTAACCTGTTCCTGTTTTTCAAGGAAAGTTACCCATCTATCGAATTTCAAAGGTCAACGTATCAGTAATTGTCCCAAGATATTTGGCCCATAAATTAATAATAGGAAGACATGCCAGGGAAGGATCATATTCCCAAAGTAAGGTATTATTACCTTTGTTTCTCACAAATGTTTGACAAAGAATGAACCAGTTGAGCGGGGACACTATAAGAGAATATGTCTGCTCACAACATGACACTGACACTCATTTGTATGCAACAAAGTGGTAAGAGTACACTCAATTTCCTTTTCTGTTATAATAATGCATCATATGTAGCACTTCAGTATTTCATTTTACATTCTGTTATTGCTTATATTATTCTATTTTACATGTATATAGGATCCTGCATTACTTGCACATTGGTCTTGCAACATAATCGTACACTATTTAACTATAACTTCACTGTAGCCCATCATCTGGCTGCTATTTAGACATTATTCATCTATTTATCTAATATATCATATTCCAATAACTTGCATATAGACTCTTATTGCACTATTTCACTTTTTTTAACTATTTTTATATTTACTATTTACTTGCCCTATATTTTTCTGTTTACCTGTTTTATTGTGTTGCACTGTTGGAGGAGCCCGTGACCTAAGATTTTCATCGTCATAACTACACTATAGCTATGTTCGTATGACAAAATAAAAACCTTGAACCTTGAACCTTGAAGGGGTGTCCAAACTACGGCCCGGGGGCCAAATGCGGCCCGCGGGACATTTTGAATCGGCCCTCAGCTAATTCAAAAAGTATAATGGAATACGGCCCACTAATGAAACTTGAGCTTTTCTTGTATTGTACTTATTACATATATCTGTAAACATTATTACACAGTATAGTGTTCATGTGTTAATAACGTTAATAAGCCCACTTTACAATAAATTCAGGCAATTACATTTGAAAATATGTTCCAACAAATGTAAGTCGATAAGAAAAAAGCCCAATAAGTTATTCATAACAAACTTGAAATATACCCTTCCTATTTCCTCTTATGATAATCAATCTGGGGCTCCTGTTGTAAGGGATGAGCTGCTAACAAATTAAATGAAACTCTCTGGAGAGCTGGGATGTAGGCTGTTTATTTGTCTTAAAGCAGACTCAAGTATCAAGCATAATTTACCTACTTTTGATTGATTTTGCTAACTTATAACGTAACTTATGAGGTAATACCTCACGGCCCGGCCCTTCGAATATTTTTCTGTATGTGGCCCTCGGTGAAAAAAGTTCGGACGCCCCTGCTGTAGCTACTGTGCATATAACAGCTTTTTAATCTTGCATTGAATTGCATTTGTGTACTGAAATGTGCTCTACAAGTAAACCGGCTTTTCCTTGCAGTTCTTCCTCCTCACCGACAGGGGCGCTGCCGCCGGGGGTGCGCTGTGCTCCGGCATCCTCCTGGTGTTGAGCAAAGAGTAGGGTGGCTTTCCTGCTGAAAGTGAACACATCGGCCATTGAGGATAAGTTGAAGACATCAGAGCCTTTTAGGCAGCTAGTCCGGAACAAGACAATCCCCTAATAATTATTATTCAAATATCGTTACCTGCCGGACCTTCATGCTCTGTTCCAGCGGGGACGCTTGAGTCTGTCGGCGGGTGAGCTGCTCCAGGTGTCGGGCCACGGAGAGTGGAGAAAATGCCATCTTTTTCATGGAGGTAATGGTAGACACCAAGACTAAATGTTAGCTTACTGTAGAAAAAGGCGTGTTAAAAATGAGTTCTTTATGTAGGCTCTGCTGACTGTTTATTTGTTTTCCAGTGAACATGTTTTTATTATACGCTATTAAAAGAGGTGGAATAATTACACAGATATCAAACCTGAGTTAAAGTTGATGTACCAGAGTGTAGGAATACTCTGTTACAAGTAAAAGTCCTGCAATCAAAATGTTACTCAAGTAACGGTAGCCTACTGGCATCAAAATATACTTAAAATACCAAAAGTAAAAGTACTAAGGCCCATTTCAGAATTATATATGACGTTTTTTTTATGATTATTGGTGCATTCATGTGTTTATCACAGGTGGTAAAGGTGCAGCTAGTTTTATTGACTTCATATATATGTGAATTTTACTCCAGGTGTAACTAAAGTCTGATTTAAGTGTTGATTATATTTCACATCATTAATTGAAATACGAGAAGTAATTCAAGGTATAAAGTAAATGTATTCGAGTAAAAGTACACGATTTACCTCCGAAATGTAGTGGGGTAGAAGTACAAAGTAGCAGAAAATAGAAATACTCATGAATTGAAGTTAAGTACAGTACTTGGGTACATCTACCTAGTTACTTTACACCACTGGTTATTATTTAATTTGTTTGGATAGGAGTTAACACCCATTCAAGTGCTGCATGTCATACCGTATGACAGGGGTGCCCAACCAGTCGATCGCGATCAACCGGTCGCGAGATGTGTCTAAAAATAGAACAACAATATTCTGTTTTATCGTTAATATCCTATGATTACAATTCACATAATTGTTTGCAACACCACTGGGCTTTTCCCTCTGGACTGATGTGTTTGATTACCATGGATACATGTCCATACCTCACCCTCCAGCAGCCAGGTAGTAATAATGACATAGTTGTCAGGAGGGATTCACTCCATACGATCTGCTGTCATGTATGTGGAACAACACACTCTTTCTCTCCCAGGTATGTTTCTGGCAGCTCTCTCTCTGTGGGTTTTGACGCCCAGCCAGTGCACTGCATTCCTTCATGTAATAAGTTGCTTGTTCACAGCTCAGGTCTCTCTGCAGTGGACTGCTGGCCCACACAAAGACACTCTGTGAGTCGGGCTCCCTCTTGGGCGGAGGCCATGCCTCACTTTGAATGGGATATGCACACTCAGTGCCACGACAGCAAGGAGCACACCTTTTTGAAAAGAAGATAGTTTCATTACAGGTGTCCTTGGTTGAGTCATCAGTGCTACTTAATCTGCTTGTGGATGCTCTTTTCGTGAACAAATGGCAGAACAGGCTGTTTCCAGACGGTATATTTGAATAGATTTGCATCCAGTTAAATGTTATAGGACTCAATGAGGCGCCACGTTTGAACGTTATCTTGGAGACTTGGACGTTTTTTTTAATAGCAAGCTTGCAGTATAAACTAGAGACAGTTAGAAGGTGTTTTTCTCACAGGAAGGGTTCATGAAACATGTTATCAATTAAGTGGCATTATGGGAAATGTAGGATCTTGAGTTTTTGAAGCTTTGCCAAACCTATGGACAAACACTTTGATATATATATATATATATTTTTGTTGTCATTTTGTTTCAGTTATTGATTGTGAAATACATTTCAATTTCACAATACATTATTTCCAAAGGATTCAATTTGATGAGTAAAGAGGTATTGTGAAATTCAGATGCTATGCTAACACATTAGCTTTACAACATTGGTATTGTCAGCTTTTTTATGAATAAAGATAAGCTTAAGAAAGTAGTAAACACATATCTATCATCAGCATTGTTATAATGGATAGTAGTGTGATTTATTATGTTAATGTATTGATTATGTTTTCTATATATTACATAGAGAAAACAATCTGAGTTGCTACAGCGTTTTCCTTCTGTCTGTCCTTCTCCAAAATGTTGTCTAATAAACATACTTGTGTCACCTTCTCTCAGGGTTTGGCCTGCACTTGTGTTGCTTCTCCTCCCTTCCCCTGTGGCTGCAGAGGAGGCATCACTACTGGAAGGCTGGCACGATGTGTGGCTCTTCCGCTTCCTTGTCAACGTGCTAGGATACTCCACCATCATCATCCCTGGCTACTTCCTCATTAGCTACTTCAAGCGCACCAATTACTTAGAAACAGGTTTGTGCTTGTGAGATTCTAACACCAATCGATGTATGCCAATTAAAAAAACAAACGCTTCTTGTTGTAGTAACTTCCTCGTCCACTTTATTATTCATTCATTTATTATTTCATATTTTCTCTCAGGTAGCGGGATTTGCTTCCCTCTCATTAAGACCTGCGTGTTTGGCAGTGAGGCTAAAACAGGTCTGTTGGATGACGTGTCAGTAACACCCAGGAACGACGCTGATTCAGGCTCGTCGGTGAAACAGGTCGTCAAATTAATCTTTTGTGCGGCTGGGCTTCAGGTAGGGATCCTCCTTAACGTACACTCATTGTATACCTGTCATTACATAATCCCTATAATACGATGTCATTCTTTTTCTGTTTGCCGTAGAGAAGGATGTTGTATGTTTTGTTTACCTGCTGTCGGCCCACTCTCAAATGTAAAAGAGGCTCAGGTTGAGTTTGTTCAAAGGGAGGTGCTGTTAGGAGACTCTGAATGCCACTCTTCACCAACTTGAAAATCAAGCTCTTCATCAAACTGATCTAGCTTAAGACTGCATTGCAATCAATATTTGTATACTTAGTTACTACATGTAAAGTTAAGGTGTAGCTCCTATTGACAATGAGATCACCATCTACTTACACGGATGCTACATGTTATTTTTAGGTTTACTCTAAGTAGCCGGAGAGGAGGTTATGGAAACCAAATCAGAGTTTTACGTGGCAAGAAACGCGACTGCAAATGAATGGTTATGTTGGTCCGTGTCTGTTTGATGCGTGATTAGGGAAACTGTTTTCACACGACAAATGACCATTTATCGACTCCAGCTCCAGACCAAGCAGTGATGGGAACCTGTTTTTGCACCATGCTATGACCAGGGTTCGTACGGGTGCTTGAAATCCTTGAAAATGCTTGAAATTTGACGTGGTGTTTTCAAGGTTGGGAAAGTGCTTGAATTTTGGGAATGGTCCTTGAAATTGAGATAAAGTGCTTGAAAATGTAAATGCTTTACTTTTACAATAAATTGCTGTCTGACTGAATAGTTCGCTTTTTAGATTAAAAGAAAATAATTGCTTCGCTTCTACATAAAACAGCCCCGCTCCGGCCTTCCCGCGCTATGCGCGCGACCTGCAAGTGGTTTTTTTTGTGTGAACTGGGCATTCTAATGAGAGTGATATAGATGACAGTATGCCAGGAGGTTGCTGTTTTATCAGAAGAAAAATAGAAGCCATAGCTAAAACGAGGATCAACACAACGAATAGCCTCCTGCAAAGGTTGCCAAAAAGAAATGCAGTTGTTATCGATGAGAGTCTGCGCTGACGAGCCACATGAAAGGTAATCCGTATTAGAGCATTTTGGCTTAATATATAAACTTCATCGCATGTCATAATGACATGCGATGAAGTTTATATATTATCAACAGCGATTTAGACAATTATTACTATTTATTGACATACAAAACCTAGTTATTGTGTTCCTCCCAAACCCACCAGACTTTAGTCAAACAGCATTTATGATATATTGCTGTAAGACACTTCTTTTACACTCAATATAAACAAAGTCAATTTGACGTTTTTTCACTGTTTCAATAATCATCTACACAGTTCCTTTTGTCAAAAAACCTGTAAATACACAAAAGGTAAAAGTAACGTAGTCTACATGGAACTGTCCACTGCACGCGTGATTGGAGTTAAGGAGTCCAATATCGGTTTATGGGTGTCGACAGCTGAAAAATTGAAGGAGCGGATCTAGCTATCTTAACCGATATTTTTTTTTGCAGTCATTGGTCCTGGGATTGGGGGTGGGAGGGTTTATTTAAAAATAAAAAGTTTCCTTAGTTTTGTCCTCTTGTCAGATTGTTGTTAATGTTTGTTTTTCTGTATTTTTTTTTTTTTTGTGTGGTGATTGCACATTGTAATTGACTAAATGTGTGAATAAAAAAAAGGTAAAAGTAGTTGGCTAAATCAGATTAGTGTAAGTTAACTCTCTCCTGGTTCAAATCTCTAGGTTTACGTTACAAAAGAATCTCTGCTCAAAATGCAATAATTACCTTCAGTGCTCCACTTTTCAACAGAACTATCGATATCACAAAGTAAATGTTCTTCTTCTTAGGTATCGTACCTGACATGGGGCGTCCTGCAGGAGAGGGTGATGACGCGCTCGTACGGATCCACGACTCCAGAAGAGGCGGGCGAGAAGTTCAAAGACTCTCAGTTCTTGGTGTTCATGAACCGTATCCTGGCTCTGACCGTGTCCGGGCTCTGGTGCCTGATGTTCAAGCAGCCTCGCCACGGAGCGCCCATGTACAAGTACTCCTTCGCCTCACTCTCTAACATCATGAGCAGCTGGTGCCAGTACGAGGCTCTGAAGTACATCAGCTTCCCCACGCAAGTCCTGGCCAAGGCCTCCAAGGTCATTCCGGTCATGCTCATGGGGAAGATCGTCTCCCACAAGAGCTACGAGTACTGGGAGTACTTCACGGCCGTGCTGATCTCGCTGGGCGTCAGCATGTTCCTGCTGTCGAGCACGCCCAGCAAGCAACTGTCCACCGTCACCACCTTCAGCGGGGTCGTCATCCTCATCGGCTACATCGTGTTCGACAGCTTCACCTCCAACTGGCAGGACAACCTGTTCAAGTACAAGATGTCGTCGGTGCAGATGATGTTCGGGGTGAACCTGTTCTCCTGCCTGTTCACCGTGGGCTCTCTGCTGGAGCAGGGGGCCTTCTTCGACTCGGTGGCCTTCATGACGCGCCACTCGGAGTTCGCCTTTCACGCCGTGTTGCTGTCCGTGTGCTCGGCGTGCGGCCAGCTCTTCATCTTCTACACCATCAGCCAGTTTGGTGCGGCGGTCTTCACCATCATCATGACCCTGCGACAGGCCATCGCCATTCTGCTCTCGTGTTTCCTCTACGGTCACGCAGTCACCATAATAGCTGGATTTGGTGTCGGGGTAGTTTTCTTGGCACTTTTCTTACGGGTGTACGCACGTAGCCGCATGAAGTCAGGCCGGAGGTTAGCGGCGCCGCTCGGACAGAAGGTGTAGCACTGGGAAACTGGGAACTGAGACCACGTTTTCTGTGGTGCTTTTTTGGTCTATTTGTGTGTATCTATTGGTTTTTTTAAATGTTCTTTTCCATGTTTGTTTTTTTTCCTTAGCAATGTTACAGAAAGGGATTCTGCAGTTTTGACTCTTACACCAAGTTGACCTCCAGGGGTCCATGTGATTTGTCAGGTCAGCAGTCACAGAAGTTTTGAGTGCCTGTAAGATTGTCTTATACACGAGTCCCAGATCATGAACTTTGCAAACTGCCTCTTCACCTCTTTCACTCTTTTTTTTCCAAAAACACCGTACGTGGCTTGTGCAGCCGATTACAGGTCACTGTGACCTTGACAATGTATGAGCTGTCTGGCTAAGCATTAAGCGGTTATTATGTTGGTTTCAATCTGCAACGTCAATGCAGGATGCCACTAAATCCTCTTAATCCTACACTCTGATCCTTTTAAACTTTATCCCAAGTATTTGAGCACGTATTATCTGTTGAGTTATCTTTCAGTCACAATAGCCAGATGCTTATCTCACAGTCCTCCATGTTGGAGAGCAGGGGCCTTTATGTGTCTACAGGCGGAAACATCATTTGAAGGTTTATTAACATGTTCCACATACTACCAGCTTTAAGAGAAGGTGACAGTTAATGAAGAGCGCACGACTTACAAACGGTTTCCTTTTACCCCGACATCGCTGAACCAGATGCTGCTGTGGGTACTTTTTTGCACGGCATTATTTTTAAGATTTTCTTTGTTGTTGTCTCGACACAGATCTTACTTTATGTTTTTAACTTGGAGCTAATAAGTCTTGTAAATATATCTCTTAGTCATCGTTTATTTCCAACTTGTCTGTTGTGTACTTTTGTAAAAGGACTGCTTCATGTGTTTTCACTGTTGCATATGAATGTTCGGAAGAGTGATCATGATGATGATCGTGTTCCATCATAAGGATGTGAAGATAATGTCGGCCCAGGGAGGAATTTGGAAGAACAGAAAAGCTTACAAAGGAAATGCAATGTTACTGGTACCTTGTTTTTATCATTCTACTTTTTCCTCTGGTAACTGGATTAATAATAAAAACATATTAAATTAACTTAACACTTTGAAATGAAGTATTTTATTGTAGTATTTCACATTGTTTGTGGATTCACCTCACGCTTACTGCTGTTTGCTTTGAAGATACCACAAATACACAATAACCTTATTTATGTATCATTTTGTATGCACATTTTAAATTTGACCTAATGGTGGGACTATTCTTTCACACACAGTGACGTCAAAAGCTACCCACAATGCAACGCGAGAAATATGCCATTTTCCTGGAGGTGCAAATATAAACAGCTAGCTAACGTAGCCAGGCAGAGCGCACTAGTTTTTTTTTCTGAATTAACGACTGAAGAAATCGCTGCATGTCTTCGGATTACATCTCTGGACTTGAGGGGTGTGCTCTAGGTCGTTACCAGCGTAAACTAGAGCTGTGTGGGTTGTCGGATTGCCCGTACAGACTGCCTGCAGATGTATGGCAAAACGACCCTCGAAATACCGGAAGTACGGTGTCGCCCTCGGCCCAATACCCGTATGTATGTGTGAAAGAATACTAAAAGTCAGAGGATTAACAACTTCTTTAGGGTTCCTCCTCTGAGACTGGGTACAAAATGTTATGGCAATCCACCGAGATGATGTTGAGAAATGTTTAGTTTAGCCAGACTTCGGTGTGACTGATAATGCTAATTTGCAATGCTAAATGTGGCTAAAATCAGGAGCACAGACGTAAGCATTACACCCAAATGTCTCCCCTTAAAGAGCAACTTGCAGGTATTTTTTTTTTTTAAACTAGCATTGTGATCCATGTTTATTCATACGTTAGACCGGCCGCTCTCCCCCATGTTACGTCACACGCGGGAGGTCACGTGCGGAGGCTTTTTTATGCGGAAGTAAAAATGTCTTACAAAAACGACGCCAGATGTCACTGTAGTGTATATTTCTGTATATTTTTTGGAAAATCTAGTGTATTCATCATTTTCCTACACATTTATTCACCTGCAAGTTGCTCTTTAAGTGTCACATTTTGAGATGGTCTGGTGGTTATTTCTATACACAGACCAATCATTTTCAATCTTGGAGGAATTTTCAGTGCCGTTTTCCAGGGCGTAAAGGGGTTTCTAAATAGAGTTGGGTGTCATCTGCAAAAGGTCATGATATCCCTTCCTCTCTTTCCAGTCTTATCAAGAAAATATGTTATTTTCGAAACGTCGCTGCTCTTTGTACACTGATTCATAATCAAGACCACTGTAATGATTCACTGAACATCAGAATGAAGAGCGTATTTGACTGTGAATTGTGTGAAAAGGTTTCCCCCTGTTGTATTGATCTCACAGCTGCTCGATGGGGGAATTTCCCCGCACATCTCATTTCACAACGTCCTACACCCCATCGGGTTTGGAGCCGTGCGTCACGTCACAATGTGAGCGTCTGCAGTCCTCTTTTCAGATCATTCAAAAGGACAAACCAAAGATATGTGGAAGTGAGAGGCCGCAGACGTGCAGACCCCCGGTTTCAGCCCCAACAACCAGTCACTGCGGGATCTCGCTCTGACTGCAGGGATGGATGAGTGTTTTTTATCGTAATTCGCAAGAGCTGACATTTTCGGGCATACGTCGGGAGCTTCTAGAAACACTTTTAGTTTTGTTAATACGTCACAGAGTGGCTGATATGGTGGAGGAGTCTTGGTTGTGTCAAAGGTGGGAAAGTTAGACATTTTGTTTCGTACATAACTTTCGAGAGTTAGATGAGAATAGTAGATTAAAGGGGATCTATTATGAAAAATCCACTTTTTCATGTCTTTTATACATAAAGATTCGCTCACTTTTCGTCCTGATCCATTTATATATAAAAACCTGCTTATCAGATTTTGGCCACTTTATGATGTCATAAATATTTGTTTGCTTTTTCACCGTATCACCTGAATCTCCTCCAAGAGCACCATTGTGTTCTTTATAACCAAATGTCTCTCAGAGGGGCGTGGGGAGGGGCTCCTTATTTTCATCTAAAGTAACAGACAGAGAATCAGCACTTTGGAAACAGGGCTGAAACAGAGGGGATTATGGGATGCTGCAATGATCTGTTTGGTATTTGGAGCCAAACACTTCAGAGACATGTTTTGTATATATCTGAGACTTATAATATATTGATGAAAAACAGTATAATAGGGGACCTTTAACCACATATCTCTCAGAGGGGAGTGGCTCCTTATTTTCATCTAAAGCAGGGGTGTCAAACTCAAATACACAGTGGGCCAAAATAAAAAAATCGGTACTAGTCGAGGACCGGACTGGTTCAATATTTATTGCAAAACGTATTGAAATGAACTTATTGCACATATTAAACCTGGAACTAACAAAGCTTAAATGATTGCCTATAAAAACAACATTAAACATTAAATAATCAGTTGCATTAATTTCTTATGGCTCTATCTGTAGCTTTTCCGGAGTCATTTCTTATGAGTACATTTTCCCACAGGCCAACAACAGCTTCAAAAAAACTATTTCCCTCAAAGAAAAAAACAAGCATGCCCTGTTGTCGCAAGAAAAAAAGTGCAGAAGGAAACATCCATGTAAACTTAGGTTGCTGCTCGGTGATGCTAGTTCAAGCCAGATACTTGGCATCTCATCTTGGGTGCAAGTTCGGCAATGTTTGGGGTCAGGCTCTGAGCTGAGGAGACCTTCAGGATTGAGTGAAGGTGTGCGTGCAATATACCGGCAGGCCAGATCGAATAGTAATTAGAAATTATCCTGCGGGCCGAAATTAAATCCACCAAGGGCCTGATTTGGCCCCCGGTCCTTGAGTTTGACACATGTGATCTAAAGTAACAGACAGAGAATCAGCACTTTTGAAACAGAGGGGATTATGGGATGCTACAATGCATGATCTGTTTGGTATTTGGAGCCAAGTTTTGTATATAACAGAACTATAATATATTGATGAAAAACAGTATAATAGGAGACCTTTAAGTGTTGTCTCAGACTGGAGGCTTCTTCGGCAACTCATTTTTCAATCTTCTTGGCTCTGTTGGCAAGGCTATGAGGTTGATTTCTTTCCCCGGATTTTTTGAAGCTCAACCTCAGCTCCTATAATGAGTTGATAATAAACTTTGTAGTGAAAATAAAGACTAAAGACACAGAAATGTCATAATTTGAACCCACTAAACACATGTATTGGTTCTGAGGCTTTAAACAGGTCTGGCATGAATTACAAAATCTAAATTTTTACTATTTTCCACCAGATCGAGCCATTACTATTCGACAGAGCCACACTAGCTGTTTCCAGTCTTTGTGCTAAGCTAAGTTAGCAGGCAGGCAGCGTTAGCTTTATTACTTATTTTAAACTATAAGTGCTTGCTATCAATCTTATCATCAGGAGTAAACTGAAAAAACCTATTTACCTTGTTGAACTTCTGCTATCAATAGTTTTTGGGGTTCAAACCACTAGCAGGGCCACCTTTCTAACCTTTATCCCCCACCCCCGCACTCCTTGACTGTACATGTGGAACACAAACACAGTGTGACCGTGTGTGACTCTCTCACACCTCGTCTGAAATCTTTTTTGTGGCTTTGTGCGTACTTTACGATATATTCTTTATTTCTCTTCATCTTGCTTCCTTCCTACACTGTGTGGGTGTTATACTCATGTGTTTCTCTCTAGTATCTACCAATTGCTGTGGCAATATGAGAAGTAACACCATGCCTAATGTGCCCAACAAAGTGGGTTCACTTTTTTCTGACATCTTGCTATGTAAATGTCCTGGATACCTAACAGGCTAATATACATTGTCACAAAGTCACTATAAAATATGCACACAGATACAGGAAGAGTAGGACATATTTGTACAGATTTATTGGCCTTTTTGTATCACTTAGAGAAGAGGGAACAGGACACTCAAGGTCACAAGAACTGTGTCACTGTAAGTGAATGTAACACACCAGCCCACCCAGTAACACACACAGAACACATGTGCACACAGGAGTCAAATGTTTCCACAGGAAGTCTTTTCTAGTCGCACCACATGCACCTTTCATCATATAAGGGAAGCCTGTGCTGACTCTTGACGAAATGAACCAGGACATTTTCCATCAGGTGAAACAAACAGAGACGTTGGTACATTGAGGTCACCAATAAGAATATTTCCTTTATGTCAGTTATGCATTTTTTCACCTTTTTCTCCTCAGTTTCTCTTTTGATTTGCTGTAAATATAAAAACACTATTCATCATAAATATTTATGCACTTTTACTGTGTGGACTTTCGGTTCCAGACATCTGCATCCTGTCTAACCAAGATTGTATTTGAATGTATTTTAAACTATTTGCGGACTCCGTTTGAAGTGTTAAACTTACTGTAAATGGCCAGATACAGGCAATATGATTTTGTAGAAATTAATTGCTTTTCTTGAACTTTGCATCCTAGCAAATTATCTTAAACATGTGATTGAGTTTGTCCAGGAATCATTTAAATATAAATGTTTAAAAAAAATGTGTTGCCACATTTGTTTGTGAAGCTAAAATGGTGTAGGTAGGCCTACAAATGATAAAAATATAGGTTCTAATTGATCTTCATTATGAAGTGTGTTCTTGCACATGGATTCAAAGCATTTTCTTTAATGCAAATTATTTGAATACCTAACAAAACTAAGAAAGTGGTCAAGGCGTTAAAGGTGTCCAAAAGAGTTGTATTTTTCAGCATGTTTCTGAATGACACAGAAGTTTCCCCATTATCACGTGTGTGTGCGTGTGTGTGTATGTATGTATGTGTGTGTGTGTGTAGGAAGGACAGACACCCACACTTCACTGTTTTTACTGATGAGAATAGACCGCCCCTGAAACTTGTACGAAACACATGACTTCCAGGATTCTACCTGCTTCACATTTCCCCAGAAAAAGAGTTCAGCCTCACTGCTTCAAGAAAGTCTCAGATTCAGCTAAAAAGCCTTATATTGCAATCTCAATCTGTCCATGTGACACATTAATGCTCATTGCTATACTTGCTTTATTCACAGGCTGCTGGCAACACTTTGCATTTCTTACTTTGGAAGTTAAAACACATTTGTGAATGAACCCGTATTTCTCAGTTCCTGGTGTGACGTTTGTTTAACATGTTTTTATGACACCTATTTCTCATGTCACACAAAATGCAGTTCAAATCTAATTTCAGGTTAATCTGGCCAGTTGGGACACAGAGCAGAACACGGTCTGGTTTAACAGGTGAGCATTTGTTAAGGCAAGATATTAACAAAATGTTTATCTGAAATTATAAAATGTGTAACCCTTCTCACAACATACTCACTTCACATAAACTAGCTTTTTATTATAAGAGCTTTTGCACACAAAAAGGAATCCATTGAGGAAAATGTGTGATTTGGGAATCAACAAGCACTTGAAAGTTAAAGGCAGATGTAAACAGGAACATGTTATTTACATTTCACCTTCATTACAGGCCATATCAGATTTCAAAGTAATTTACAACAGCCTTCGCCATCCCAATTCTACATGTACCGGGCACTTCTTAACCCAGTCCTTCGATAACCGATATATTTCACTGGTGTGAGAAGACCATCACTGTAATTGTAGTATCGAATTAGTTTTATGGAGCATGTCTCCACCTAGTGGTCACTTTGATACTTTCTTCAATTAAGTGTAACATACTATTGTTGTAAATTACTACATTGGCTTATCTAATGTTAAGTAAACCAATCCTAAAGCTGAACATTTGTATTAGTGTGTAGGATAAGTAAATATGTAGCAAAGCCAGATATAATCACATATGAATGAATACAACCACGACAGAATATAGGTATTACATCTTTTACTTTTTTGCAAAACAAGACTTGGAATACAGACAAGCCTGGACTCAGGCAAAGGAATCCTACAGTCCTCTCTCCATGCAGCGTGCAGTGTTGCACATGAGCAGAACCCACCCTCCACCAGACCTGATCTGATATGGAATGTACCATTCCCATGTTCACACATAACCGCTCCAACATTTAAAACTCAGTGCAACAGGGTACTCTTTAAAACATATGTGTTGTCACCATGAACTTATTACAGCAAAAACCAAAACAGCTTTTCTCAAAGCGGTCTTGCAGAGTAATGCTCCGGACGCAAGAGCAACATTGGTCCACCAAACAACATGAATGACTATTTGTTTTGCAGTTACTGCAGCTTAAAGGATGAACAATTGAAAAGTGAGGCTAAAGTGTTAGAAATCTTCAGGGGGGAACGTTGGTTTAATCGACTTCTTCCATGCGTGATGCATCATCTTCACCCTCGCCTTCTAGGGCAGGAATCTCGTCTGGGACGGCTGCGGAGGCTGCCTCCTCGATGGGTGCGTCGTCGTCATCGATGCCTACAGGTACAACAGTATGTGTTAGGGATGTATTGAAGTAACCGGCACGTAAACATTACCATTACTAATGTGCTGCGTCTCCCTTACCCAGGCCGAGCTTGATCATTCTGTAGATGCGGTTGGAGTGGGTCTGTGGGTCGTCCAGGGAGAAGCCTGAGGACAGCAGGGCGGTTTCGAACAGCAGGATGACCAGGTCCTTCACGGCCTTGTCGTTCTTGTCAGCGTCGGCTTTCTGCCTCAGAGTCTCCACGATGGGGTGGTCGGGGTTGATCTCCAGGTGCTTCTTGGCCATCATGTAGCCCATGGTGGAGTTGTCTCTGAGAGCCTGGGCCTTCATGATCCTCTCCATGTTGGCCGTCCAGCCGTAGGTGGAGGTCACGATGCAGCAGGGTGAGGACACCAGTCTGTTGGACACGGTCACCTGGAAGAGACAGCAGACATGAGCTAAACATACATGCTGTTTTAACTACAGGCGGATTCCAAAAGTCAAGTTAATCAAAACCATGCAGAACAGTCATGTTAGAAAAATGCTCAACACACCAGCATGGCAAATTCAACCAAATGTAAAAGTCTAGTAAACGTAGACCAATTGTATATATACACGCACAGTAACACATTTAACAGGCAACACAAACTCAACAGGCATTTGTTAGATCACACTCTAAGTTATATTCTCCAAAAACCCATCTCTTATCAAATAGTCATTCAGGACAGACTCTAGGGGCCTCCTTGCAGCTGCATCAGACTCACCAGAATACTTAAGGACCAGTTAGAGCACCTGTTGCCAAACAAAACACCATCAGCTGCCGTTACAAGGACTGGAACTAGGAATATTCATTCATAATATGTCTGTCCTCAGAAGTGGAGAGCCAAGGGACATGAACGTTTCAACATTCTGAACACATGTGGATTGAGTGTTTCCGATCTTCGAGTGCAACATGAATCTTGGCTCACTCAAACTACTGACCTTCTCTACTTTCTTGTCAAGGATCTCCTTCATGAGCTTGCAGAGGTTCTCAAACTTGGCCTTATCTTCCTCCATCTTCTTCTTCTCCTCCTCATCCTCTGGCAGCTCCAGACCCTCCTTGGTGACAGACACCAGGGTCTTGCCGTCGAACTCCTTCAGCTGCTGGACGCAGTACTCGTCGATGGGCTCTGTCATGTACAGGACCTCGAAGCCACGCTTGCGGACGCGCTCCACGAAGGCGGAGTTGGCCACCTGATCCTTGCTTTCACCTAACAAAGTGAGGAGATGATCAGTTTTATAACGACAGAAATCATTGTTCCCATATGCAGCCTAATGGCTAAGAAGTCACTACACAAACAGGTTCCCTCAGAGACCAACTCACCAGTGATGTAGTAGATGGACTTCTGGTTCTCCTTCATGCGGGTGACGTACTCTGTGAGGGAGGTGACCTCGTCTCCAGACTGGGAGCTATGGTACAGCAGCAGCTCGGACAGCTTCTTGCGGTTTTGAGAGTCTTCGTGGATTCCAAGCTTCAGAGAGACAAAATGATGATTACACGCTCATTCAAAAACAATCGCCCAGAAGCCTCGAACAATTATAGATCACCCAGCAGAAGGGCTTTTAGTAGGACACACTCTTGGTACGAGTTACTTGTCATGTAACATTACGTAACCCTTAGATGCATAAGTGGGTCCTTTGACCCGGTTTTCTTGAAGTATCTTTGTTTGTAATTACATTTTTTGTATCATTTCATATTCCAGCTATTCCTCAAAAAACATGTTTTTGATTTCATGCCATTCAAATCCTCTGGGAACCTTTGATTCTTATCACCTGTTGCTGTCAGGAATACATTCACTGTGGACCACACAGACTACATCACAAGAGACACCTCTCAGGAAGAGTATTTTACACAGCAAGGTCTGATACCTGTCAGTATAATAATAATATTTGTATAGGGCTTTTCAAGGACTTAAAACCGCTTTACAATATAAGGGAAGGTTAGGGTGGGGGTATAGGACTATCAAACGGCTATGAGTAGACAAGAGGAGAAGAGATGAGTTTTGAAAAGGGACTGGAATACTGTGAGGGTCTCAGAATAGCAGAGATCTTTGCATCAATATGTTCAGAACGGGTTTTTTCAAAATGGGGAAAAAATGTCTAAAATTATAAATAGTGAAAAATTAAATATAAAATATTTCTAGTGTGAACCAAAATATAATACTAAATATTATACAAGTGATTTTTCTTAACCAAAATGACATAAAAACACATTATTCTAATACGGGTCCAGCCACTCGTGCATCTAAGGGTTAAGTGAGTATTGTACAGCACTAAGTGAACACAGCGTTATGTTCACAAGGTGATGCACAACTGGTTGATTATGTAAAAAGGAATATACTGAAACTATTCATAAACTACGTTGTGAGTTTCAAAATGAACGGCTATAACTGCCCTTTAAAGCTAGAAGGTACCACTGGATTAAAGAAAGTCAACCTTGTTAACCCGTGGAGATGCACTGAAGACACGAGTGCATTATGAAAGATGGGACTTGTAGTTTTTAAATGTTTTGATAAATACCTTGAGGTTCTTGGAGAAACCTTCGTAGAACTTCTTGTAGTTCTCCTTGTCCTCGGCCAGCTCGATGAAGAGCTCCAGAGTCTTCTTGACGATGTTCTTGCGGATGACCTTCAGGATCTTGCTCTGCTGCAGCATTTCTCGGGAGATGTTGAGGGGCAGGTCCTCGGAGTCGACCACTCCACGGACAAAGTCTGGAGATTCAAGGAAAACATGGATTGTTGTAAATTCTATACAGGTAACAAAACAACTGTTGGATGTATGGTGACATTTGTGTTGAACTTACTCAGGTACTCTGGGATGATCTCTTCACAGTTGTCCATGATGAAGACTCTCCTGACGTACAGCTTGACGTTGTTCTTCTTCTTCTTGTTCTCAAAGAGGTCGAAAGGTGCCCGGCGGGGAATGAAGAGCAGAGCCCTGAACTCCAGCTGGCCCTCCACGGAGAAGTGCTGCAAAGAACAAAGATAATCACTTAGTTTCACTTTTCCTACATGTGAACCGTTTAACAGCTCAGCTGCTCGTGTGTCGGCATGGTTACCTTGACAGCCAGGTGATCCTCCCAGTCGTTGGTCAGACTTTTGTAGAACTCGCCGTACTCTTCGTTTGTGACGTCATCGGGGTTCCTGGTCCAGATGGGCTTGGTCTTATTCAGCTCCTCTTCATCGATGTACTTCTCCTTGATCTTCTTCTTCTTCTTCTTGTCCTTGTCTTTGGAGTCCTCGTCCTCGTCTGAGCCCACGTCCTCGATCTTTGGCTTTTCCTCACCCTCCTCTTTGTCTTCCTTCTCCTCCTTCTCTGCCTTCTCCTCCTTCTCGTCTTCTGCCTCGTCGTCACTGATCTCCTTCTCGCGCTCCTTCTCAACCTGCAACAACAAATAAAAACGTTTAATTTCACCGATACGCAAATCGTTTAAACTTGCCAAACGTATAAAAAAGAGTTTAAAAAGAGGCTAGATGCAATAGAATACTTACAAACAGGGTGATGGGGTAGCCAATGAACTGAGAGTGCTTCTTGACAACTTCCTTGATCCTCTTTTCCTCGATGTATTCGATCTGGTCCTCCTTCATGTGCAGGGTGATCCTTGTTCCACGGCCGATGGACTCACCTGAATAATGAATAAATGAACAGTCATGAGCAAAATTAAAAATGTCTTGTTAAAAAGGCTTGGCTATATCTCTACTAAAAAAGGTTTAAGTAGAATCAATTCTTAATGTAAATAACCATTTTCTGCAATGTTACTGAAAGCCAAAAGTTTACACAAAAAAATGTGAGCGAGGTCACATTTTGAGTTTTGTAAATAGCAGATTAGGAACATTGCAGTCTCAACTGTGCCAGGACACTTACCGGTGTCAACCTTGACTGTGAAGGAACCTCCGGCAGAGGACTCCCAGCAGTACTGCTCGTCGTCATTGTGTTTGGTGATGACAGTGACCCTTTCGGCGCACAGGTAGGCAGAGTAGAAACCCACACCAAACTGACCGATCATGGAAATGTCAGCTCCAGCCTATAAGGAAAACAGAAGTTATAACCTTTGTATACAGCAGCATTTAGGACTAATGCTAAAGTTACATGGAGGGTTTTTTCAAGGATTCTAAATCATGTTCCACCGTAGTACCTGCAGGGCCTCCATGAAGGCCTTAGTGCCGGACTTGGCGATGGTACCCAGGTTGTTGATCAGGTCGGCTTTGGTCATGCCGATTCCAGTGTCGATGAGGGTCAGGGTGCGCTCAGCTTTGTTGGGGATGATTTCAATTTTCAGATCCTTGCCGCTGTCCATCTTGGTGGGATCAGTCAAGCTTTCATAGCGAATTTTGTCCAAAGCCTTTAGAAAATAAAATAACACATTAAAAAAAGGCATCAAGACATGTTACCATTTTGAAGCATGAAAGTTTCTAATAATGTTGTGTCATATTTATGACTGGTGCCACTAGAGGCATGTATTCAATGTTCCTGCACACTTACATCAGAGGCGTTAGAGATCAATTCCCTGAGGAAGATCTCTTTGTTGGAATAGAAGGTGTTGATGATCAGGGACATCAGCTGAGCGATCTCTGCCTGAAAGGCAAAGGTCTCAGCCTCCTCCTCTTGGTGCATTTCTTCAGGCATCTGCACAAAAAGGAAATCATTAATTTATTAATAAGCAGTCATAAGCTTTAAAAATGGTACACAATATGCTTATCTATATACACACACACCCAAAACAATGACTCAATACTTGACACACATAGACCTTGAAAGACTAAAATGTCGTTAGCGTTAAATTCCGTCTACTTTGAATGCGCTAAATCTTTCGCTTTCATTAGCCCACATAAAAAGGATCATCATTTCTATCCACAAGCTAGTTTCGTACATGTGGGACAGCTGCCATAGGGTTGCTACAAATCGGCGGAAGTAGCCATTAGCCAACATGGCGTCGACTGATAGACAATGGATTCCGCAAACACGTGCTTAGGTACAGCTATAGAGGAAATTAAGAATACATTTAAGGAATACGGCGCTATACAGATAATTGTAATCAAAACGTTATTAAAGTGTAACGTTAAAAGCCTCTGAGCAACGACGAGCACTCTGCCGTTACTAAAACGCGGCTTTGTCCTAGGAAAAAAGCCAAAACAATGTAAATGAAGGTACTGTAAAGCAAAGTACAAGAGCAATATACACAACAATAAGCATGAATTCAGTTTGATATAAGTTAGCTTAGTCGAATTGACGTTAGGTGAAAATCGTTGACGCAAAAGAGAGCACCGTTAACGGTAGCTCAACGGCTATAGAATTTGAGTTTAACGTCAAATGTCTCGATGTGAACTGGTTGGTATAGAAATTAAGGAATGTTTTTTTTTAAATCAGGACGAGTCGTATCGAGTGTTTAATCGTCATGGCTGTTAAATAAACCCAAGTCACCGTTGTCATCTTCACCACACCTGCTTTAGTGAAACCGAAGCCCGGCCTGGTAGTGCGGCAAAGTGTCGCATATATTCACCGTTCAGCATCGAACATTGTATCAGTTGCGAAAATACTACTGTAAGAACTTACCATTATACAACATTTGAGATACAAAACTGGTTGAAAATGAAAATGCTAGCTGTAGACCACGTTATGAAGCTACGGTTATCGTCGTGACTTATGAGCTCCCATCGTGGTTATATCCAGCCATAGTTTAGTGATGGTGACTTGCAGAAAACAAATATTAAAATGGGAAAAATGTAATTCACAATCAAGCAAAACTCTCGTGTACATACCTTGTTTATTCCGTTGACTTATCTTGAATAAAATGCAACCAATGTGTAGTCCCTTCTGCTCTCTGACGCAGGGAAATGGAAAGGAACTTCCTTTTAATAGACCGGAATCTTTATACACAATCGTTTCACTGTGCGGCCATATCCCTCCGCGGTGCACCATCCACCACTAGATGAACCAGTCTGGGTAGAAAACGGGCTAATAATGATTTAAGATAAATGGGATTGTTGACATCTATGTGTGAAGAGGTTGTTAATACACACTATGTTTAATGTTATTAGGCTGTTCAGCTTTAAAAGAGGTCGATCAAATAAAATACAATGCAGTGCAATACAAGTTATTAAATCTAAACAAAAATCCTTTAGGAGATGTGCAGTGGTTGGAAATTATAGTAAGAATTCAAGTCTCATGTGTTTTATGTTTAAGAAGACTTAGTGTATCCAAAACTTATATAAAGACTTATATCATAGAAAATAATGCATTTAAACCATTTAAACTAACAGTCTGTGCACATTTTTATCATTGCTGCCATCTTGTGGTAGTTTATTATTCAAAGGATAGTTCTAGAATGGATCGTGAATACCGTATTTTAGATGACTGACTAGGCTCCATGGCTACTTCCCTATTTTATCGAAACTGCAATATATGTACATATCTAAGCATTTTTTTCAAACAAAATCTGAGGAACATGGTTTATTTCATAGAAAACAGTTAGGGTCTTTTTAATCCGATGGAGGGATATTTCAAACTAGGAGGGTGTGCTTCGTTTCTTCTAGACCTTTCCATGAAAAACCCGCCTAAAGTGACGTCACGGGTTGTCAGATGCAGCCCATGATGCGGCCCTCGCGGCCCAGCTGCTGTCACGGTTCCTACAACAAAAACGCCATGGTAACCAACGCTATAAGCCCATTAAAGTATGTGTATATGCATGTATTACAATAGTAATAACCCTAACCCTAATGATGTGATTGTTCATGCATTTAAATGAAAATGTCCTACATATAAACTTAAACGACCAGCCAGTAAATGCAGTAACCTTCACATTCTAAAGGACCAAGGTAATAATGAACCCCTTGGGCATTTAAATCAATTATTAAATATATAAATAATATAAAGATCCACCAACTCAGATGACACACTAGGTATTTGTGAGCTGCTCCTTACTTATCTGTTCCTAATGAATGATGGTTAAAGTTAAACCAAAAGCTCAACTATTTGGTCATCTTTAAACATCTCATTACAAAATGTGTATTATATGGTCAGCAATGGGCATCTTCGGTAGCCTAGTATGCTGCTCCCTAAATGTATTATATCTAAAAAGGAAAACACGTAATTAGATCGCAAATTAGATCTAGTGCTAGTTGAACAATAGTATAAGGATGTATCGTATAATCAAGTAATATGCATTTGTCAGTGTATTTATTTGCAATGCAACTGTGTATCCAAATGGAGGATTTGGATACACAGTTGCAAATAAATACACTGATTGTATACATGGAGGTTAACAGGAATGTAGTGAATGTATGTGTATAATGGGAAGTAATACATCTATATTTATACAGTTAACAAATGTTTATGCATAATAAGTACTGTTGTTATGCTACTTTAATTATATATTTTGATGGCATTACGTTTATGCCTTTACTTAAATTACCTTATCTATAGAGGAGTAACAAAGAGTATTTTCATGCGATTTATACATGTAAATGTGAGTTGTTCCTTCACCAATGGGGCAGACAGATGCAACTATTATCATTATTATTATTATTGTTTTTATTTGCAGTAGTATAACTATGAGATAATGTATTGTTCGTTATATACTCTGTATAGATAAATATATCCTATATTTATATGTATATTGTCTTTTATCTGAACCCTGAGTCTGTAATAACGTTTTGATTGATTGATGATATATTCACTGTTTTGTTGTTTATTTTTAAAATGTATTTTACTTCTAATTCATGTGCAATGTCTTATCTACATGCTGCTGTGACGGGGGAAGAAAATCCCAAATTTTGATCAACAAAGTGTATCTTATCTTACTACAATATCATTGTACATAATATGTATTGTCTAGCTCCGCCCGGCTGCCACGTCCCGATTCACATAACAAGCGCTATTCGATTGTGGTGCGTAGAGCGCCTGCGTAGATGTTTTCGAAGGCCCTTGACTAGCCAGCGTGCTAATCCAACATCGGGACGTTACAAAAGATTTTCATAATTAATAACCTGCTGAAAGCTGTTTGTGTCCATTTGTACGCCACCTAATTCTAGGTATGTATATACGGACGTTTTGACTTTCATTCCAAACTTATATCGGGCCCGCTAAAGTGAGTTCCTCTTTAGAGGGAACACCAGTTATGGCTAATGTTAGCTTAGCCTAATTTAATTGTGCCGGGTACGGTAGCGTGCTTAATGCTAGCTTTAGCTAACTATTTAAAATGGTAGTTTATTTGATATCTTTAATTGGCGTTACGTTATTAAGCTACCACACAATGTGACGTGCTAAAATAAAGGAAAAGTTAATAAACTGTAGGGTTTCTTGGTATTAAGTTAAACAACGTTACTCCACTGAGAAAATCTAACTTAAAGTAACGTTACTAATAGCAGGGTCACAGTTTATAGCAAAAGTCACACGTTGTTGGCGAAAATACTTACACAACATAGCAGGTTTTATTCAGTGTCCTTTCAATGTAAATAAGCTAACATTGAACATGCATATGTTTAAAACGTAATTACAATGCTACATTTACATTGTGTGGAGGACTTCATCCAGCTGTGAACACATCATGTATAATAAGAACATTCCATTTCAAGATTCAAAGGCAGTATTGTCATATGTACAGTACAGTGTAGTTATGGCAATGAATACCTTAAGTCCCAGGATCCTCCAACAATACTACATAAATATATAGAAGAAATAAAACAAATATAAAAAAACAAACAATAAAAATGGTGCAAGAAGATACAGAGTAGAACTAGAAAATGCATTTCCTGCTGAAAATGCGTGCGAATGCTGTAATCTGTGTACAAATGTTGCTGAATATTGTATTAGTTGAGTGGTCTCTGTAGCTGCTTTTAGCTACAGAAACCAAGTAAGTGTGTTGCTGAACTTAGCGGAGCAATGCAGACAAGTGAAATTATATGAATCAAAATGGTTACAGCTCAAATGCATTGCCTTTGTTGAAAACTTGAAAGTGAAATGTTAAACTGGAAGAGTAGGACAAATAGTGAAGAAGCTTAATATTTAAAAGAAAAGGTATACACAACAAAATGTCTCAAAGCCTCAATGTCCTGAAATAACTGAATCATTTAATAGTTGAATGGTTTCTGTAGCTGAAAGTAGGCTGAAGGAGTTAGATATTAAATGTAAGTAGTAGTGAATGAATGTGTATTAAGAAGAGAAAAGAAAGTAAAAACGCTTTGAAAAACAGCAGAATATTTTAACTGCAAACTTTTGAACTAAAACCATACGTCATCAATAATGTATAACATATGTGGAACATGTTGAAGTCAGTATGAAGTCTCCAGAAAAGAATAGGCTGAGACAGTCTGTTAAACTCCAGTCTGTGTGTTTGTGTTTGAGGTGAGGATGTTATCAAACACCTGTGTACGTGAGCCCAGAGATCAAAGGTTTCCATGGAGATGTGCTGTGAAAGGAGAGCCTTTCCATTGTTTTCAATGAGAAATAAACCTCTTACATTTCTAACTATAGTTTGAAAACCGTAGCAGCTATTGGTAAAATGTCATCGCATGGAGCATGTCAGGACCCTGTGGAGCGTCTGAGTCTGCTTTTTGTGTACTTTCGGGTCGATAAGGTGGCATTTTTTGGCAGATTTACTAAAGGTGTGCAGCTGCTGCTCTGAGGAAAGATCAGGCTGAATTTACAATGGGCTTTAATGGAGACATGTTGAACGTTTTTGTCACTTCATGCCCTCAAGAGGCGTTTTGCTTAATTTTTTATTTTTCAACGTAGGAGAAGTTTTCCTAAGTTTTTCATGACAAATGATGTCCAAGGAGTGTAGGGTTTGGGAATTATGGCAGGTTTCAAAAAATGTAAGGTGAATTTCAAGCGCTCCTCCACTCTCGCTGTGACATCACGCACTCTAGCCTTAACGAGCTGCTCAATACACACTAATGTTAAAATCTGAAGAAGGCCTCTTTGCCAAGCTCCAAACTAAAAAAGTGACGATATCAAAAATCCGAAGAACGATTTGAATAGCTGAATGTCTTGTGACCGTTTTAAAGTTGGAATTAAGTCTCTAGCTGAACGTATGTGGAAGGAGTAGCATTTGGCGCACGGTGTAGGTAAAAGAGAAGGTTCCTCCCATTGAGTTCCATGTTAAAAGAAGAGTTTAAAAAGCTGAATATTTAAAAAAGTTGAACGTTTCCCATCATGTGCTGAAAAGGCTGAATATTGTGATATTTGAATGGTTTCTGTAGCTGAAAGTATGCTGAAGTTATTGAGAGCCAAAGTTTTTGGTTAAATAATTATAATAATATTTTAAAGAATAGAAGAACTGTAAACAGCATTCGCACTAAATAAGACCAATGCTCAAGTAATGCGGATGAAGTAAACTATACAGTATATATGTCAATAAAATACAAAAAGCTAAATGTTGCAGAGAATGTTGCAAGTGTCCAAGTAAATGCAGGATATACATGTAAATAGAATACGATAAATAAGACCAGAATGTAAAATGAAATTAAAATGATGAGTTTGATGATGTGAAACATGAAATAGATTGTTAATGGGCTTCATTGTTCTTTCATCAGGTTGGTCCCGCTCACAACCAGAATGTCCTTCCCCCCTCATTTAAACCGGCCGCTGTTGCCCCCTCCTGGGATGCCCCCTCAGTTTGCTGGCTTCGCATCAGGTAAGCTCTCACCTGTCCCACAATGAATGTAAATGACAGCCTCTTTCACTTCATCTACTGTTATGGTAAACACCGTTTTAAACAAACTATTATTAGAATAGATGTTGCAGCCTTACAGACAAAACAATTACAATGTTGGAAGTTACACACATTTACAGATACAGTATTGTATTACAATCAGAGTTGGGTGTAACGCGTTACTGTAATAATATTACTTTTGTCGGTAACGGAGTAATGTAACGCGTTTATAATTCAGTAACCACACTACAGTTACTAACATTGCCCGACACGCGTTGCTTCGTTACTTTTATAATTCAGTAATCACACTACAGTTAGCCTAATAACATAAAGAATTACTAGATTCTCCCTTTGACAGACAAGAGGGATTTCCGCCGCACGTTTATATTTACGTAACATTTGCGCGACTTGTGCGTCCACATGCAGTGCGTAAACATGGCTGAGTCAACAGCGATAACTTTCGAGGGGTGGAGGTCTGCCCATTATTTTGAGTTCGTCCGAAGAAAGGACAGGAATGTGACGGTGAGGTGCAAACGGTGTCCAGGCCAGAAGCTTTTATCCACTGCTACAAACACAACGTCAAACCTCAACAAGCACCTGCAAAGACAACGTGCTAACGTGAAGCTAATGGCTAAGGAGGACCTCCGAGTCCAGAGTGAGGATGTCGAGTAAAGTAACGCACTGTAGGTGCGTCACATTTGCGCTTCAGATGATGCTCCCTCCGCAACATGAAGCACCCTCCGCAGTCTGCGTGATCTGCCTGTAGGAAGTGGCGGCCCTGCGAGTAAAGTAACGCGTAGAGAGTAACGAAGTAAAGTAATATATTACTTTTTTTTAAAAAGTAATATGTAATATATTACTTTTTTTCAGTAACGACCCCATCTCTGATTGTACAGTAAACTATATAAACAAGACTTCTTTGTCTCTACTTTACATGTATGTTTTCTTGCTGTTGCAGGTGGTCAAATGATCCCAATGCACATGGGCATCATGACCCCTTCAATAATGATGCCTTCTATGCAAATGATCAGTAAGCCTCCAATGCATAAAAAGGACATCATGCGAGTCAAAGAAAACAATGAGAACAGCGGGCCCACCACCACAGTGTTTGTGGGGAACATATCGGAGAAAGCTTCAGACATGCTGATCAGACAGCTGCTTGCGGTAAGGAACAGATTTGACCATTGGTCTTCACATATAACTGAAACTATGAATCCTTTGCTGTAGCATTGTCTTTTTTTTTAACTCTTCCCTTTTGTACTCATGTTACAGAAGTGTGGAATTGTTCTGAGCTGGAAGAGAGTCCAGGGAGCCTCTGGCAAGCTTCAAGGTAATGCACAATGGACAGATCTAGCTTCATTAGGTCCGGAAATACTTGTAATCGTGGCTAGCTTGGGCTTATTTGTATTTGTTATCTCATTAAACCACACGTGAACACAGATTAACTTGCTTCCAATCTTTTGCAGCCTTTGGGTTTTGTGAGTACAAGGAGCCAGAGTCCACATTGCGATCACTGCGGTTGCTTCATGACTTGAACATTGGAGACAAAAGTCTGTTGGTGAAGGTGGATGCCAAGACTAAAGCTCAGCTGGACGAGTGGAAGGCCAAGAGAAAGACTGCGAATGGGGTATAATCATCACTTAGTGCTGTTTCAGATCTCTGAATTGCTTTCCCACGTCTCAGATGTATTACGCTTTAGAACAAAGGGGGAACAATTGAAACTAAACTAAGATGTTTCCTGTACTGGCAGACCAAGAAGGCGGAAGATGGAGGAGATGATGAGGATGATGTTCTAGACGAGGAGACGAAGAAGAAGGATCAGATCACCAAAGGTGCTATCGATGGACTCATGCAGGAATATGCTTCCGAACTCAACGCGCCTTCACAGGACGAGGACTCTCAACGACGAAAGAGAAGAAAGGAGAAAAAAGAAGAGGTACGCCAAATGTAATCTATTCCTGTCTCTGTCTTCTTCTTAACCCTTAGGTGCACGAGTGGCTGGACCTCTTCCAGAAGTGGGTCAAAAAGGACCCGTATTAGAATAATATGTGTTTGTATGCCATTTCATTTCCCACACTCTGGAACTCCCTCCCCAGCCACGTCAGATCCGCCAACACTCTCACGTCGTTTCAAACAATCCCTCAAAACTCACCTTTTCACTCTTGCCTTCAACTCCTAATCCACCAACCCCTTGCCCTTATTCCTCCTAGCTTAGCACTTTCTACTTTTGTAGTACTTTTGTTTTACTTGCTTGTATGCGCTTTGAGCACCAGGAAAAGCGCTTTATAAATGTAATGTATTATTATTATTTCAGTCATTTTGGTTAAGAAAAATCACTTGTATTATATTTTGGTTCACACTAGAAATATTTTATATTACATTTTTCACTATTTATAATTTTAGAAATTTCTTTTACATTTTGAAAAAAAACGTTTTTAACATATTGATGCAAAGATCTCTGCTATTCTGAGACCCTCACAGTATTCCAGTCCCTTTTCAAAACTCATCTCTTCTCCTCTTGTCTACTCATAGCCCCCCCCCCATCAATCCATGCCGGTTGATCAAGTTTGATAGTCCTATACCCCCCACCCTAACCTTCCCATATATTGTAAAGCCATTTTGAGTCCTTGAAAAGCCCTATACAAATATCATTTATTATTATTATTATTATACTGACAGGTATCAGATCTTGCTGTGTAATATAATCTTCCTGAGAGGTGTCACTTGTGATGTAGTCTGTGTGGTCCACCGTGAATGTATTCCTGACAGCAACAGGTGATAAGAATCAAAGGATCCCATAGGATCCCATAGGAAATGCATGCGGGTCATTTTTGACCCACTTATGGAAGCTTGGGGTAGAAATACAAAAACTACAATTTCTTAAAATGTGAATGGCATGATATCCAAAACATGTTTTTTGAGGAATAGCTGGAATATGAAATGATAAAAAAATGTAATTACAAAGATACTTCAAGAAAACCACCAAAAAAGACCCACTTATGCATCTAAGGGTTAACACTTAAAATGTGCGTTAACTGACTCTTTCACTGTTGTTTCTTTTACTTTAGGACGACCTTAACACTATTGATATGGAGGACGACAAGAGGGACCTCATTTCCAGAGAAATTAGTAAATTTCGAGACACCCACAAGGTAAAGTGGCTTCTTTAATTTGGTAGTTGACATTACAGGTTTTGGACAGCAGCTGCTCACATAGTTCACTCCTAGAGCTTGCACATTTAGTCGACACATTTGCCAAGCTTTTCTTGATCTCATTAACATGCATACTTCGCTGCAAATTGGCAACGCATACAATTTATTCCACCAACCATCTTAATTTGCCCCCACATATATAAAATGTTACATATTCACTGTTCAAACACCAGGAATAGGCCCACAGCTAGTGTTTTTGCCACCTTTCTGGGGCCTGATTTGACACCTGTGACCAAAGTAGTGAAACGATAGGTGTAACTATTATAGATCCATTCTTCATTCATCACACAAATGCATGGAGACGATGTAAAGTTACTTAAAAGCTAATCTATTCATTAAACCCCACCATTATGATAGTGATCATATGGTGACTAAAGCAAGATGAATCTCAGAGCTTTGGAAAAAGTTGCGAGGATAGGATGTAAGTATCAGCCTTTATTTACTATATACATATACTGGGCGTCCCCCTCTTGAGGACTTGCATAGGGGCAACTGTACTACACTTTTGTGTGAGTGGGTCAGGGTTACCATGCTCTTTATTGAGCCATTTACATATGTGTAAAACAGCTTTTCCCAACCTTTCACCTTCATTCTGTGAGATTATTGGTGGTGTCCCGAAAGTTTACGTCGGTGAACCTGTGCGAGTCCTCTGTAAATGATGGTCTGTCTTAATGGTGTTCATGTTGAAGCACAAGGACTCCTGTCAATAACCACTGCAGTGACTTTGGCTGTAGCTTTTATAATGCTATTGTGGGGGGCGCCCTCTCCACAGCAGCACGCTGATCTGAAGACTGACGAGGTACGTGCTCTCTGTGTGGGTTATTGTGTGACTTCTTTCCTACATCTCCTTCTCTCCATCACTGTCTTAGCTCTCTCTGCCTTTTTCTTTACAAGATAGATCAGTGAGTTCTTATTTTTATTTCATCAGGATGGGAGTCAATACAACGTCCATGTTTTCTATCTAAGAAAGAGTTGAACAATTAAACCAAAACGGGAAAAGAGCAGAAGTTGACAAAACATAGAACTGTTTTCTCTTTTCCAACTCATTTGTCTTGCTTTTAAGAGTTAACATTTATAACATCCGCCGCTGTTTAAAAACTGACAACGATCAAAAACGGTTAGATGCTTAAAGCCAAATGCTATTTAATTAGCAAGCCCTGGCAGAGACTCTACAAAGGTAAGTAAAAAAACAGATGCTTTATGCTACAGTCAAGGCACATACGTTATTAAACTTAGAACTAATGTTTTTTTGTGTAATACTTATCTTTAGTTGCATTACACCCAAGGCTTTCAGATGTGTCAGCGTTATTCCCCGAGGACCAGCTGACTGCCTGGAGCTTCATATGACTGTAATGATTTGACTGTTCCAAATACTCCAAGTTTAGTAGTTTGTATCGAGTACTCTCATTCTGGGTCTGGTTGTGTTTTTAATTTGAAACACATTACACTCAAAGCCTTGTGTGTAATGCCTATGAAGGCAGAATTAGTATGTGTGTGTGTGTGTGTGCGTGTGTGCGCGTGTGTTGAAATGTAATCAGTCATGATGATCGGCTGAAGGCTTCTCCAGGGGTAAGACCGCTTCTACAATTTCCTTTTTATCTTTGCAGAAATGTATCTGATGTTCAATGTGTTATTTCTTGATAACCGAATGCTGTATTGAAGTAAAAGGTTGATGTTTTTGATGATGATGATGATGATGATGATGATGATGATGATGCTTAAGCAAGACAGAATCCCATAACGTTTTTCCTTGTATACGTGTGACCTGCTTTCCTCCCAGGCCTAACTTAAAAGGCTTGTAGGGGCAGCGAAGAGCTGAATCCATAGTTCAACACCTGTAAGTCACAAACAACTAGTTCACCAAACGACTGACGCCTGTTTTCTGTTTTTTGTTTTCACTGTTCTGAGCGGAGGACTCTTCAGAAGAGAAAAAGCATTGTCTTTTGCAGCGCCTTTTTCGTTATGAATGCCTCAAGTTGAACACGTCCCACAGATCTTTTTGACCATTAAAGTGGTTTCCAGTTCCATTCCCGCTAAAGTATAGTTTATACTGCAAGTGTAAAGCAGCAGCAGCAGGCCCACTGCTCGGCTTCAGATGGACGGGGAAGTGTCTCTCTGTGAGGGAGAGCTTTTTGATCCTTCCCGGTTTCCCCTGTTAATTTCTTTACAAGCTTTGCACTCATTACTTTAGGGCATGTTCCAGTAAGACATCTTTCTAAATCTGGAAACCACTTGATCTGTGCACAGTAGAACGTAGCCTGCAAAGACTCACCGGATCTTCTGTGGTGCCGGCTGAACCTGTGTGTGTTTTGCTCTGCAGAAACTAGAAGAAGAGAAGGACAAGAGGGAGAAGGAGCGGCTGGAGTTTGAGCGGGAACGCAGGGATCGGGAAAAAGAGCGGGAGCGGGAAAGAGAGCGACGGGACCGCGAGAGGGAGAAGGAACGAGAGAGGGAACAGGAGAGGGAAAAACAGCGAGAGCGGGAGAGAGACAGAGATAAAGACCGCGAGCGACGGCCCCGAGAGAGAGAGCGAGAAAGAGACTGGGACAGGGACAGGAGCCGGGACATGACCCGGGACACGACCCGGGACACGATCCGGGACACGACCCGGGACACGACCCGGGACACGACCCGGGACATGACCCGGGAGATGACCCGGGAGATGACCCGGGACATGACCCCCGAACGCAGCCGATCCAGGTGAGGGGAAAACCTTTTCTCAGAATTCAATCAGAATCAAAATCAGAATCAGAACACCTTTATTAGTCCCACGGAGGGGAACTGTGCGTAGTTACAGCAGGAAGAAGAGCCACAGACAGCTTAATGTTACATGTTAAATATGTGACATGCATTTAAAAAACTAAGTTATGATATAATAACAATTTTAAAGTTACATCATTTAAAAAAATACACATCCTGTAACAGTTCTAAGGATTTAGCAGCCAGGTATATATTACAGTTATTAACGGCATTTATATATTGCACATCGTTTGTTGGTATTTCGCAGCAATGGGTGATGTAGTCTGTGTTGTGGTGTGTGTGTGGGGGGGGTCTACTAAGGAAAGACCTGCGGTATCTCTCGGTGAGACAGCGGCGGTGCAGCAGCCTATCGCTGAAGGAGCTGCACAGTGCTTGATGGACATCTTCCCGTCTCGGTTCCACTTTAGATTCAATGATAATATATTCTTACCTTTTTTAATTTTTTTTCCAGAGAGGTTAGTCGAGACAGAGACAAGAAACGAGACCAAGAAGATGAAGAGGAGGCGTATGACCGCAGGAAGCTGGAGAGGAAACTCAGAGACAAGGAAGCGGCCTATCAGGAGGTAGGAAATCATAGGGAATGAATCACTCCTACTTGGTCCTTTCTAAACGTCAATTACTGGGAACCCTTGCACTTTCATTAGAGTACCAACATGTGTATTACTCATGTTCCTTGATGTGATGGAGCATACTTGTATTTGTTGTGACGGCAGCGACTAAAAAACTGGGAGCTCAGAGAGAGGAAGAAGGCTCGGGATTACACCAAGGAGACCGAGAGGGACGATGAGCGCAGACGAGAAATGGTGAGAGTTCGTTGAAAGACCACTGATGTTTCAACCTTTGACCTAGCACATTGGCTACTCATTACAGTTCCTTTCATATCGCTGTTCATTTATTTACAGAATGTATTTGATGATACAGTTACAACTTAGACATGGCCTTCATTAAGGAGCTTAAAGGTGGGGGAGGTAATTCACTTCAGAAACACTTTTTGTTATATTCCATGGAATGCTCTTAACATCCTGATAGCAATGAATACATTCAATGCTTTGACAATAAATACATAAACAAATGTCATCTGTGGAAGCCGTGGCGCTGTAAAAAGCACGACCGGCTAAAGTAACTGGATGGCCTACCTGCCTGTCAGCCTTCCATCTGTGCACAAACTTATCTCGTGCCCTCATTGGTCATGTGCGCGTCCGTGTGTGTTGGAGGAGGGGCTCTGGAAGGAAGGGGCAGATTCTTTCCGGCTGCGTACTTTCAAATCCTAGCGCACTCGAGCTGGTTTCTCCATTCTTACCTACCCTACCTTTAAGGGTTAAATGTGTCTATCTCTTAGTTGCCTTTTTTTAGACTTGAAAAGCAATAGTTAAATGTGCATATGATATTGTGTTGATGCAGATATGTTGTTTTATCTTTTTTATGATTTCAGTTAATAAGTCTGACAATAAAACATGAATAAAATAGCTGTATTGGTCTGAAGAAACGGTTTGTGCTCGTGTGTGTCTTCAGGTGAAGGAGGGCAAACGGTTGAAAGAGTTTCTTGAAGACTATGATGATGACAGAGATGACCCCAAGTACTACAGGTAAGCTCCATCGAACTAAATATGTGAGCCGCTCTATCGAAATCAGTCGGAAGTCGCAACGGCTCATTTAATAAAATAAACGTGGATTTGCGTAAACAAATAGTTTTTCGGGTTCAGGTGTTTTGTTTGATTTTAAATAAACAAAGTCTTGGCTTTCAGAATATGAAACTTTTATTTCCAAAATCGCACGATAAATACATTTGAAGAGTGTAAAGGGAAGAAGACAGCTCTCAATCGCACCCTGCTCTTCCGCAGCGCAGCTCCCCTCCCTCCGGCTAAGTTATGAATGTAAGGTGTATAGTAATCATAGATAACACGGCAGGGTCCGTTAAAGTTTGTTTTCATCTGATTTCAAATAAACAAAGTCTTGGCTCTCAGAATATTAAACTTGTTTCGGCAAATTCAGATGATAAATACAACTTTGAAAGCTTGTAACGGCATAATTACAAGCGGAGAGCGGAGTAATTTAACGTCACAGCAGGCAAAACAACAGCCGGTGTTTCTCGTGAGTTCAGGGAAACACACACACACACACACACACACACACACACACACACACACACACACACACACACACACAGTAATCCAAACAAAAATATCTTCCTTCCGTAGTATTTTGATCATTTGCTAATAACCAATCAAATTTCCAGAGAAGAGGAAACTTTGAAGGCCTTTTTCTCAAAATTATGACTCGGTGACAGTCATTATATAAAGTGACATATTTTGCTTAATATTTGGAGTACAACAACAATCCTGATATCATTAGAAAGCTAGGAACCTCCTCTTTCCAACAGTGTATACAACTCAAAATGTGTCTTCTGGTCAAAGCGACTGATTTCGATGGAGCAGGTCACAAATGCTACTAAGGTAGGAAGTCAATCAAAAATAAAAGCACCTATCGGATTTCCTTCTGATATCCAGCCTTAAAATACCTTGAATAATGTGTTCATTACATCAAATCATTTAAGACTGTCAAAGATGTTGTAAATGTAATCTAAACGTATGAGACTAAACCTTCAGTTTGACAGCTCTGAGCCATGTGGCCCCTACACATGTGAACACAGAGTTCAGAGTCTGCTGTGTGACTCAGATCTGACTCGAGTGGCAGGTGGCAGTACTGCAGCTAAGGCTTTTGTTCTGAAGGCTGTTGTTCTCCGATGTGACCCCTAGGGGCAGTGCGCTGCAGAAGCGTCTCAGAGACCGCGAGAAGGAGACGGAGGCAGATGAGCGTGACAGGAAGAGAGAGAAGGAGGAGCTGGAGGAGATCAGACAGAGGCTGCTAGACGAGGGACATCCAAACCCAGACGCAGAGCTTCGCAGGGTACGCTTTCCCTCCGTCATGATGTGTGTGTGTGTGTGTGTGTGGGGGGGGGGGGGGGGGGGCATGCTGTCTGTTGTCTTTGTGAAGGTCACTTGATCCTCTGGGTCTCTCTGCAGACCCAGTGTCCTGCTCTCATTGTCTGTTGATCTTTTTTCTTCTTCTGTAAAACATGGATCTGATGATAATCTTCCTCTTATTGGTGTAGATGGAGGAGGAAGAGGAGGAGCGTCGGAGACAACCTCCCATCATCCCAGAGCCGGAGCCCGAGGAGGAACGCAAACGCCACAAAGGTTCACGAGAACACCGGGACCGCCGACACGAGCAGCCCCGGCCAGAGCCCGCCGCCGCACGGCCCCCCGTCCAGTCGGACAATGAGGTGGAGGAGGGGGAGGAAGAGGAGTTTGAAAATGACGAAGAAAACCCCGATGTCAAACCGTGTTTGAAGCCGACAATGCGGCCCATCACAACAGCACCCTCGGTTTCTTCTGCCAGTGGCGGCGCGTCCCCAAACTCACCGGGGGACGAGTCTCCCTGCGGCATCATCATCCCCCACGAGAACTCCCCCCCCGACGCCCTGCCGCAGGAGGAGAACCGGCCCAAGATCGGCCTCAGCCTCAAAATGGGTGAGTCGTCACTGGAGCATAGACAAACATAATAATAATATTAATAATAATATTAATATTGGGATGAACCCCTCTTTAATGGTCTCACATGCAGAGCACACAGCACACACAGTGACATGTAACCCATCCTAGTACCAGGAGTCTAGTACTAGGAGCAGTGGGCAGCTATTGCACAGCGCCCAGGGAGCAATGGGAGGTGGGGGGGGTGTCCGGTGCCTTGCTCAAGGGCACCACGGCAGGGCAGGAGGTGAACTGGGATCTCTCCAAGTAGCAGTCCACACTCCATATTTAGGTCTGGTCGGGGACTTGAACCGGCGACCCTACGGCTCACAGTCCAAGCCCCTACTGACTGAGCCACTGCTGGTGGCATAGTACTTCATTAAGATATTTAACTATTAAGAAACCTTGCCACTTTTGATTATCAATGAGTTCACTTTTCTCATTACCTTAGTCACAGCTTTTTAAATTTAATTTTTTTACTAGATTTCTCTTTGTTTTATATCTAAATGTGGAGTAAATTCCAATAATTATTTTTCACCATTTAATATACAAAACAATTAGGCGCTTTCACACCGGAGTACTTTTCCCGTTTAGTTCCGATAGTTCCTGGGGTTTGGCGTTCACACCAAAAAGAGAACTTGGTTCATGAGGTGGTACTGTCCTGGGGAGGAAAAAGGAAAAAGTTCCCATTTCTGATTGGCTGGGCGAATTGGGGGGAGTCCCAGCAGCTTCTAATGTCTGTCCTGAGAGTAGCCTCCATGCACCAACATCAGCGCGGGGTCTTAAAAAGTATTGCATTTGACTTCAGGCTTCCTGCATATACCCTGAACATGCACAGCTTGCATAACAACGTCCCCCCCCCACCACAGTTCTCTTCATGAGTCTCATATGCCCTCCTTGCCCCCTCCAGGTGCCTCAGGAAGCCCCAGTCAACCCAACGTCATCAAGAGAAAGAAGCTGCCCGGGGACAGCGTCTTCGACAAGTTTGATGATGAAGAGACCAGCGAGCAGCCTCGCAAGAGGAAGCTGGTTCCCCTGGACTACGACGACGATAAGAGCCTGGGGGTGGACGGGGCATCCAGCATCAAGGGGGCCAACACCGAGGAGAAACGCAAAAACATCAAGACCCTGATAGAGAAGATCCCCACAGCGAAGCCCGAGCTGTTCTCCTACCCTCTGGACTGGACTATGGTCGACACGGTGAGGACAACTACGGGCCTCATTCACAAATATCTTCATACATTTTCCCTCCAAGGTCCTAAGCAAAGACTACCTTTGTCTCATGGCCAATTTATAAAACAGCTGTTGTGTATGCGTGTTATCAAGTTGTCCTTGTAAATTGAAAGTATGTGCCAATTACCTTTTTATCAGTAGGTAAACATCCTGCCAACGCAGATACGTGTGAGACTGGGTTTCAAATAGAAATGTCTTCATGAGAGCCGATGGGGAATAAGCCCTTTCATTGGTTACAATAATAGCCTTTAGGAGAAGCTGTACAGTGATATGTTTGAGCAAAGACCATCACTCGTGTATTTACATCATACCCTCTGACACGCGAGGCTCAATGAAATGAATCTGGTTGAATACTTTACACCTGTTTCAGAAGCACATGGATGTATCAGCCTCTGACTCTTCTCTCCTGACGTGCGCTTTCATCTCTTTTCCTCATCAGACGTTAATGGACCGTCGAGTTCGGCCGTGGATCAATAAAAAGATTATTGAGTACATTGGAGAGGAAGAAGCGACACTCGTGGACTTTGTCTGCACCAAGGTATTTCTTCAATCATATGTGCAGTTGACTTTATGACGGGGAAATGAAACTGTAAATAATGCTGATGCTTCTGTGTTGCCTAGGTGATGGCTCACAGTATGCCACAGAGTATCTTGGATGATGTTGCTATGGTAAGTAGAGTGACAGGAGAGTGAGACTTTCACACTGTTGGCTATGTTTATGTATGTTCATGTCATTGTAGCAATCAGGTCGTTGTAGCATTGAAATGTTTTTTTATAATAAAGTGTGTAAATGTTGACCTTCTTAGTCTAGTTAACATTTAGCAGATTAGTACGTGAGAAAAACAAAAGCTGAATCCAAAAGTCATTCAAACCACGATGTGTGACAGGCTAACCATTTTATTATTGAACTACCGTACTTTCCGGACTATAAGCCGCTACTTTTTCCCCACGCTTTGAACATCGCGGCTTACACTACAGCTTCAAAAAAAGCTTGGGGATTTTATTCGAGCCCCGCAACCAACAACCAATCACATGAATGTCCCGCCCCGTTTACGTAGTGTTAACATAGCTAGCAAGCTATGCTTGGATATACTGGATATAAAATCCCCAAACAGGCGAAAGCCTACCAGTTTCACCCACTGTCTCTGCCACCTCCCCCCATGCCTGGTTCCTCCGGTTGTATCCCGGTAAGTTAATAGGGACTGGTCATACAAAACCGGGTGATTTGCTACGGCGATAATTAGTTTATCCTCCATCTGTTTTTGAAATATAGAAATGAACGGCGGGATATCTCTCCCAGCTTAGACGCGGTTTGATTGGCTAGGACTTGAGCTGTCAGATTTTCAGAAACGGGATTTGATTGGCTGGCGCTGGCTTCTCCGGCCACGCTACCCACAATTGGTGACCGACCAGTGGGTGCGGCTTATATACAGGCGCGCTTAATAGTCCGGAATTTACGGTAGTATAGAAAAAGTGAATGTTATTTTTTTTTTTTTTAAAGATGGTCAGATAAAACGATTTCTATCTGTGAAATGCTCTCAGAAATATGTTTATGACCAACAACAAAAAAGATAGTCTTCTACATTTATCTTTGGGGCATTTGTATGATCAGTGAAGAGATAACCGAGAACTAGAGCCACTCGGTTAACCTCCCTCTTGTCTCCTGCTTTAGGTTCTTGACGAAGAAGCCGAGGTCTTCATCGTGAAGATGTGGAGGTTACTCATTTACGAAACCGAAGCCAAGAAGATTGGATTGGTGAAATGAGCGAAACCCCTGAATGAAGATCAACTGTTTGTTTTTTTCATACATTGTGTATAATAGTGTAGCATAATTATGTCACCCCAAACAAAGCGGTGTGTCCATACCAGGACAAACTGTAAGGTTCTGCTGATTCTTAGCTCACGTCGGGTTCCACCCTCTCCAGGTGCTGACTGTGTCGGTGTGCTTTTGTGTAAATACAGTACGTCATTATTTGATTATGGTTCAAATGTAAAATGCTACCAGGTAGGAACATTGTTTTGCGCTGACAGATTTATCGGTCTTATAATTGTGTTTGTATACATGCCAACACACTTTGTGGAAATACTCGTGTGCAGAATTAACATTTTTCTGTTGTCCTTAGCGGGTTGGAATCTGGCTTGGAGTTGAATGTGGGTTGGTTAATTGGATTTAGATTATGAATACGTTAAGAGCAAAGATGTGATCTTTTTTTACAGCGTTATTTATTCAGGGTTTTGGACACAACTTAGATTTATTTCGTAAAAGTAAACAGATTTTTCCTCTTAATTTTCACTTATTACATTCCTGATAATTGTGTTGGCATGTTGTCAGACCATCTCAGAAACGTAGTCATTTGAAGTGTCTGCTGATAACTCACATATCTCACCTGGTGACACCCTGCAGCTGTAGAAGCACACGTCATAACCACTACAGGAAAATGAGCTGAGAATGGGGAAATGAGTCCAAGTTGTGAAGATGCTCTCCATTTGTTTTTGTATTGGTGAACATTTGAATAAAATTGATTTTTTATAACATTTTGTAAACCACCGGTTTATTTCTTCCTACTATTAATTCATTTCCCCAAATTATTCCTGTTTAATGAAAAAACGATTAGGTTTTTCTCATACTTATGACTTTTCAAAGTTCTAGAGCAGCGTTTCTCAAGCCAAGGACCACCTAACTCAACAAATATAAAAAAACATCGTTTTTCTAGAAGATTACAAATCGCCTGAAAATGGTACAAACAAGTGGCAACATGTGTGATGAAGGTGTTGCGCTGGGCTATATCATGCAATCGAAAGTGAAACTTAACCTCGCTCCATTGCGGAGATATTCCAGCGAGAGTGCGGAAAACTTAAATTAAATTTATTTCAAATGTGAAATGTTACCAATATACACAGACCACTAGGGGGCGCTCACGGACCACACTTTGAGAAGCACTGTTCTAGAGTACTATAATTATATGAAGACTGTGTTTTTCGGAATATTTAACATAATGTACTGATTTGTCTTAAATGTATAACATACTCAGGTTTCTGACCCCTTTTCATACTCACAGCAACAGACAGACGCATTGAGTTCAAAACTTCCAGAACTTTATTGATGCCATGTGAGCTAACCAAGAGCAAGTTTTGCCAGTAAAACCTTAAACTGGGGGAGAAATAGCACATAGTCACCTCTAACCGGTGTTGACAGACAAGCCTATGGGCTCCTCCTTTAAATCCATCTCATCCAGAGACACAGCACCATGGAGACTGAAGACACTGGGCTCTTACGCAAAGGCCACTGCTTGTTATTTAATCAAATCAGTGTAATTAAAAATAGAAAGTTTAGAAACTATACTGATGTTTATCTTGTAATTTGACTTTCCTTCCATGTCTGCATAAGAAGACAGATTTGTGTGTTGCCATCTCCTGAAACAACCCTTGCTAAAGAACAAACCGGGACGTTTGCCAATGAACTATTAACACCAGTTAATGTTTGCAATGTGAAAGTTAACATCTGTTGGTCTGAGTGACTGCGGCCAGGTCTGTCCACATTTCTTCTTCGATGGTTTTCTCCTTCAGCCTTCCTGTGAGGACAGACTAGTCTTCTGCTTTGGCCTCCATCTCCTCGTCGTCGTCGTCTCCGTCCACCTCGGCGTTCTCTCTCTCCAGCCTCTCCAGCTGCCGGGCGAGCTCCGTCTCGTCCGTGTCCGTCACCACCTTCGGCTGAAAAGTAATACAAAGAAGTAGGAATATTAATAAACTGATACATTCTGTAGTCCAATTTTGGTGTGGAGAAAATAAAGTGTAAGATTGAGTATTCAAATAATATTTAAAAAGCAACGTCAGCAGTTTGGTAAGAATCAAGTCATCATTTTGAGAAGGAATACAGTTCTTATTTATAAAAAACTAAAGAGACAGTTTTAATTGTTTAACATGTTTTTGTGTTATATTTAAGGAATTTAAACACGAGTTATATGCCTTTTTGGTAAATAGTTTATTTTAAATGAACTTCATTAATAAAGGAACACTTAACTCTTCAGTTTTTAGAGGAATACAAAACGTAGGAGATACTGTATATAATGTTTGATGATAAAGAAGTTAATGAAAATGTTCAACCTGAAAATAAACTAGTTCATTATATTGATGCTTTATTATTCGCACCAAACCGACCCCTTATATGCACAAAAAAAGGTTGTGGTTCGGCCTGTCCATCATTAATAACTTACTAGACGTGTGAATTAGTATGCATGTACATAACTTGTATTTAGCTGGACCCCACACCCTTCCATAAGTGGGTCAAAAAGGACCCGTATTAGAATAATATGATTTTTGTCATTTTGGTTAAGACCAATCACTTTTGGTTAACACTAGAAATATTTTATATTTCATTTTTGACCCACTTATGGAAGCTTGGGGTAGCAATACAAAAACTACAATTTCTTAAAAAGTATAAAATGTAAATTAAAAATGAGGAATAGCTGGAATATGAAATGATAAAAAAAATGTAATTACAAAGATACTCTAAGAAAACCACCTCACCGGCAGGGATTCCGTTAGCCGGTAATTACCGGTTTTTAGCTGGTAAAATTAATTCAAAACCGGTAAATTCAAAACCTGCCGGTCAAAATGTCCGGTAATAATTAGGAGAGAGATCAGATCAGCTGCTGAGTCTGACAGAGACACGCAGCTCTGCATGATCACCTGAAGCCCCGCCCACTGTTTAGCGAGCTGCATAAGAACTGTAGAGGCTCCGTTTCTCCCGTGTTATTATCCAAAGTTAATGTAAACTTTTGAATAATGTACTTCATCTACTACAAGTAGTTTCTTTGAATGTAATAATTATGTTGTTTGTGGAATCATTTATTGAAAAATGAATCTGAATTTTTCGATCTGTTTTGATTATAAACTGAAGCAATATAAAAATGAGCCATTAACTGAGTTTTCAACATCAGCATATCCGGTCCTAGTCCGGTAATTACCTGCCAACGGAAACTCTGCTACACAATTCTTCTTATTATTATTGAAACATGACCGGTAAGTTGACCGGAAAGAAAAAATCCTAGTGGAAACCCTGCTCACCGAGTCAAAAAAGACCCACTTAAGCATCTAAGGCTAGAATCATTTGTATCCAGTGTACAAACTGGAAACTGTAAGTAATACCAGAAACACACACAGGGCATGGATTGTTTTTGTTGTACAAGTAAAGCCCCTCACCTCCATCTGGATGTTGAAGACGCCTCTCTTCTCCTCAATCTTCTCCTTGATAGCAGCCATGGCCTGGTTGAGGACGGACAGACCCTCTGTGCGCTCCAGAGTGGTCGTCGTCATCACGTAGCGAGGGGGGGCGATCAGGTTGATCTGCCATGAACAAGAAGATGTTTGTTTTATTAAAGCCGCAGGTCTCAACCGGTAATTCCTTTCAGCGGAAACAGCAAACAGAAAGAGTGCAGTGTGAGTGAAGGGCGAGGGCAAGAGGCGATTTTACCTTGATGGGCATGACCTCTGTGGAGCAGCCAAGTCCCGCCCTCAGAGCTGCCTTCACTGCATCGATGCCCTCGTAGCCATAGCACGCCACTTCAATGTCTGCATGTGGGGGAGAGAAAAGATGACTGAGTTATGGTTGTAGGTCTTCACCATTTTACATCCAACTAAGAGTCTTTAAGGATGCAGTAAGATAAACTAAAGGTTAACTGTTGGATTTAGGTGCTGCTAGACAACAATTACTAGAGTATGGTACAAAGCGGACCCACCTACGAAGGAGCAATGGCTGGGAGGAGTACAGGAAATATTTGATATGGAAAGATTCACACACATATTGAGGGTCCAGGAAGGGACATGTGAGTCCAAATGGGAAAGATGGGTTGAATATAAAAGAAAAAATGAACGACAGCACAAATTGAGAGTTGGAACCAGACCAGGATGTTGCATTACGAATAAGGTAGAAAGCTTCCATGTCACTGTTGTTTGCTTATTATTATTATTATTATTATGTTCTTCTTTTTTTTACATTACATTACATGTTATTTGTTAGACGCTTTTATCCAATGGTTAGGTACTCAATACTGTGGGCAATCCCCACAGGAGCAATTTGGGGTGAAGTGTCTTGCCCAGGGACACAACAACATGCTGACTGCAGTGGGGTTTGAACCTGCTCCCCTGATCCGAACACCAACGTACTAGACCACTGCGCCACAGCCTCCTCAATGGGTCTTTAATTCAATAGTATACTGAACTATATGTGCTTTTGTAAGTTTATAAAAATGTCAATAAAAATTTAGTCAAGTGTGAAAAAAGAAAAAGAAGAAATGTTGTACGTAGAGCATAGTCCTGCATTGGGTCGGGTACCGACGGGTGACCCGCAAAAAAAGTGATTTGCGGGTGGTAAAAAATTTGGTTTCGGTTCTGGGTAAAACAAAGAAGATGCGGGTCGGGTCGCGGGTGTTGCATAATGAATATATTAAAATAATTTCATTGAATGTTTAAATCCTCACACCTCTCCCCCACGGGACCGCGCATAATCCTAACCTCTGCACCGCACCAATCTGCTGCTGAGCGCGCCACATTCCAAATGGCTGAGGTGAAGCTCTCTAGCGGAGGACACAGCATTGTCAATAACTCTTCCTCAAGAGCGAAATCCAACGTCTGGGAGGCTTTTGGTTTCATCATGGAGAAAATAACTAACATCCCACACTTTTTGAAACAAATATGCAACTGCGAGTGTTAATAATTGCATGTTTTCACTGCTCATAGGATATGCGGGTTTGAGTCGGTTTGCGGATCTTGTGCCAACGGGTCGGGTTGCGGAACTAATTGTCAATATGTGCGGGTGGCCGGTTCGATATTGCACGTCGCGGGTCTTGAAAATCAGACCCGTGCCGGACTCTGATTTAGAGCATGTCGTTACCTGCTCTGATTTTGACCGCCTGTGGAGTGAGTCGCCTGTTGATGTTGTCGATCAGCACAGCCTTCTCTTCCTCTGATAACTCCAGGCAATCCAGAATGGCAGGATCTCTAGTGGAGGGAAGATGTTCAACATTAGATTTGAGATCTTCAAAATCATTTGTAAACCCGCCTCAGATGAAGCACTTACGCTACAGCCTGTTTGAAGACATCGTACGCTCCGTATCCTGGCCTCTTGTACTTCTCGTCGAACACCCAGGCGGTGCGCTGGTAGAAACTCTCTAGCTGCTCGTCCTTAGTGTACTCCAGAACCTCCGCCACGTGCCGCAGGATGCTGTACACCTGCAGACAAAACAAGTCAGCTCAGATACTGAGTTAAAGGTCAGATGGACAAAAACACAAGTTCATTCATAAGAGATAGGTGAAAATAAAATAAACGAGGGTAGTGTTGTTGGCCTGCTTGTACGTAGGAACAAATCACTTTTTTCACAATGTTGAAAACACACACTGGGAATCATTTCAGAAATGGATTATAAACAGAAAGTGCTCGGGTACAATTCTACTTACAGTTTTAGATTTGGTGAACTTATCCTCACACTTGACGGCCTCCTCGGGTGAAACTCTTCTTTTTGATAAATCAATGTATCCTAAAGGCACCGCAGAGGAGAGATACAGAGTCAGTTTGGTCGTGGTGTGATTCATTCACAATATTCTCACAGGACTGAGTCCGAACAGAAACCTGTCAACGTGCTAATAATCAATACAAAGAAGAAATCAAATGTACGGATCAATCAATCAACACTTTCTGGTTTTGGCTGCAGTATAATTTTCTCAATTGCTCCATTACTACAAATGAAATACTTTTATACAATCAGACTAAGTAATAGGTAATAACTTGTTTTTCACTAGGGGTGCAACAACTAATCGACTTAATCAATTAAAATCGATGACCAAATGAGTTGCCAACTAATTCAGTCGTCGATTCGTTGGTGACGTCGTCACGTGTGTTTTACACGCCGTTAAGCTCCAACGTTATCGGTCTTTTTAGCGGTACTGGAGACATTAAAAGGGGGATGCAATGGGATGCAAATCGTTGACTTTTTTACGATACCGATACCACTGAACGATACCGATACATATCGTGATACTTTGAAAATGTATCATCCCACAATTACTCCCATGAAGCGCTTTACGATATAGTTAACATGTCAAATGAATAATAAATTCAATTGTGGGACTTCTTGGACCTTTTAGTACTGAACAAACAATGAAAAATACTAGAGATGTCCCGATCCGATCACGTGATCGGCGCCGATGACGTGATTTTCAAAAGATCGGAATCGGGAGAAAAAAATCGGGGATCGGATTTAAAAAAAAAAATGTAAAACATTTATTTAATGTTACAAAACAAAAATGACCATGTTCACGTCTTAAAGTCATCCTGAGACCTTAGTTTTGGTTTCAAATTACACAACATCATGTATGTGTTGCTTCTTTGGGGCTTGTTTTCATAGACCTGGTTGCTTATTTCTCTCAAATCTGGCAACAGAGTGGGCGCAGTGTCTAATAGTAGCAGTAAGCTAACGAGCACTGATAAGCTTTATTTTGTTTTGATCCAATGTTGCACAACTGAACTGATCCAATGCTGCTGTGAAAAAAAGAAGCCATGTTGGATAGAATGGGTAGTTGGGTACTGTCATTTAAATAAAAAAATAACCTTAAGGGACAACTTGAATGTTTTTTTTCTCTTAATGCATTGCATAAAGATCGGATCGGGAAAAATCGGTATCGGCAGATTGTCAAAATCAAATGATCGGAATCGGATCGGGAGCAAAAAAAGGTGATCGGGACATCCCTAAAAAATACATAAAAAATATGAAGAAATCCGATTATGGAATATCTTTTATAACACCACTTTAAAAAAAATAAAAAAAAGAAGTATCGAAACCGGATCTGATTTCGGTACGGTATACCGTAGACACCACCAGGATACCAGTAACCGGTATTTCGGTAATACCGGATACCGGTATGCATCCCTAGTCTGCTCTTACCCTTTTCTTTGTCTACTCGGATGACGACCACACACTCATTGCGCCCTATGCGGATGAGCTTGTTGATGGAGCGGATACGTCGACGGGACAACTCGCTCAGCAGGATCATGCCCTCGATGTTGTTGTACTCCAACAGGCTGACGTACGCTCCCATCTCAGCGATGGACCTCACGTTCACCATCACCACATCCTCCACCTCTGGGAAGCGGTGCTGGTAAAATCGACAGCTGAGCGACGGCATCGCTGGGAGAGAAGAAACAAAAGACAACAGGGTGTAAAGTATTTGAAGCAGAGATTGTGATGACGTTTAACTACATGGATATTGCACCACATTTTGATTTCATGATACATACGTAACATTCATCCGTTTGCAACTCACATATATCAATATTCCAATTACTGGATATAGACTATTCTGCACAGTTTCTATTGTCGTGGCAACTTTCAAATCAGCTGCGGTCTAGAGAGGATTATGAGTTAGGTAACAAACGTACAGCAACACAGTATTCTTATTAAAGGTATCAAAGATCTTTTATACTTGCAAGTAGACGTCTCACCAGAGAGCACGTACTGTTCTGAGTGAAACAGTCTCTCCTTTATAGGAGGACATCAAAGCTTAGTTACATTACAACATTTGATTAAATCAATTGAGACAGTCTTGCACTGTCTGCAAAACTCACACCTTACACAGTCAAAAGAGATACAGATAAACCCTTATCCTAACCTTCTTCCCCTCATCCTTCCTGTAGTGTCATAAACCCCCCTTGCAAAACATCTGTTGCTCACTCACACACTGAGTAGGTCAGTCCAGGAATTTGACCATTAGTCAAACCACATGACATGACATGACATTTTTAGAATACAGCTTACAGTCAATGCAATGTTAATACATTTGATCTCACAATTTCCATAACACTATCATATTCTGTTTCCATTATATTCTATTTTATCTGTTTTATTGTGTTGCACTGTTGGAGGAGCCTGTGACCTAAGCTTTTCATTGTCATAACTACACATGACAATAAAAGCTGAGAAAACTGTTGATGAAAACTGTTGATGCTTAAGTTAACATGTATTAAACTTGATTGTAATTATAATCTTTAAACAACAGAAAGCAGAAAATGAGATGTGGGCTATACATCTGGAGGATCTATTTAAAAAAAAAATGCAGTCACATTGCATAAAAGGATTGTACATCTAAAAATGAAAGTAAAAGTCAGGATCTGTTGCTTCAGTTGTGGCCAGAACATTTGACCTAACCAGAAAGCGGAGCAATACTAAAAGGTTTCAGCATGTACTTTCCCCCAAAATGCTCTTTAATATTGTACAGTCCAGTTTAATTTGATGATGATGATGATAACATCTAAAGCCATGGATCCCCAGGATGTACAACATAACGGTTTGGTACCACTGATCAACAGGCAATGAAAAACAAAGGACACAATAACAGCAGTCATAGGGATGTGTTTTCACTGGGAGAGGTCGATATATTCTCTGGTTCATCATAGATGGTGAGCATATAACGAAAACTACATTGGCTTGAATGTCAAATCTTGAATGCAAGAATTCCGGTGCATCCACTATTATTAAATAATTAGCTACCTCACAACTCGTAGGGAAATGCCGTTTATAAAGATCTGTCAAACACCCGGGTGATATATAGTAAACCATACAGGACATCAGTAGGTGGACAAAATATCAGAAATAGAACCACCCTTTGAATATTTACTGAAAAGTCCAAAGCAGTCTGAATGACACATTGTTCACATTGTTAACGTTTTAAACACTTTAAAAACAGATAAAATAGCCAAGTTTGCCCTGAAATAATCCCTTACATAACTACCGGGATCTGTACTAGTATTGAATGAACTGGCAGCTTAGCAACAAGGTGTTTTATTTCACATTTTTGTCAGTGAATGGGATGATGCAATGCAGATAAAGCCCTTTACTGTTTGAGTTAAGAGCGAAAAGCTGACATAAACAAAAAAAACAAGACAGAAAATCATGGTAGCATGTTAACAGCCACAGTAGATAGTAACTGTTGTGATGTAAAATATCAAAAGACGAAAATTCAATGACTTTTCTATCCGTTAGCTTCATAGCTAACAGCCCGGTTCACATGCGGCACATGTACTGATATTAGCAGTTAGCATTTAGCACCTCCATCTGCTCAACACTCTCCCGTTAAAAATAAAGCTTTATCAAAAATACTCACCGGCGTCTTATGTTGACGGAACAATACAGTTGAATGTTCTGTTCTGGATGTGTCTTAATGTCCGATTATATTTCCTTTGAAGGCTATTTTAATGAACAATTCGGGCCCGCTAGCTCACATTCATGGGTGTGCTAATTTCTCGACCCGGAAAAGATCGTCACATCATTCTACAAGCGCATGCGCAGAAAGCATTCGGTTCAGTCACATGACCAGAGGCCAGCTGATCATCACGCAGAGTCGGACACGATCACGACCATCAGGCTTCTAATCCTACACGAAAAACAACGGGTTTTCTGTATTATATGTATGGTTTAATAACGTGCAACAATACATAACGTTTCGGCGGCAATCTAACGAAACGGAAGGTTACAAACGTTAGCTATCATCGACCAAAGGACGAGAAGATGTCTGGAAAAGAAAGGCTCGACGTTTTCCCATCCAGAATGTAAGCAGCTTGTTTGCTAGCTAGTTGCTAACCCACTGTAGCTTTTTAGTCTGATATTATAATGCTGTTTGTTTGACAAGTCTCTCAGATTGATGATTTCCACATCCTATGTGCCTCTTGTTCTGCTTACACATAGTTTATAAGATCAGCACCAGGTTATTGTTAAAAGAGGAAGAGTATTTTGTCATGTGATTATTCTACCATCATCTCAGTGTGAGCTGTCAGTCTGAGATGTTGTTTCTGACCTCTAGACTGTAACACTGTGTAACTTTAGATTATACTGATCAATAGAGTTAGCTTAGGGCCTTATCATTTTACAATGCTAATTTAATCATGTTTATAAATGCTTATTTCTGCCTCCAACCAGACAGAAAAAAGAGACCAAGTCACTAATACCATGACAAATAGTCTTGTATAAATGCATATACAGCTGTGTTTTCTAAGCAGTCAAATACTATGAAATGTGACTGAGACTGTGACTGATAAATCCTGATGTGTGTGGCTTACAATAAAACACCAAACACATATCTTGACATCTGAAATAACAGGCTGTGTGGTGCAGGCAGTGCTTTCCTTACCCATGCATGTCAAAGAGTGTAGATAACCGCCATGAATATTTGAGTCCTGTATGTACATGTGATGTCATGTTTAAGATTCAAATACAGCACTAAAATGTGTGTTTGTGCTTGCAGGGCTCAGACCATCATGAAGGCTCGGCTCAAAGGAGCACAGACCGGCCGCAACCTGTTGAAGAAGAAATCTGACGCCCTCTCCATGCGCTTCCGTCAGATCCTTCGCAAAATTATCGAGGTCAGTAGAAAAGAATAAATAACCAACCCTGTTCTCCATGCATTCATTTCTCACTTGGTTTTCTAAAGTTGGACTTCTCGTCTCTGTTCCTCAGACTAAGACTAAGATGGGGGAGGTGATGAGAGAGGCGGCCTTCTCTTTGGCTGAGGCCAAATTTGCAGCTGGAGACTTCACGTAGGAAACGACAGAGATCATGTGATGTTGTTACATTGTGTTCAGTACAGGTATCTCACATCTGTAATTCTGCCTACAGCGCAACTGTAATCCAGAATGTCAACAAAGCTCAAGTGAAGGTCAGAGCCAAGAGAGACAACGTGGCAGGTTAGCCTAAAGATATCATCTGTTGACTATTTAAAAACAATGTTGATGATAAGTTATTTGATGCTTTATCATAAATATGTTTGTATTTCTTTTAGGTGTCACTCTCCCAGTTTTTGAGTACTACCAAGAAGGCGGGGACAGTAAGTAATGCTTAGAAACATCTAGTTTTGGTGAGAAGTGAATGAAGGAGTTCTCACCCTCGCTGTGTTTCAGGTTATGAGCTGACGGGTCTGGCCAGAGGAGGAGAGCAGGTCTCCCGGTTGAAGAGGAACTACGCCAGAGCTGTGGAGCTGCTGGTGGAGTTGGCCTCCCTACAGGTAGGGGGCGACGTTACGTCACATACACATTATATACTGCGCTTCATTCAGCTTGGTTTCATACTTCTCAAGAGAGTTCGAATTAGCTCTACGTCAACTAACATTTAAATGGTTCTTTCATGTTAATGCATCAAATCAAATCAAGTTTTATTTATATAGCACATTTATAAACGATTTTTGGTCGAGCCAAAGTGCTGTACATATAATAAAAATAGCCTAGAGTAGAGACACTTTTCAGCAAATACAACAGCACAGATTGTTCAGAATATCAGTATGGGAAAATAATAATAATGCATTATGATAACCCTTTTCTTATATTAGTTTTAGGTGAATGCTAGTATATTTTCAGTTAAAAAGAGTGTGTGTGATTAGGATAACTTGATACACATTTCAAATTTTTGTCTATAGACATCTTTTGTCACTCTGGATCAAGCCATAAAGATTACCAACCGCCGTGTGAACGCTATCGAGCACGGTAAACTCACACTTAACATACAATTATAGCCTCTTCTTTAAATAACCCCAGACTTATTTTTAAAGCTACTCTCTATATCCCTCTTTGCAGTGATTATTCCCCGCATCGAGCGTACCCTCACCTACATCATCACAGAGCTGGATGAGAGAGAACGAGAGGAGTTCTACAGGTGAGCACTTATTCTACCATTCTAGCTTTTTCATTTAAGCGACTAATATTTGTTTTAACACCGAAAATATGTCCTCCTCTGCCAGGCTGAAGAAGATCCAAGAGAAGAAGAAGCAGCTCAAGGAAAGGACACAGTTGGAGATTGCTGCTCGCTTGGCTAAACTGGGTCCCATCGCAGAGCCCACCAACATGATGATGGAGCAGACGGATGAGGACATGCTGTTCGAGTGAAGCGACGTCACGGGCAGACGAGACACCGACGTCACCCAGCATCCTATTTATTCTGTGCCTCTCAGGCCACCTTGTGTCTCCTCATGGAAGTGATGAAAGTTGTTTTTGTTGTGTACTTGTCTGTGATGAGTTGTTCTATTGTTTCAGTGCTGGAAAGGTACTGTGTGTTTCCAGATTTACGTCACTTTACAGAACCGAAGTGGCGTCGTCGCACTTGGCTGTTCACCCTGAAGGGAGTTCACTATTAAAAATATTACCTAAAGAAAAAGACAATATATATATATATATGTGTGTTATCACATGGTTTGCGAGTGAAATCAAAGACTGATTCTGTGTGACTGATCAACTTGTACATATTTCAGGTTCTTACAACATTAAGAGCTATTGCATGCTGTAAAAGCTTACGGTGGTTGTAGATTTCAGTGTGTGAGTTTGTGTTGTGGAGGTTGTTGTAACCTCATTTGAGGATGTTTACCATTGCACCAGAAAACCCTGAAGTGATCCCCACTGTAAAACGTGTGCAAGTCAACAAAGGCCCCACACCTCATCAAAATAAAGATGTTATCAGTATCCAATCATTTCCTGGATTTCTTTCAGTCTCAAAGGTGTCTTAACTTTCTTTCAATGTCAGGAAACATTGTCTCAGCTAGATGAGGAATGGCAGCCATCTTGCACCAGAATGCTACATTTACCACATTAGTAATAGTATGACAGAATGGCTGAATAAACCACACCAACTTATTTCAAATGTAATCTTCAATACAATAAGGGAACTCAATTATTTCAGAATAGACATTGCTTGTTTACATATGTATCAGATTTTATTAACACGTTTCCAGAATTGTGCTTATGAAGTAGTACCTTGCAAAAGTAGTTTTTACCACTAACTGATAAGATGTTTTGTTCATACACTACTGATAGAAAACATCACTTTGAATCATGATATAATAATGTTAACCAGCTAGAGAGACAATACCTTAGATTTGAGGTCTGTTGAGACATGAGACAACACAATAATACTGACACTGGTGTGGAGGACGTACCTCAAAACACAGCAGTTCTTCCTTCTCTGTTTCAGAATGGAAGACAACTTTAAAGGTGGGGTAGGTACGTTTGAGAAACCGGCTCGAGATACACTTTGTTATATTCCATGGAATGCTCTTAACATCCCGATAGCAATGAATATCTTAAATGCTTTGACAAAAAATCCATAAAAAAATGTCATCTGTGGAAGCCGTAGTACTGTAAAAAGCACGACCAATCATCTGAGTCGGCCCGGCTAAAATAACTGGATGGCCTACCTGCCTGTCAGCCTTCCATCTGTGCACAAACTTATCTCGTGCCCTCATTGGTCATGTGCGCGTTCGTGTGTGTTGGAGGAGGGGCTCTGGAAGGAAGTGGCAGATTTTTTCCGGTTGTGTATTTTCAAATTCTAGCGCACTCAAGCTGGTTTCTCCAAAATGACCTCCCCCACCTTTAAGCACAGCTGCTTCTCTTCTGTTTGGTACCTAAACAGCTTTTGGTTAACCGCTTTATCTGGAAGCCATTTTTATAATTGTGACAGTAACACTCTCACAGTTGAGCGAACCATTTGGTATAACACACAATCAAAAATGTAACAATAAAATATTTTCTCTTTTTGTCTAGAAAATATATATTTACAATTATAAATTACTATTAAGAATAGGATGGAAACATTTCTATGTGTTTCATAATTGACTTTGCATAAACTGAGATCAATAATAAACAAATAAAAATCACCCACAGAGACACACACACACAAACATAAAGAAATGGAAGAAACTTGAGTCCATCCCTGCAACACGTGAAAATCCAGCGACAACCAGCACTGTCCATCCTCTCCAGGAACATTCATTATTGCTCTTCTGTTGAACCTCCTGCTGCCCTGAGGCTCCTTGCCGTGACCTCTGTGACCTCTAGCACAGCCAGGAGGTGGGCACCCACTGCGGCTCAGTGTCCAGCTTCTCTATCAGCCTGCGCAGCTCGTAGAAAGCCTGATCCGGATCCATGTTCACGATGGTCGCATCGAAGAAGTGGCCGAAGTCGTGCTCCATCTCGCGGGCCTTTTCAATGATCTCCTTCAGATCGTCAGGCTGGGCACAGAAAACGAGAATTGATATTACGACAGAGAGAGGATGGTGACAAACAATCGGTATTTGACATAAATCTTACATTTTTGGATGGTCATTATTAGATTCTTAATGATATGATTTTTTTGATACCACCTTAACAGCTAATATATATATTATAATAACCCACCCAAATATATGATATAAGTATTAGTTGGTTAATTAATGATGTGATGCAATATTCTGTATTTGTGGCATATTGTGTATTCAGACTAAGCATTTTTTTCGAATTTCCCCCCTGAAAATCTATTTTATATCTATTATAGCAAAATGCAGGATTAACATTTTTATTGTATAATGTTTTAATCCGGCACTTTGCTGAAATAGGCTCAAACTATGGCATTTACAATGTACATTTTCACTTTTATCAGTACAATACAATTGTGTCACAACAGACAGTGGGGCACCTTTGGTGTTTTCCCCTCTGTGGCCAGCAGGGTGCGTAGTCGTTCCTGAGAAGGAGGGGCGATGAAGAGGACATATGGCTTGAGGTTGGACGTCCTCAATATCTGCAGTGACTGACAAGAGGGAAAACAGGGACGTAAGAATATGTCAAATGGACGGAAATACCAAACTTCAAACGTGAAACTTTAACTAAACGTATGACGTATTCGTTCCTAACTTCAAAATGTTCTATAGCAGTCAGCAGTAATGAGTTTTATCAACCAAAACAAACCCAATTATATTTATGTACAGGACTAGCCATGATGCTAGAGATCAAGATATGTGCTTTGTAATTAACATATAAGACATAAACATGAAGTACTCAGTGTCTCACCCTGGTGTGGAGGCAGAGCAGACAGATGCGTCCAGAGTTGACGACGTGTCGCACTGAGTCGGTGCTGGTGCCGTACAGATTCTTCCCAAAATCTCCCGACTCAATGAACTTCCCCGCCGCCAAGTCGGTCTCAAAGGCAGGCCGACTCACAAAATGGTACTCCCGCCCGTTCCGCTCATGTATCCTTATGTTTCTGGTTGTGTCTGAGCCGGGAGAAAGGACAGATTCAAAATTAGACTTGTTATTGACACAAAATGTTTTATAGTACAACTTCAAAAGTGGTCACTTAAATGTTTTGAGGCGGTAAGTAAATTCCCAAATTCCCCATTTTCTTAATCTGGAAAATAAAAAGTGTAATGAGTATTTGATATTGTGAGTCCCCCCCCAGCGTGGACTTACATGGGACAGCAACAGCGAACTTCTCCGGTTCGATGGACAGAAGCCTCCGCCGCAGCTCATCGTGGCCGCTGTTGGTCGGCCCGATCAGAGCGATGGGGCGTTTACGGTTAGCGGGCTGGTGATAGAGCGACATCTCCTCGTAGGTCGGGATGTCCTCATAGTCTGAAGAGACAGTCGGGAGGGATTAATTAAACAACCTTCATTTACAAACCAAATCCTTCCCAGCTCATGGGCTACTGTTCTGTAACTAAATGTGACTTATCATGTCATGTCTATTATACCATTGTCCTGCTATACTGTGGAACCTATCAGTCCCCTTCTGTTGGCCACTGTGTGTGTGTCTGAGTACATGTGTGTTTCTCTGCATTAATCAAGAACATCACCCATCCCTTCAAGCCATTTAGGCACCTGTTTGTGCTCTGATCCCGTCCGTGGAGACAGGACTACTAATCTGACCCGTGACACACCTCGTCGACACAAGCCGCTGCCAAACGTGTCAGCTCTGGCTAACGTTCAGGGTTAACACTGCTCACAATGTGTGGGCTGCTGGAAGCTAGCCAGCACGCAAAGGCAGACAGGAGGTAAATGTTCTGTGGGTTAGGGAGGGGCTTTGTAATCGGAGCAGTGGAGGAAAAAGGGGGGGCAAATTCTTCTCAAATGCTTCAGAAGAGATTCAGAGAAAAAGTCTTACCAGCATTTCTGTTCAGTGTAGACACAGGCTTCTTCCTCTGTCTCCTGCCTTTCTTTGCATACCAAATTTTCCCTGGAGACATGAGGATTTACAAATGTTTGCTTTAAAAAGTGATTAACATTTCACTTAGTTACATTCATGTTGCCATCTAAAATCCTATTTCTTGTGACTCAGGGTGGATGCAAACTGTTTTCAAAATATATGTATGTATTTCCTCACCACTCAGTGTGTGTTTCAGTATTTTACCCTTACCCTGCTGCTCACGACTCCTGTCAGTTATAGTTCTCTTCAAGGTCTCTCTCTGCTGCTGGAAGCTCTTCCCTGAGAAAGGTACACACGAAGATAAGCAGATCAGCACTGTGAATATAGAACCAGAGTATTTTCCATTTCACAAACATGTATCTACACTGAACAAAAATATAAACGCAACACTTTTGTTTTTTGCTCCCATTTTTCATGAGATGAACTCAAAGATCTAAAACATTTTCTATTTACACAAAATAACCATTTCTCTCAAATATTGTTCACAAATCTGAAAAAATCTGTGATAGTGAG
>CALSBZ010042951.1:42869-68682 GCA_943591055.1 Gobionotothen gibberifrons | reverse complement strand
TGACACACCCATATGATAAATGTGCGTGGTGAAGCATGGTGGAGGCTGAGAGGAGGAGAGGCTTTTTTGCTAAACATCCATTCTGTCTCTTTTTTGTTGCTCCTTAGAATAATCTAATTGCGTGGGTGTTCAACTTGAAGCTGAGGAGTCATTTAAAAAAAGCACATGTACAAAAATGAATACATGTTGCTCACCAGTGGGGTGTCGCGGGCCTTCTCCAGACGCACCAGTTTGACCGTCTCTCCGAGGTACTGGGCCACGCTCTCCTCGGCTATCTCCTGCCCTGCCACCGTGTCATGAGCCTGCATCAGGGCCTGCCACATCGAACACACACAGAGACACATGGAGAGACACACAGAGCGGACACACAGACGTTTTACAAACAGACAGAAGACATAAAGGAGGCGGCAGCGTTAGGTAAAGGGAATACTATTAAAAAGGTATAATATTGGGAACTGATATGAAAGGAAATATGTCAACAATAGGGTATGAGGTTTGTAATAGTTGTTTGGTACTCTATTTATGGAAATTCACTGAGGAAATTGTTGCAAGTGACATATATTTGATCAAAATTATGCTAATATCCAGCAAGAAAGCTATCACTAGGAAAGAACCACAACTCAAACAGAAAGTGGGACAAATGGACTCAAAACATTTGAATGGAACAATAGCTAAGAGATACATTTATCTTCAAGACTATAATAACATGAAGACATATCCCTAGATTTTTATTTTATTTGTATTGCCTTGCTTAGGGATGCATACCGGTATCCGGTATTACCGAAATACCGGTTACTGGTGGCTACGGTATACCGTACCGAAATCAGATCCGGTTTCGATACTTAAACTTTTTTCTTTTTTTTCAAATTTCAAATTTTAATTTTAATTTTAAAAGTGAGTCCGTGGCCCATGATGGCGGGTGTTATAAATTAGATTGCATAATCGTTTTTCTTCATATTTTATGTATTTTTCATTGTTTGTTCAACACTAGAAAGGTCAAAGTCCCACAAAAGAACTGTGTTTATTCTATTATGTATTTGTTGTCTAGTCGAATCTCAGGTTTAACATGAATTATAACGGTGCTATAACGGTCTGTTTGCATTGACAAGATGTGCTATTCACGCGGCACACCTGATGGCGGGTGTTATAAAAGATATTCCATAATCGGTTTTCTTCATATTTGTATGTATTTTTCATTGTTTGTTCAGAACTAAAAGGTCCAAGAAGTCCCACAATTTAATTTAATATTCATTTGACATGTTAACTATATCGTAAAGCGCTTCATGGGAGTAATTGTGGGATGATACATTTTCAAAGTATCACGATATGTATCGGTTGAGTATCGGTATCGTTCAGTGGTATCGGTATCGTAAAAAAGTCAACGATATGCATCTCTAGCCTTGCTGGCCTTTTGTTACATGATTGTTATGTTGTTGTAACCAGCATGTTAACGCCATGTGTATTGTGACAATAAAGATTTCAATTACAAAATAAATAAAGTATAATATTGTGCTTGTAAAGATCTTTTATAACATGGTTGGCATGAAAATGAAATGATATGTATTACAATATAGTGGTTGGCACTAACAAATGAAAAGAAGTTTAAAAAAAACATTTCCTTAAACACGCACCTGCCCCCCCCCCCCCCCCCCCCGAATCTTTCTTAACAAGACCAGTCAGCAGAGCCACCTCTGAGCCAGAAATAAAACAGAGATTGCTGCTTCACTTCATCTAATGTGACACGTGCTCCGAAGCCCCACAATTAATAACCGTCCAAATGAGTTTCCCTATCCCGCAGCGAGGGGACCTGAGAGAGGAGGCCGGGGCTAAGCTTTGGCGTACACACAATCCGTCTTAATCTCCTCCTGCATTTAGGAGTCAGGATCCACCACCATCAATCATCCAACACCTTTGGCTCAGGAAGCTGTGAGTTAGGAACAGTTGAAAAGTAGACAGGTGGACTCCATGGGGCTCCTTCCCTCTCACACATGTACCTGGGTATTGGAGTGCAGTGGAGGGGCTAAGAGGGCAATGAGAGAATCTGTGGTTCACACACAGTCACGCAGGTCAAGCATCCGCCCCCCCCGGCCGCTGCCCTGTCAGAACCCTGAACCGTGACATCACAGCAGCAGCACCTGCGGTCCTTTCTCACCGTACTGCCTCTCTAATGGACGATGATGTCTCATAATGTGGCTTTTTTTTTCATTCTAAGTGACGAATCCAAGCCACTTCAAAGCAATGCAGTTTAAATATCCGTTTCTTTATTTTAATGTTGACAGAGCTAATGCTAAACAGATGTCCCACTAGGGCTGCTCGATTATGGCAAAAATCATAATCTCGATTATTTGGGTCAATAATTGTAATTGCGATTATTAAATGCGATTATTCATTGACTTTGAAAACGTCCATTTATTGGAGAAAAAAAATGTGCACAGTATGTTTTTAACAGTTGATTACCCTGAACTCTAAGTATAGTTGAACTGAAAAACCAAAAGAAAAAAAAAAAGTAATAATAATAATAAGATTATCGTTTTATTTCGATTACGTTGTTTTCGTAATCGTTGCAAGCCATAATCGTAATCGCGATTAAAATACAATTAAAATACAATTAAAATACGATTAATTGAGCACCCCTATGTCCCACTGAGGCAGAGGTTGGATTTTTTATACTGTGAACATTTGAACGTTCTTTTGTCAATATTTTGCACATCCATCTTCTTCATATACTGTCACATCAGCCTCATATTGTATAGAATGGATTTAAATTAATTCATAATAAATAACATGCTGATTTCAATGTTACATTTACACCTCTTGACACTCCACGTTGTATATGTATTCTACCTCTTTGCTAAGGTCAATTATACCCACTTTGATAATACAATATCCCTAAATCCTTCTTCTATATACCTGCTCACTTTACCTGCAGCTCACAATATTAAATTAAGCTTTTAATGTGGATATTCATGTGATAATAACATTATAGTATTATCTTAGATACTCTGTGGAACATAGATGAACATATTTTTTAAATATGCCATCTATAAAATATGCGATCTTATACATCCCTGATTGCCTATTTTCTTAATTTATTTCAATGAAATTGGTTGGCAAAGATGATACTAATCTCGCTTTTTCATTACGAAGAGCTGGCCAACATTCCAACCTCATTTACATAAGGGCCCTCCCGAGTCACCTACTAGATTCATCTTCGGAACGAAACACGGACTAGTTGACCTTGAACATGTGACTTTCGCACACTATAACAACTCATAATAATTACAGGAAGGTACATCTATCATTTCATTATTTAATTTGTAAAGCAAACATCTGCCCTGCCCATACATCCTTAAGCAAAAAAGGGACACCGACGTGACTTAACCGTGCCTGCATGTATCGGGAGGGAGCGTTATGACCTCTGACCTGCCTTTCATCTCAGTATTTATTTACGATGACACAACGAGACAGAGTCGAATATTAATATAGACTATTAACTCAACCATGACTTCTGACCTCCCAGTGGAAGGTGCAAAAGAAACAATTACCCTATTGGAATTCTAGTATAAAAATAATTATATTTCACCTTTTCAATCATCAGCATATTAACTAAATGAATGAGTTGGTTAAGAATTATAATAATATCAATGGTTATTATTCTTAAGGCACAACTGGCAGGCTGACATCTAACCTGGAGATGAGGATTGGTGAGCAGAGCCTTGAGCTCCAAGCCTTCCCTCTGATGGCTGGCCTGGAGAATCCTCTGGACCTAAAAACACACACAGACACACAGGAGCTATGGTGAGGGAACCAGGGCCCGGTGTGCTCTGATTGGTTAGCTGGAAGCTCTGTTATGATTGGTCAACCGCTTAGAGGTGTCCCGCCACCTTAGCGTACCAGACACAATTTGTTGGAGCGCTAGCCAAGAGAAGAGTGAAGTGAGTGTTACATGGTGATGTCACTATGTTAATGAAGTATAGTCCAATGGAGGCGTTTCAGGTAGAGGGAGGGAGTGTGTGTGTGGAGGGAACACTGGGTATTTTTGCTTTTGCAGACCAGGTAACATGTCACCCCAACAAGCACAATAGGGCTCCTTTAAATATAACTATGATCACATCTCTACTCTCTTAATTTCATTTTTAAGTTTAGAGTCTTAATTTGTAAGAACCAATGTCCTGTCAAGAATTATGTAATTTTTAAGACAACCAAGCCAAATTGTGATTTAAATCTCTTAAAACAATTATCGTGACGCCCCCCTCCTCTATGTCTGTAAATCTGGCCGTTTGGAACAGGTATAAATACATTTGATATCTGACGTGGTCCGACAACACGTCAGACAAATGACTCATTCCCCAGCCTGACCTGGCTGTAGGCCATGTGTGTCAAGACATCTGAACACATTAATGCCCCCGATAGGATGGAATTTTGGTGACTCAACGGACCCAGAATCACCGGCCCCAACCTCAGGGCACACTGTCAACTTTTAAACATCATGTCTCAGTTTCATTTGAGATGAGATATCCCAAAACATTCAAAACCCCCTGTGAGTGGGGGATATGATAATGCTCTTTCCCTCCGCACCGAGTTATTAGGGGATCGGTGCATCACAATTCAACTTGACATGTTCTACAATAGTTGCAAATCGTCTTCTCGGCTTACATTGATATTTTCAACCAGGATTTATATTCTGCAACAGTTTATAATCAACAGTAATGTTCGTTGTGTATTCATAGGTTGCCCAACACCAAAAGGACAAAGGAAACATATGATGTACATTAAGGGTTAAAAAGTGAACACCACAAATGTCTAAATATGGAGTTGAGCACTGAACTGTCAAATAAGCTATATAGATTAAAATATGCTAACTTGGTACACAGTTAAATTAAACAAGTACTCAAATAAATGTGACACCCTAAATGTAGCATTCTATCAAATCTAACAATAAGGAACTTGGAAAGCTCTCATCTCTTCGGACGTTACACTCTCTGTTCTCAGTTGGTTTCTGTGGCTCTTGTGTTGACATTTAGCGGGAAGATGCCACTGTCTTTGTCACGGACCTTGTAGCGAATCAGAACAGGAGGTGTTGTCTTCCTCTGTCTATCTGCCTCTTTGTACCTCTGCCGCATGTGTGCAGCTTAATCCATAACACTGATTGAAGCTCTCGCTAACAAGGTGACATACTCTCCCCCCCCCGCCTCCACCCACACTGATGTAAGCCGCCTGAGTTTCTTTTTCTAGCCGCCCAACATCCTGGCCTCCTTCCTGCAGTGTGCTGCACCGCTCGGCCCGCACCAAGGGCTGCTGGGAGATTAGTTTACCCAACAGCCCAACCTTAGTGTCACACAGCACAGCCACTTAGTTTAGACACACTTGCAGCTCAAACTGTTACGCAGCGTTGCTAAGCGCTTCGGGAGCTGTGTGCCTGGTGGTGGGTGAGGGGGGGCACACACTGACAACATGTGTGTGTTCAAAGCAAAGCAGATCATCTCTATCCTCACACCACGCTTGTCAAGACTGGAATACAAATGATGTAGCAGAACAGCTTAGTGTCCTTTGAATGAACTCTGGCAGTCAATTTTTTTTTTACTCTTACACATCGAGCTATCAGATGAACATCTCCCTGCACCACTCTGACTGCGCCGTGTTACATGCTTTCATGGTACACCTGTCAAAAGTGGAAACTAATCCTAACGATGCTTTTGGTGGGTGTTTCCCAGCACCATGTCGGTCTCCTGACAGGGATCGAGCTCTGAGTGACAGGCTGCGTTTAAACAGCTGACATGTAGAGGCTCGGCTCTGCAGGGACACGAGACAATTACTGTTGTCTCAGTAGAGACCAACTGGCTTGTGTTTTATCAACGAGAGAGTCAGGTGTGGCGAATTCACACCTAGTCGAACATAAGATGTTTTTTGCTCTCTGTCACTCTCTGTGCTGAGGCTCAGAAGTCAGCACTGTTATTCAAAGAGAAAACACCTATAGAGAGGCGAAGTCTCTCCCTTTCCGGGGGACCTCCATGGGACCTTATTTTGGAAAAATCATGTATTGAAGTCAATGGAGAGAGAAAGATTATCTTTCGATCCCGTTTGAATTGTGCCACGAATTACACATATGATGTTTGTCAATTTAAAAGATAATTTTGCAAGTCAAAAAAATAAAACTGTGAAGTAACACTTTTCTTTGTGTGAAACGCTCAATGAACTACATCTCCCGTCTCGCACCACACACCAAGACGGCCGTCACGTTGGCACATTTCACTTCTTTCTTTCAGAATGAGGCGAAAAGTATTAAAAGAGGTGAAAATCACTCCAAGTCTGGTCATGTTGAGAGCTGTACATACACACAAGGGGAGTTAGTCGGTTCGTAAGAGCCTGCATGCGGGACCGGGATTCTGGGATTTGTAGTCTTTCTAGTTGCGTATTTTTCATAGTCTTTTATTTCAACAGTTTTACGACAAACTGTGATTCTTTTGACATGGAAATTATTTTTTAAGATTGACAAACATCATATGTGTAATTCGTGGAACAATTCAAACGGGAACGAAGGATAATCTTTCTCTCTTCATTGACTTCAATACATAACTTTTCAGAAATAAGGTCCCATGGGGCGGAAGTAGATGGGCGGGACTTCGCCACGCTATAGGTGACATTGGAATAAAATAAAACAATATGATGTCTTATACAGTATCATTCAAAACCAGTGGAATACCAAACCTTACATTTAAGTATTGGTTCAAGCCTTTTCCTTCCTTGTCTATAAGGAGTAGATCTCCCTGTTTACTTAATGTGTTTACTCACTTCAAGGTTTTCTTTCAAGTGTTTTTCCTGCTCACTAAGTTTCCATGCAAGACACGGATCCAGCAAATCCTTCATTTTTGGTTTTCACTTACCTTGTTAACCACTAAACAATTTACATTTCATAAGAATTAACTGCTTTGTTGAATGAATCATCACCTCAAGCAAAGATTTGTTTTTGATGCTTCATTGATTCTTCAGCATCAACACATACCTCCATGCAGAGATCCTCTGCCTGCGCTGTGAGGGGCGAGGTGGGGCTGACCATGGCCATCTGCTGGGACACAGCGCTGTAGATGGTGAAGGCATTCCTGAAGTCCTCCTTGACGACGAGCTGCATTATCAGCTCCACATCCTGCTGGCTCTGCGCGTCGTGCAGGCAGTGCTGCGCCCACTTCAGAGCCTGCAGCACCTCCGCCACTTCTGTAGAGAGGCAGAGAGGGGAACACAGAGACACACGTCTTACATCTTGTATTTTTAGCAGTGCTCATAGTTGTGGGTGTCCCGTCACTATTTAAAGGGTTAATTAAGAGTTATGGTGACTTTTAGAGGTGCAAACACTATATCAAACATCCTTTTACAGAGAACGTGTGCAATATAACCACAGTATAATCAGCTGTGTAATGCATGCAGGGCAGAACGGTGTGTTTTTTGAAGTGCTGCGGTGGAAGATTCTCAGTATGTGGGATTTTTCTCCTCCAGTGAGAAATCAAGCTGTTACTGCAGTGGAGGTGAACAATTCTGATCCCTAGTCCTGGTTTGTATTCAAGTCAGACTTTGAGGGCTTGAAGTTGCTGCAGTGTATACACTGACTGGAGCTGTGTCACGGCTCATAGGGCTGCTCAATTAATCGTATTTTAATCGCAATTACGATTTTGGCTCGCAACCATTATGAAAACGACCTAATCGAAGTAAAACGATTTTTATTTTGTATTGGTTTTTCAGTTGAATTATACTTAAAGTTCAGGGTAATCAACTGTTAAAAACGTAGTTGAAATATTTTTTTTCAATAAATGGATGTTTTCAAAGTAAATGGATTTTTAATAATCGTGATATGAATTATTGACCCAAATAATCCAGATTAGGATTTTTGCCATAATCGAGCAGCCCTAGCTCATAGACAGTTACATTTTAAAGGACTCAACAACTTTAGCTCTACAGTCCACAGTAATGTTTAATACATTGATGAGAGCAGGTTTAAATAGTAGATGAGAGGCCTAGGTTGAACTGTATCCTACAGAAACCCATGTTTAGGGTCACAGACACATTCAAGCCAACCACAAACATGTCACACATCACTGTATTTATTAAATATGTCATTTTGCTGTATAAAAACAAGGTCATCTTCTGCATGGTAATCAACCGTCCCTTCTGCTCTCACTACACACTCTTTGCAATAACTCATTGTGCTGAGTGACTGATTAAACAATGAACCCAACCTTCTCCAATTGCGTGCACACAATTATTAAATGTCTTGACACACATCCAAATGTTGACCAAGTGATGGGCTTCAGTACAGAGTCGGCACTAACCAGAGGAAGTGACGGACAGCTCCTGAATGACATCACCCTCCTCCACCTCCGCCCTCTGCCCTGCACTCTCAATAGTCTTTGTTTCCATCCTTTTGTTTTCACTAAATGTTTGTAAAACTCCCTTTTCTTCTAGATGACCTTCTTTCTTTCCTTCCTTCCACCCTCTCTCACCCCAGGAGAGACTTCCCCCCCCCTCCTTTCAACTCACCGGCTAAAGGATCCAGGGACCATGTGTCTTTGGTGGCTTTTTCCTTCCCCTCGAAGGTGGGATTGTCTATGCCCACCTTGGGGTTCTGTGCCAGCTTCTTGAGCCGTAGCGAAGCGTTGGGGTCGATGTCGTGCTTCCCCCTGCTCTCCTCCTCCCTCCTCTTCCTCAGCTCCTCCTGGTAGTGCTGGATCCTCTCCATGTGGGCGCTGCAGCGGGGAGCTTTGACGATGCTGCTGCTCTCCTCCCCCGGACAGTCCACGGCCCTCTCCCTGTGGCTCATGGCCTGACCAGAGGGCTCTTGCACATAACCGTTCATATGGGAGGTGATCATCCCTGCAGCTCAAACCACCCTCGGAGTTTACTGAGGTCTGCCCAGGTGATCCGAAGCACTGCTCGATACAGAGGCCATCGCACGCCAGCGGAGGATGTTCTTTCTGTGATCTGTCATCCTGAAATAAACAAAGAAGGAGTTCAAGTTTTTTTTTTTTTTTTAATGTTCACTATGGTTTATATCATTCAAACATATATTTATCTAAAAAATTCTGTGCTTTTTTTTTAAATTAACAACATTTTTGGTCCGTTGCATTTATCGCATTATTAAAAAAAATTATAAACCGAATACGAAGGGTTACAAAAAGAATATGCACCAGTTTGGCGATTGACAATCCTGAAGAGACTCTTTTTTGAACTCCTTGGTTACCAACACAATCTTTTTAACCTGTGCCAAGGAGGTTATGTTTTTGGATCAAATTGTTTGTCCGTCTGTCTTTTTTTCAGAAGGATTACTGAAACCCTACTGGCCCACTTTTCAGGAAGTGCAGTGCAGCTCAGGGAAGGAAGGAAGCCAAGGAAGAAGTCAATGCGTTTTGGAGCGGATTACCCCTGGGGCAGACTTCTGTTTTCTGATTGCCATTTTAGTTTTTATACACTTTAAAAAAGGCAGTGAAGGGTTAATCTAGCTTTAATTAATTTTATGAGGGTTATTAAAAAAAAAAATTGTAATCTATAAAAGTCTATCAGAGAAAAATCATCATTATTATGACTAAAGCTCCATTCTCTTAATATTTTTTACAGTGTAAATGTATTATTATATATAGTTTGTTTAAAAGAACAAGTCCTACTTACTTTGTTATACTTGTTTTTTGTCTCTGGCTGTTGATCAAGGCCAACATTTACTCCTAATCTTCTGATCTATCACACGGCTAATCTTACTCGTACATGGAAAGCTCTCTGGCCTTCGTCACCTGAAATCCCTTCAGTTCAGCATCATGCAGCCACTCGCTCGGGTACACCTGTCCCCGACAGTTCCATCCTCATGAACAGCTTAATCAAAGTCCGAAGCCAATGCATGGATGCCCGGATAAAGATCCTGTGTTCTAATTTGAAGCCTGACATACAATTACTACGACCTGATCTCCTATCATTGTTACGCAGATGGATTATAATCTATTTGAAGGTTTAAGGTGCAGAAGCAAATGAAGTAGTATGACTGGAAGAGTTTACTTGGAGCTTATGTTTATTCAGTCAGTGGAAAAAGACAGAAAATCTTGTTGCAAGAACAGAAACAGAAAAGTGTTCTGTGCATGTGAAAATAATAAAGCAAGTTTTCATTTTTCACATAATGATATTAGCTTATGGTATGCAGGGGTTTAGGCAACGCTCCCTTTCTCTGGACCATTTATTTCTTGATAAAAAAATACACACCTGTATGCATATTTCCTGGAACCTCAATTGTGAAAATAATAATGATTTACCCCCATAACCTCTGAACATTTAGAGACACTTTTCTGTGTGCATGGGGGGGGGAAATCTGCACGCATTAAAAAGGATAAACAATGGCTGGACCAATCCATGTCATACAGTCAGTCACAGACACATGTCACCTGTCACCTCATGGCAGCCCTCCCCCTCTTCTACCTACTTCCCACAGCTAATTACATTTGGCAGATCTATCCCCCGGCTCTTGGAAGAAGCTCCCAAACCCCTCCCCTGCACAAGCATTTAGCTAGTGTTTAGAGCGGCGGAGTATGGCCGACAAACAGCAGACTGCCAGCGGGCCATCTGTTCCTGTGGGCTTAATTAAGCCTGGATCGCATGCCCTACTCAGCTCAGTGGCCACCACAGTACTGGGAGGGATGCTGGGAATAACAGGGGGGGAACTGGGTACATGATGGAGAATGAATAGAAGTGCACAGACCTACCTAGACACGGCAATATGAACATTTTTGGTGTGGGATAGGTATATGGTACAAGTTTTCAGCCACTGCAAGACTCCAGAGATTAGTGAAATGTATGCAAATGAGCTAAAAGTGTCATGTGATGTCAAATCAGAGAGCAACAGTTAAGGTCAAATCCAGAACGCTGCAAACTGATCAGTCTGAGGTTACATTGGAAGGCCAACAATATTAAATACAAACTAAAATAATACAGCCACAAACTAATAAAACATAAAGTATATATGTGAAGTTCAAGCATTTACAATAGAGTATAAGACTATAATTACATAGGCATGTCCTAAACTGGAATACTTCTTAAAACTATTGTATAAAGACTATATACAAGCCAATCCTTCTACTATAGGAAGTATATACAGATTAAGATGTACTGTCCCAGAGGGAGACTTGATTGAGCAACCAGTACAACACAGACACATATAGATATAAGATATACTTTATTTTTCTGAATTACTGCTATGGCTTGGGATATCCACCCCTTTTTGTCATAACAGCATAACTGTAGAAGTACTCTTTAATCCTTAACCAGAGTAAATAGATCCAAATTCCTCTCAGTGAGTTATTGATTTTAGAATAAGGTCAAAAAGGTATTTGTATAAATGTCAATCAGTTACAGCTCTCAAATAAGTAGTCTTTTGTTAGTGCTACTACAATATGTCCACATAATAGTACGTTTATCACTGAAAGTCAGCTGAGTTTCTGTTGGTTAACCGCCCCCACCATCAGATATATCTCTGGCTAAAATTAGCTACATGCAAACACATCCTGAGGGTGAAACCAGAAAACATTCTCATACATTAATCATAGCTCTCTGTGCTTTAAAACTAGCGGCTGCTGGCTTGGCTTGAGGTAACGGTAAATAAAGATGTTTCAATGAGTCACCAAAGGCATTACAGAGTCTTTGTGTAGAAGTAATTATCGGTTTCTTGGTACATCACAACATAGCCATGATGATGCTGCACATTCATACACAGCAGCAAAAGCAGATTTAAAAACACCTTGTTGCTATTTTTACTGCAAAATACTCGACTTATATTAACAATTGCAATCAGGATAACTGTTAGCTTAGCATCCGGGTACCGCTAACTGCGTAGCTTAACGGTAAAGTTAGCTGTCCCGTAACAGACTTACCACTTTACAGACAGCAAGTTGAGTGGCTTTAAGCACGAAGCAGCTACTCCTTTATAGTCCAACGTTCTGGGAATGTTTTATTCACACAGATGCGGTGAAGTGTCCCCCGGTGCTCTCAGCTCCGCGCTCAGCCTCCACAGTGAGTTTAGTCCGGGTTCAGTCGGGACACTTGTGGCCATCGCTGTGGAACTGCTGTTTTGCGTCGTCTCCCTGGCAACACTGCGGCTCCACAGCGCCCCCCTCAGCCAGACACGGAATTACCTCACCTCCCCAAAAAGCGGGCTGCTCCAATACATTTTTTTTTTTACATTTCATTAGCTTTTAACCAAAGCGACTTACAATAAGTGCAATAAACAATATAACTCAGAACAAGAAACATACAGGTATATTCGCTTCAAGAAAGCCACAACCACTGATTTGTTTTCATGGGCTAAACCCCTTTGAGTGCTACATTTTGTATTGCTCTCAACAGAAACCAATGCCTTTTGCAGGTGAAACATGCTTAACATATTATTCTTCACAACTGTAAACAACATATACACTAAACATGTTTTATACAGTGATGAAATGTAACAATTAGTCAGGTGCTATTTTGACATACTTGTATTATTCCAGCTGTGTAATGCATGTAGCCAACAATGATCATCCTGCATTTCTTATGAAACCACAAAATGCTTGGCAGATCTCTTGTTACCCTGTCAGTAATAACACACATGCATGTTGCCATTGAGAGTACAACACATTCACTGTTATTTTCAACAATCGTCTTCACACTGATCCCCTAACATCCCATCAATTTCATACACATTCACATAGATTAATTCAACTAAGTTCATGTCACAGCATTAATCATCAGCAACTAATGGGATCTACTGTCATTCTACCTGGCAGAGCAGAACAGAAATGGTCTAATCTCATACAGCCACAGAAATATCTACACCAAAGCCTGAGGCTGCCTTTTCCTGCTGTATTTTCTATTAGGTTAATCCCTTTTGACAGTTCTGTGCTTAACCTCTCTTCCTCATTAGGATAACTCCTGCCAGTTCCCGATTCTTAAATACTTACCTTCCTAGAAAGAAAGACAGCTAAAATCCCCTTTGCTTTGCAGCGCTTCATTCAAATGCAGCTGTTTTTTCCTTGTTCATCTAAGAAGCTTTGGTGGAAAGTACCCACTGCACACATTTCCATTCATTTTGGGACTTTTGTTAATCTTAACTTGTCAAATATCTTCTTTTTTTCTTTTTAACTCTGAAGGACTCAAACAGTCATTTAAATTAAACCAAAAGAGAATAAATGAAATATGTCTTTGGTAGAGCTGTTAACAACTCAAAGAGAACAACCCAAAACAGGACAAGGAACCAAACCTGACTGTGCTTTTTGTAAAAAGTCAAGAAAAATAAAATTCCCTTTTAAATAAATGTGGTGGAGTAGAAAGTACACAATTTCCCTTCGAAAAATAAACAACTAGAGATATAATGTTGCATAAAATGGAAATATTCATGTCAAGTACCCTTTATATATACAGTCTATGCAAGTACCTCAACATTGTATGTATAGAATACAAACTATAGTACAGTAGTTACATTTCTTTCCACCAATGCAAAGGAGGGAAAATGTTCATATGAATGCAGTTAAGCACATTCCCATTGGGAACTGACTCCACATGGACCTTGAAAACGGTGTGTAAGGAAGGTAAGACCATTACTCATTCATTCATAATTCACAGACTTTCTCTAACCCCAGGCTATCAAACTTAGTACCAAAGAAGAAAATCACTATTTTTTTCTTTCGATATATTTTATTAAAAAAGGAAAACCAACAAGAACTTTTTTACATAATGATCAAGGATTTTTATTATCTTAGTCTCTTTCATCAGTTTCATATCATTACAGAAAATGTTATAGTACAGCGTTGTTCAATGTCTCCTCATTGCTTAATAATTTCCTTAGGAGTGCTGGTCACATATATCTGTACAATATGGTTCTCTTTTTTTCTGTACATTTTTTGTGAAGTTGGTTAAAAAGGCTGTCAGCACTTAAAGAAGCTGTTTCTTTTCTTTCATTTTTTATTCTTAAATATTTGATCAAATAAAAGATTATTTTTCCCAGGTTAAGCCTGCCCCTGGGGGGGGGGTTAGGGCAGGGTTTACACCCGGTCACCGTGAATATAAGGAAGCTTCAGGGTCTGGGCAGACTGGGGTGTGCCCCCCCCACCTCCCCATCCCAACATCACCTCTTCCCTGCCCAGGCATTTGGCACTGCGCACATAAACAAGACTCACAAGATAAACAACAAGCAAAGCTCTTTGTGAAGCCAATATGATGCATACTAATGAGAGAAAAACAGAAGTGTCACCTTGATAGGCGCTCAAAAGAGGAAGTGGTCTTGATGTGCCCCCTCTTCCTTTTAGCTGAGCACCGTGGGAAATCTGGAGTCTTCCTCAATGTTTTCGTCATTTTCAAAAAACAGATTATTTTTTTCCACTAAAGATGAGAAAATAATAATTTTCTTTTTTTGTCCTGGCAGGCACCTACAGCTGTCTATTAAAATGCTACTGCTATAGATAAGGTCTAGCATTGAACACACAAAGCAATTGCAATGAAAGGAACGAAGTTGCCTTAATATAATAATGATAATAAGAAGAATAATGATAATAATAATAAGAATAATCATAATAATATATTACAGAATAAATCTCTTTTTATAATTAGATTTTTTCATTAAAAGTTATATTTTCTTTGTTTGAAATACTATAATCTTTTTTAAATAAATTTTTTCATATGTATCTAGGTTGTGATCAAGATGTTGACTATACCTCAACGTTATCCAAATCAATAAAAACTAGCTGTGCCGTTGCATATTACAGAATAGTCAATGATATGTGGACATGCACCGTGAACCACCCATTCCAACCCTCGCTATATGACGCCGACGCTCTGTCCCTCTGTGATGACATCATAGCCGGCCGATGACCATGACGTCAACCACCTCGCCCTTGTGCAGCTCCACGTATTGCTCTGTTTTTGGAGGTAGCATCAGGAGCCCGTTAGCACTGCGCATGCTCATCAGCCTGCTGCTCACCTGGTTCCCTGCAGCAGAGAGACAACAGAAGACTTTATAGCAGGACCCATAAAATACATTTGTATTTTTGTGTTTAATCCCATCATACTGACAAGTTTAATATGGTCACACATTTGATCAAGTTTTGCAGTTTGACAGTTTCTCCATCCGTCAATGTATAACTGTAAACATAAAGAAACTACCAAGGCCAAGTGCTCTAATCTGTAAATGCAGGAAACCTAAGGTGTAAGTGGTATAAACAAATACTTACAGTGTCTATATACATTTTTATTATTTCTGCCCCAAAGAAGACTCTCTGAAGTTGCATCGGTCATTATACCTAAAGTTAGAACTTTTAACATAACTTTTCATACAAAGAAAATCTCCAAAATACACAACATATTTGCATGGAAAAAAACTTGAGGCTCGTCTAATGAAGAAACTACAGTTCAGTGAATGCATTTTTTGTAATATTGAGTATTTTTGGAACTTATAGTTAACAAAACGGGAAATAGAAAGCCTTGCTTAAAGGTAGGGTATGTACGTTTGAGAAACCGGCTCGAGATACACTTTTTGTTATATTCCATGGAATGCTCTCAACATCCCGATAGTAATAAATATCTTAAATGCTTTGACAAAAAATCCATAAAAAAATGTCATCTGTGGAAGCCGTAGTACTGTAAAAAGCACGACCAATCATCTGAGCCGGCCTGGCTAAAATAACTGGATGGCCTACCTGCCTGTCAGCCTTCCATCTGTGCACAAACTTATCTCGTGCCCTCATTGGTCATTGGTCATCGTGTGTGTTGGAGGAGGGGCTCTATAAGGAAGTGGCAGATTTTCTCCGGTCGTGTATTTTCAAATTCTAGCGATCTCGAGCCAATTTCTCAAACTTGCATACCCTACCTTTAATATAAGGTGTTCTTCAAGCTAAGCATTGGTCAGTTATTGCCTGTTGGTTTGTATATTTACCTAAATTAGGAGTGCCTTAGTTTTCTTACCATAGTTATATGCACCACCCCATATTAAGAATTCCTGTTTCCCATAACTAACTAAAGAGTACCTGTCCGATCAGCCATCAGAACCACATATTTCATCTAGCTAACAGTTTTTTTTAAACTATTCTAACCCTGCTTGGCATGAAGCACTACATTAACAGTTATGCAACCAAGTTAGTGAACCGTATAAGCCTGATCCAGAAGTGAGGCGTTCCAACATCATTGGTACCTGCTGTGGTTGAGGTACCTGTGCTCTGTGCCCACGGCAGAGGCTCCTGGTGATGCCATGTCAGAATGCAGCGGTGGTATTCAGGGCGAGGGTCTAACTTCACATCACAAGACAACTAGAGAGAAAACAAACAACGTCAATTATAATGATGCATGTCAACAAGTCATATTCATCCCCGTCGGTACTGTCTGTAATTAAAATAAATGTAGTGTAGTGTAGAAATGTATGCTAACATTTTTTTTTTTTGTGACTTTCTTTTCAGTACCTACTTTTAGATTGTTGTGTTTTATTTGTTTTAATTACTGTATGCTAATTTTCTAGAATCCAGTAGCCCAACTTATTTGGCAAAGGTAAAGGTTTTTTCGGGATTACTATTCAATTTGGGTATGATGCCATCAGCTGAGGGAAAGGATCTGGCTACATCTGTGCTTCCAGGCCATCGCTCCCCCCACTAAGTGGCAGTAATGCATTCAAGTTGATTTCTAACTGCTTAATAACAGCAAATGATGTAGCACAGCTCTCTGGACAGCACCCGTGATGGCAGGGAACCAGACCTCTCACTTGATGACGCTAGTTTGGGACACAAGCTGTGGCTGTTCAGTTTGTCTGATATTATTAGTTTCTTTCTTTACACTTAAGCATATTCATGACCAGGGAGCAGGCCTTTAGGTCAGTGCGAAGCGTGTTTAGTTCCTTCAGTTGTCATAAATATGTATCAAGCGGTTGATGAAATGAGTATCAAATTATGAGTCGGGATGCAGTGTACTGGAATGACCCTGAAACCTTAGTGCAAATATAATTGTAATGTTCCCATATTTAATGTTTCCTCTCTGTTGCAGGTTGTTCCTTTCTTGACCGTTGTCATGTTTCATGGTTAAACAGAAAACCCTCTTCTTCCACCAGCAGTGCCTCAACAGATGGTGAACTTTGACATTTTGTGTCTCGGGCCAGAGAGCCAGGCTTCCCTGGTTTCCCTGTGCATCCTACCCTCGCTTTGATGATGGTTGGCCTAGGGTCCAAAATGCCCTGCATCTTCCTCAAGGCAGGGATGACAAAAAGATTACAGGTGACAACAGCGGACACGGGGTTTCCTAGGACGAACGGACGGACAGAGAGAGGACGCAACAGGAGAGAAGAGGGAGAGAAATATATGAGTGACACCTCTTCAGAAACAGTGGACTGAATCTCTCTTTCTCTCAACTTCACACACTACCTGGGAGGGCAAAGATTAGTTTGCGAGCACCGTCCATGTCCATGGTGGCAAATGTTGTTGGTAAACTGAAAAAGAAAAAGAAACATGTGATTATTTTTTATTCAAACCATTATAATAAATCTTGCATCAATTCCTCAGTGTCTCACATTGTTTAACTTGAAAAAACTTTATTTTTAAATATTAACATGTTTTGATTCCAGTGCTGTAAAAATCTACATCTGAAATGTCAATTTGAATTCCCTGTTAAAGGTGGGGTAGGTAATGTTGGAGAAACCAGCTCGAGTGTGCTAGAATTTGAAAATACACAGCCGGAAAAAATCTGCCACTTCCTTACAGAGCCCCTCCTCCAACACACGACCAATGAGGGCACGAGATAAGTTTGTGCACAGATGGAAGGCTGACAGGCAGGTAGGCCATCCAGTTATTTTAACCGGGCCGGCTAAAATGACTGGTCGAGCTTTTCACAGATGATTTTTTTTAATGGATTTTTTGTCAAAGCACTTAAGATATTCATTGCTATCGGGATGTTAAGAGCATTCCATGGAATATAGCAAAAAGTGTATCTCGAGCCGGTTTCTCAAACTTACCTACCCCAACTTTAAGCACGTGATAACTGTTGTGCTGCATGAGTATAACGTTTATTTAATTTCCTTACCCTGGTTTCATGAAAACACGACCAAAATGGATCTGAGCATGTAGATCAATATCCAGCACCTGCTTAAGATAGTCCTAAAAGGACATTGAAAATACAAATGTTTAACAACACAAAAGAGCCATACATAAAAACATGGGGGGACATTTGAGGAGCTCTTTTCCAAAACGCTATAAAAGCCAAATTGAAAATTGAGTTTGTTGTGCCATTTTTGCTGTGTACTGAACCTATTCACTGCTCTATCAACGTTTCATGCCAAATCGCTATATATCCTATATATATATATATACATTTAATATTAACAAAATGTGTGGGTCTAGGTAAAAAATGTCATTTTCCTGACAACTATTAAAATGGATATATAGCGTTTTGGAAAAGAGCTCCTCATTTGTTTTTGTGGATACTGGATATTAACATAATCAACTAGATACAAATTAACTTACATACAATGGGAGTGTATTATTGTTACCGTATCAATCTCATAAATAAGTCAACCCAGTCGACCCAAGAAAATATATTTGAGTTTTGGTTGTTTTTTATAATTTGAAATAAAGGCTGTTGTTCCCCCCTCTCACCACAAGGTGTCAGTAAAAGACAGCGTCATGATAAAAATATTTGCAGTGCCATCACACCTTCTCTCCCATGGACACTCCTCCTGAGGTGATGATGACATCAGCACGGCTGATGCCTTCATTCAGAGCGTTGAGAAGGTCATCGGGGCTGCAAAAACACACACACACACACACACTTATGCTAACAACCAAATAGAGAACTAGTTGTGGACGACGTATAGGAGACTGATGCACACTATAGTAACAAGTGTAGTAGGAACATGAAGGCGTACTTGTCTCCCACGATGCCCAGGTTGATGGTGGGGTAGCCGTGCTCCTGGATGGTGGCCAGCAGGGTGGAGCGGTTGCTGTCCCTGATCTTCCCAGGATGGAGGTCGTCTTCTGGGTTCAGCAGCTACCAGGACACATGGGGAGGAATTAAACATTAGAAACACTACTTATTCATTCAACATCCGTCCTCTTTTAGGGTCATTGTAAGTATATTTGGCTTAATCATTATACAGGAAATGATTTTATCTCTTTTGGTGGCAGCGAGTCTGATGGGCGTAGAAACAATGATTCAGCTAGACAGGGAGGTTTAAACTCTTGTTGGCAAACATCCCTTCTATTATATTATTACTATGTTTAGCTAGTACTTGGCACTAGGACAATAAAGTGATTTCCAGAAAGTGCCAGTGTGAAGTTTCAAAGGATCAAGCTTGTGCTTTTAGATAGTGCTGGAATAATTAATCGATTAGTCGACTAACAGGAAAGTAATCGGCATTCATTTTGACATTTAGTTCATTGTTATATTATTAATTAAAAATTGATTGATGATTCTGCATCTGGCTTTTCAGATGGATTTTGAACTTTTTACAAGACAATAATTACTTTGCAGATGTTCCCTTTGGCTCTGGGAACTTAGCGGTGGATCATTCCTACTGTTTTGTATCTTATTTGACCAGTGACTAATCGATTAATTGTAAAAAAAAGAATCAATTGATTATAAACATGGAATGAATATTGAAAATAATCACAAGTTGCAGCCTTACATTCAGACAAATCCAAGAAAAGAAAATGCTAAATCAATGATTTGCAGCCTTTGTAGGAACAACTGCATTATAGTGTGATATGTAATAGCATAATGTATGTCCATTCATACATTTTCACCTCCCTACTTTACATGGTAGAACTACAAATCTGAACAAATCTGAAAAACAAGCATTGCTCAATCTTACAGATATTAAAGAAAAGCAACACCACAAATGAACATGCATCTAGTTCAGCAGGTTCACGGTGGCTTTATGGGCAGACAAGCTGCATACTTTCAGTTGTAAATGCCAGCTCTGCACAGATATTCAGTTTCACCCAAATTCTACATGGTCAATTTAACATTGCTGCAGGTAGAGAGTGCTAATGCAAGACACATCCTCTATATAATCAGACTTGCTCAAGGAAGGGGAGATGAGGACAATAGCACTTCATATTTGGAATGTGGCCATGGAGTAGGTGACTCACGACTGATTACACAATTCAGACATATCTGCACAGTGCCGAGAACAAGGTGTTATGGCTATCTACAGTCTGCTGAGGATCTCCATGAAGGTTACACACCCAATGAAATTTAAACTGCACCATCAGTCACACAGAGAATGCACAAATGTGATCCCAGCGTTAAAAAGGAAACCACCTGGTCACAGATAAACACATTGTTCACAACTGAAAGCACACATGAATCGGCTGAGTGCGCATTCAGCTCTGAATGTTGTTCTGGTGTCCGCAGTCAAAAGCAAACAATGTTGATTGTGCATAAATATGAACGAGGTGTGCCGTCAGAGAAGATGGCACGTTGGAGTTACCTTTAGAAGCTGAGGCTGAAGCTTTTTGGCAAATACAGATACAGTGTGTGAGTGCCAAGGCGTAACATTTTCCTGAATTGAATTAAACATTTCAAGACGAGAAAGCATGCACGTTTCTCCTAACCCTCTCACCTCATTTCCTGTGGACATGACGGCCACCACAGGGAATTTCTGCACCTCCACCTCTGTGACTCCCACAGTGGCCAGGAGACCAATCTCAGACGGGCCCATGTGGGTTCCCTTTGCAAGCACACACTCCCCCCGCTTAATGTCATGACCAATGGGCCTAAGGAAGCAAAGTGGATCGTTTAGAGGAAAAGAGAGAGAGAAAGAAAGAAAGAATGCACTATGTTAAAACATTTATTATTAGTAAAAATGTAACATAAATACAATTCTGGAGACATTTAGTGGATTTGACCCTACAAAAGGACCATTAGCAACTACATTTCATATCCAGTGTTGAATGCTTTCGAGTTGTTGCCTTTCGTTTGTTAAACATGGTCCTAAACTAGGGCTGCACGATTTTGAAAAAAACTGACATTGCGATTTTTTCCCCCTGCGATATATATTGCGTTTTTTTTAACTATATTTAACAAGATGAAGGATTTTAGTCACGGACGTCTGGATCTTAACTGGTTGACTCATCATACCTTAAGTCATGATCTAACATGTCATGATAATGCAGGTTGCTTCCCCTCAAATAAGGGGGTTCATCTGTGAATGAAGAAGAGGGGTGTCTAGAAGGGATCCAAGAGATTAAACGTATTACATTAAACTATAGGAAGCTTCATTCTCACATTAGGGAATTAACATACGTGACAAAATAGGTAATTTAACTTTTTATTCCACAATTAAAACCTTTTTTTGTGCAAATAGCAGCAAAGTAGTGGACATCTTATAACAACATTATAAAAATAAAATGAAGAACAGCTATACACCAGCTCCTTTATGCCGTTTTGAACCTTTCTCATATGGTGTAACACCGGCAAAGGCATTTGAAATAGTTTGTTGCTGTGCATGCAGAGCCTGCATGTCACTCCACTCAAGTACCCCTGACATGAGAGCCGCGCAGGTTTTCCTTTTGTAGCAAGCAGCAAAATAATTATAACATGACGTGTTTGAGTTAATTTACCTACTTAATATCGAACGCCCTAAAAATTGTTTTTTATAAAAAACGCACGTCCCTGCGATGTGAATATCGTGCATGCGCATATCGCGGTTATCACCATGACACGGTATATCGTTCAGCCCTATCCTAAACTAATTGGGACTTTTATCCATGTTTTATTCTTTGTTCACTGTGGATGCATTCAGAAAAAACTGCAGTTTCTCAAAGACTTAAAAATAAAACGGGTCGATCAATCGATAGACACAATATTTTTTTTTGTGGGTAAAGTATTCCTTTAGGTATATATTTTTATAAAATCATAATGATCATATGAAAACATCTAATATAATCTACATTTTTCAGTATGAAAGTGCTTCTAATAAGAGGCACTTAACAATACTAACCAACACAATAACACACTGACCTGATGTCCTGCCCCGGGCGAGCCTGGACGAGGATTCGTACTTCCAACTCTTCTGTGCCCTGAAAGACAAACCAGCCATCAGATCCATCAAAAGGAACACAACCAACTATACAAACCCAAATTCATTGTGTGTTGTGCTCATCTTTGGGCTTAACCATAGACTGTAGGGCTTAACCTATTCTCAGTGGCATCCAAAACGACTATAATCCATTTCCAGCTGCTATGGCATTGGTATAGACTCTAAATCAGTGGTTCTCAAATGGGGGTACGCGGACCCCTAGGGGTACGTTGGAGTACTGCAGGGGGTACGAGAGATTTATTTTATGTTAATGAAAAAAATAAAAAATAAAATAAATGTTAGGAAAAGTAACGAAGTTTGAACAGTGTGGGTTTTATATTAACACAGTTACACATATTTAAAAACGCGAAGTGTAATAACTGCCGTGGCCTTCCTGTCAGTGAGAATAAAAAAGTGAAGCACAAGCCCATGTTTCTCACTAAATTGTAAGTACAACTTATTAAAAATATCAGTTCAATGCAACTAATGTCGTCTCAGTGTTATTGCATGATGTTAAAATTGGTTTGCCATGAATTTAGTGATGGATTCTAAACATTTGAAATGTAGCATTGAAGTGTTTCTCAGTTACAATGTTGTTGTTTTAATAAATCAGACACTGATGGTGCAGCGCTGTACTGTACCTCTTTATATAGGCATTGTTTCCCTAACTAATTGTTTTTGCGCTGATCAAGGGGTACTTGGCTGAATTTTTTTTTCAAAGGGGGTACATTATTGAAAAAAGTTTGAGAATCACTGCCCTAAATAGTATCTGCATTTGTTGGTGAATGTAAAACACAAGCCAGTGATGCCCTTTATGATGGGCTGCATTAACCACAATTCGGGCGTCTTCCTCTCTCTTCATTGGAGGAAAGAGCAGAAGTCAGACTCACGTCTTCAGACTCGCGGAGCAGCTCGGTGTCTTCCACCTGCACTACAGCGTCGGCCCCGCATGGGATGGGGGCCCCCGTCGTCACCCTCATCACCTGGCCGGGCATCACTGTGTGGGTGGGCTGCAGAGACACACAGAACAAGGCATTATGGTTTATCCTTTAACTTGTAGCATATAATTTAATTGTTTGCATGTGCTCTGATTTTCTTCAATATGAGAGGTGGAGGTAGTCAATAAATCTCTGTAGCCTGCTCTTGTCTCAGAGGTTTAATCTGTTTTATAGTTTGGCAGGACTTTTACTTTTTTTGCCACGCTTTGGGGCAAAGGGCTTTTCATCTCTGCTAAGGGAACACACTGGTGAGCAATTACAGCTGGCCAAGGCGTGAGGTGAAGGACAAAAGTGAAGTACTTTATTTTCATACACAGGTTGTGTGGGTGTGTGTGTGTGTGTGTGTGTGTGTGTGTATGTGTGTGTGTGTGTGTGTGTGTGTGTGTGTGTGTGTGTGTGAGTGTGGACTTTTTTTGTGAGCTAGAGAAAGCATGTGTGTCTAAAGTGTCAACGTGGGCGCGGACCTGCTCTCCAGCTTGGGACTCTCCGATGATGAAGCGGTCGCCTGGGCCGTCAGCCGCTAAAATAAAAGAAAGATTTAATAGCATTACACACATGTACAGCTGAAAACGTGTGTGTGTGTGTGTGTGTGTGTGTAGGAGTGTGCCATTTAGTTGAGTCATTTTATTTCAGTGGGAAAAAGAATGAACAAATCGGAGGAGAAGGAGAGAGAGACATTTGATGTTGTTTAATCAAACATAATAATGGAAATACACACAGTAGTGTCAATGCTTGAAGATCACAGAACCTTTGCATTATGCACTTTTTTTATTAAATTCCTTTTACCTATTTGTTCTGCTCTTTTACAGACCAAACACACAGGAACAAGAATGAAAACTTATGATGAAACACAAAAAAACACAATTCAAACTTAAATGACTAATGTCCTTGGAGACATGTGACATGAATATAGGATCACATGCTTCCACAATGGTAATAAAATACAAGTCTCGCACTGTTTTCCTTGTGAAACACTTGGAAAGACCAAGTGGACAAACACAATCTGTTATTTTTGTGATTTTTCAGAAATTGACACAATCCAAATGAGGGTTTTCCAACTCATAGATCCAAATCTGGGGGTTGAGAAACAAAATACTGTGCTCTGGTGAAACTACTAGGTTATTGGGTCCTTCCGCACACAAAGCCTCTAAAATCTCTTAAATCTACACATGTAAGCCTCGGCAGGCGCCAGGCCCTTAGGACAAGATTAATTTCATCCAGAGAGACCTGTGGTGCTCTGCTCCTCCTCCTCCTCCTCCATCAGCAAGAGCCAACAGCAGATGTTACATGCAAGAGTTTCTGAGCTGCCTGGAGCTAGCAAGCTGCCACCCTGCTCTCCAGGTTAACAGGCCCTCGATGCTTTAAGGATGCTCGGCAACTGTACGAATTCAACTATGACTGGACGCTACAGGAAGAAACCCTGTCTCTCTTGCCACTTATCTCCACCTGGCAGCTATGGAGGACAGCCCCCTCCATGTCCCCACAATGCAATGCTTTATTCTTCCCTCAGCTCACGTTGGCAGAAGAAGCCCTCACAGGCTCCTGAGGCTGTTCTCCCACTGTGTCCTGCTCCTCTCTAACCAGCACCATCAGTGCATTTGTACAGGAGGTGAGACACTGGTCTGGGTAGTTCTCCAGCTTTTGTCTATGTTGTTACTTCTGAAGAAGCTGAAGCTGGATTAGGTTCACCAGTGATTGGTACATTGAGTGTTAGGTCACATGTCAGGACCGTGTTTCATACTACCCTCTACCTTCATTAGATCTAGAACCAATTGTATTTCAGTGGTGTGTTGAGTTTCAGCGTACACTAGTAAACTTACAATATAACAAGACAAGATTAAACATATTCGGTTCCAATGTGTTTCATAACTTTTTCTCCAGTTAATTAGGCATTAAAAATACCTTAAAACGACTTATTGTTGAATGAAACATTGTGTTTTATATTTTAATTTAGAGAACCGTCATTGTATCAAATGAGCAGGACATCATCACAACAATCTGTATATTTTATTTACTTATAAGAAAAAAACGATTTATAATAGATATACATTTTTATATTTTCTGTACATTTATTTTTACTCTATATCTATGGACCATTGCACACCAAAGCAAATGTATTAGCGGACTTCGTTTACTTTATTTATTTTTACGGCCCTTAAAGCGCTTTACACATAAATGTATTGTATGTGAAAACCTTCTTTGGCAATAAAACTAATTATTATTTCGATTCTGAATTTTTTATTTTTTTTGTTTGTGGCGGGGCAATTTCTAAAGATTTGAAATTCCAGGCAGATTTTCTGGCTAACCGAGACTCCTCTGCTAGTAAAAACGACTAGTATCAGCGCATCTTGGTCTACATTATTTCAGCAGAACTGACCCCAATGCCAAATCTGAGACTGACGGGGACATATTTCAAATCAGCTGGCACAATATATACGGTTCTTACCTCTCACAGCATAACCATCCTTGACAGAGGCAGGGAAGGGTGGCAGGTTGTCTTTGGCATAAACGTCCTGAGCCAGGACTCGACCCATCCCATCTGTGGGAGAGGGGGGAGAGGGGGGAGAGGGGGAGAGGGATCATGAGTATGAGAAGGGGAGGAGAAGCTGGGACCGTGCTTCTGATTCAGATCGAGATACAGAGTGGCATATGTCCCAGAGGTGTGTGTGTGTGTATATATATATGTGTGTGTGTGTGTTTTAAGAGAGACAGAGTGTGACACCGTGCATCAAGATCACACACACACACACACACACACACACACACACAC
>CALSBZ010042951.1:15883-27137 GCA_943591055.1 Gobionotothen gibberifrons | reverse complement strand
GAGAGAGAGAGAGAGAGAGAGAGAGAGAGAGAGAGAGAGAGAGAGAGGGGGGAGAAGAGAAGAGGGTTAACAGAGCCAAAGCCGGGCTGAGCAGGGGGACAGAGGCACACAGAGGCTGAGGCTGGAGCACACAGCGCCCTCTGTTTGTCAGGAGGACATCTGCTAACAGCGCTCTGTGTGACTGTCTCTGATAGGCCGAGGCAGCCAAGGGCATGACGGACAGGACAGACAGTCAGGACAGCAGGTAGGATATAGGGGTTCACTCCCCCATCAGAAACAAAAGGAGAACAGGATTCACAGGAAACATCACATTTTTGTAATTTCTTCAACTTCTCAATGGCAGCTTTAAGTGTGTGTGTTTCTTTTGACATGTTCTGATAACAAGAAATATGACAAAGTCCTTATACTGTGTCCTGAATGAGTGGATGGGACAGCACTATATTTTCCCATTCTTATGTTTGTACTGGTCCGAATCCATGATGTAAGTGCTCCTTTTAGACATATTTACCATATGCTAGTTGCTTGGTGTGTGTTCAGTACATCCATTTATTGTTTGGTACAAGTCCCAATTTGATGTGTTAATTAAGTATTTAAGTCACTTTTCTTCTCTTCTCCAGCACATGGCATTACTTAAAAAAAACTGAATTCAACTGCAGTGTTACAGAGAACCAATGCAAAACCTCACAACCACACAGGCAGCCCTGCATCAATGCAAGCGTCAATAATTGATTCAAATGTCTCCAACCTAACATCCCTTCATCCCCATCTTGTTGCACACGTTGCACTAAAACTTCATATCAACCAGACATCACACAGGAAATAACATGAGCCGGGAAAATGCAATGTAATTTATTTGGAGCGCCCTAAAGTATCACCTATTACTGCTCTACTGGGGTCAGCAATGATTGGAGCATTTTCATTCATGCTGTGGTAAGGCTTTTCAATAACAATGTCTCCACCAGAAGGCAAATGAAGACTTTTATTGCCTACACTAATGAGGTGGGAAAAAGTAAATGTGTCTGCCTCTTATAGCCTGTCTCTTCAGGCAGTTGCCCACAGATTGATATTGATTCTGATGGACATATAACCATTACATCAGATTTGTGGATCTAGATTTGTATTGTTATCTATCCCACCCAATGATGCACATTCACCGATTAGATAGACATTCATTACGTCCAAAACAGCGGCTGGTAAGCATTTCATTCAGTAACTATTTGATCAAAACATCAAAAACTTAACACTAAGCCTTCCAGCTTAGAAAATACATATTACTGGGAAATCAGTTTTAAAAAGAAAATCACATCCTGACATTTTCTGATGAAACAGTAACATTTTTAGATTAAAATATATCGCCTTTATAAAGTGGAGCTCTCCAGAAGTTGATAATTGAAACCCTGGATCTCAGTAGCTGCCCTCATCAAACTCACTGCTCAGATAATGGACACTGGCAGGAAACCACGGGAGGTTACAAATTGAAACTCAGGAGTGAACGGCACAAGGGTCTCCTAAAAACGGTAGCAGCATTGTGTTACAAAGAAGCTCTGTTCACCAACACTGAACCAACACATTTCTTTGATTTTTGAATATCTCAAATTACCGTAAATTCCGGACTATTAAGCGCACCTGAATATAAGCCGCACCCACTGGTCGGTCACCAATGTGGGTAGCGTGGCTGAGCTTCTCCGGCTTCTCCGGCGAAGTCCTAGCCAATCAAACCGCGTCTAAGCTGGGAGAGATATCCCGCCGTTCATTTCTATATTTCAAAAACAGATGGAGGATAAACTAATTATCGCCGTAGCAAATCACCCGGTTTTGTATGACCAGTCCCTATTAACTTACCGGGATACAACCAGAGGAACCAGGCATGGGGGGGGGGATGGCAGAGACAGTGGGTGAAACTGGTAGGCTTTCGCCTGTTTGGGGATTTTATATCCAGTATATCCAAGCATAGCTTGCTAGCTATGTTAACACTACGTAAACGGGGCGGGACATTCATGTGATTGGTTGTTGGTTGCGGGGCTCGAATAAAATCCCCAAGCTTCAGACACGCCCAGCTCCAAGCTTTTTTTGAAGCTGTAGTGTAAGCCGCGATGTTCAAAGCGTGGGAAAAAAGTAGCGGCTTATAGTCCGGAAAGTACGGTATATATTGTTTACATCCTTGATTCCTAGCTTGCAGCCTTTTTCGTCAAGGCCTTGTGTGGTGCATTGCTGCATTTCGTTTGTGCGTTATTACCTATACATCAGTAGAATAGTGTGATTCTGTTGGCATGAATGTGTATTACCTAACAACTCAACAGAGTACTATGACTGTTATCACTACTGCCCTTTATATATATGATACAGTACTCAGTTGTTGTTGGTTTTTTAAGGACAATCATTTTCAACACATGTTTTTCTGTCAGGAGTCAAATCTGCCTGCTAATTTATCTTTATCTTGATTTAGAAAATGTAAATCCACTCATGGAAGCTGGTATGTTTTAGTGAACACGCAGGGTTTAGTTAGCTGGCAAGTTGCAGGCGAGTATATGCATTTATCTAATCTTAATGTGACTTTAATTCTGACTGAATGATTCATGTATCATTTAAATTTGTATGGGAAACTTGCACACACATATCCTGTAATGCTGGCGTTGTATTTCCACATCTCCTGTTCGCTACAAAGGAGGTGGTGGGTGCAAAGTTAGCATGACTCATAGTCAAACTGGCCACAGTTGACCTCAATTCTTATTAAAATGGCACTGGCACATTGTGTTCTGTCTAACTAGTTACAGTTAACATACACAATAACAAATGTAACACACTCACACAGTCATGAATATCTGTTATGAGATTACACATTCCTCATATCCAAACTGAATCATGCATTCAGCTTGATCAGCGCAAACATCTTTAAACGATATCCCACACGGGGGGTTCTGCTGTCTTTTGCTGTCAAATAAAACTTGTGCTGTCAGTGCTCTGAGCTGATTTAAAGTTTTGTGCTTACGTTTTCAAACCTGCAAGTTTATTGCAAAGAAAAAACGAACGTGCGCTCCAACATCTCCCCTCCTCTGAATAAACAAAGTTAGGAAATAATTCACACAGAATGGAAAAGGCCAAACAACCGGCGGCGACCAATTCATTGTCCAGCCCTGATAATTCATCACTGGCCGTCTCTGTGTCTACAGGAATGAGAAATTAATGAGCTTTGGAGTGAGTTGCCAGCGTGGCAGAGAGTGAGAGCTAACACAGCTGATCTGACAGCCCCGTGTTGTGCTGTTCAACAGTTTTGTCTCATCAGCAGCCCACATGGTCAGTGCAGCTGGTCAGACAGTCTCATCCGTTCCTCTCATACTGCCTTTCATTCTCTGTCTGTGTGTGTGTGTCTGTGTCCCCCCCCCCCCCCTCGCTCTGCCTGCCTGACTGTTTCTGTCTCGCTGTTCAAAGCCCTCTTGTACTCTTTCCATTTTTTCCTCCATCGCCCTCAAGGCAAACTCTCAGAGTCAGTGGGCGTGAGTAACTCGAGACAATAAAAATATCCGATACAATGCATGCAAACCTAAGACTCGCAGATGCATGCTCATAAGGCATGTGTGTGGAAGTGTGTCGAAACACGCTACTGGTGCTTAGATAGATAGATAAATAAATAGATATATACTTCATTTATCCAAAGGACATTTTGCAGTCAATGTACAAGAATAACAAAATGTCTTAAAAATAGAATAAAATACAAATCAAATCAAATAAACATGAACAATTAAAACAATATATACATAGTCTCAGTAGAAAATACATATATTTAGAAGAGTATCTAGTAGGGCTGCTCAATTAATCGTATTTTAATCGCGTTTACGATTATGGTCGAAATAAAACGATTATTTTTTTATTATTATTACTACATATTATTTTTTTATTTTTAATTATTTTTGGTTTTTCAGTTGATTATACTTAAAGTTCAGGGTAATCAACTGTTAAAAACATACTGTTCAAATGTTTTTTCTCCAATAAATGGATGTTTTCAAAGTCAATGAATAATCGCATTTAATAATCGCAATTACAATTATTGACCCAAATAATGGAGATTATGATTTTTGCCATAATCGAGCAGCCCTAGTATCTAGACATAGAATCAATTATACTCTCTAATATACAAATCTACCAAAGGGACAGAACCATATAAACAAAGTATTATAAAAAAAAATGGATCTGAGAATAAAGCATAATCGTATCTTAAAAGCAAGTACACACATGACCAAGCACACATGGCTCAGCTGAATCGTGCCTTTAACATCTTGACCCAAATGGTCTTTGGGTGCCGCGAGCCACACACAGATATAGAGTCGGCTGGATGCGTGTACATTAATCCGAGACAAAGGAGCACTTTCCTTCAGGCCGGAGCTACTTTCATTTGGTCTCCGTAACACTTTATCATATTATACGACATCCTGCGTCCTCTACGACCCGACACCCAGCCATACCTCAGCACCTGACATCCAACAGGACAGTTCTTCACGCCTACATTCACACCCAACTGCCTTTTCCATCCGGTTATTGAGAGCTGTGTTCTATCTTGTTAACGGAGAGGGAGATATACCCTTCAGCCTGACGCGCATGTTTATATTTCCCCCAAGGCCATGTAAAGATCGGGATAAGCACATTTTCAAACAGTGGTAAAAGAGTTGGACTCAGGAAAAAAGCCCCTTATGAAGTCATTGGAAAGCTTATTTACCTCAAAAATACAAATCTGTCAGTACAATAGAAATAATTTAACTGTGTCTCCGATTATTTTTCTAAAATACCTTATGAAGAAAGGAAAAGTAAGACATTTAAGGAATTTGCTTATTTGTTTTCTGGCTGACAGTTAGATGACAAGATTGTTGTTCTGGTTGATCAAATAGTTTTCAACAGACAAGAGAGCGTTTTCATCTTAAATCTTCTCTTGAAAAGAAAGCATATAAGCATAAATATGTTAAATAAACGGTTCCTTTGAGGAAATTCTATTTTCCGGCTCAGTTATAAACAAAAAGGACTTCAAACGGAACTGTTTCGCATTATACCGAGTACAGTTTAGCAAAAAATCAAAACATCTCATTTTGAATGTTGTTGTCCTGTCCTAAAATCATCGATATCTATTCGTTGGCGTCTGGAATAAACAAGAAGAAAAGGCATCCAGCATCCCTGCCTGTATATATCCCACACACTTAGGAAACCATTGTGTTCAAAAGCATCGATAAAGCTACACATTCATCGCTGTACATGACATTTCGCTATCAGTCGAGTCTCCACGGCTACCATCAATATCCTGCTGCTTCTCCTTGTCAGCTGTTTAAAAAGCCATCATGGATTTTGAAGGTGCTGCTTCCACACTTCTTCATCTATTGCCCTCATTTCCATTTTCCATCGGTGCTCGGGCTAAGCTGTCATGTCGGGCGACTGGAGGGAAGCACATGGTAACTCCAGGGGAAAAGGAATAACGGCGTATAGGCAATCGGTGTCAAGGGGTTTCTGATTCCTATCCCTGATGATTCTTTTTCTGTGAGGAGCTTTGGGGTAAAAGCAGCAGTTACACGAAGGAGATGAGATGTGGATGGAAGCTGTTTCTGAAAGGTGATGCTTGACTGCGTTTGCTCATCGTTCTGTCTTTTTACGAATGTGTTATACCTTCTAACACTGCATAGCCAGGCACACAAACCCCGTCACCCTTCCTCCCCCTGCAGCTAATTTAAGCTAGTCAACAGTCCCATTGCAACATTACTCCCCCTTCTCCCCCTTAAACTCATTCATGGCCTGACGGTGTATACCTCCTTCAGGCATCGGCACACACATGCAAAAATATGTATGCAAGAGCACAACTTATTTACAAAATCACACTGTTCACGTAATGCATCCACCCCCATTTCCTCTCAGCTAATACTAAAAACAAAATCCTTCACTTATTAAACAGGCACACACATTACTTCTGCACAGGCACACACACACACACACACACACACACACACAGACCAGCATTTAAAAACCTGTAAACATTCACTCTGATATGCAGGAGGAAAGACATTACTTACCATCTTCTGCCTGGAGTCGGAACAGAATGAGCTCCCTGGTACACGCACACACACACACACTTTTACACACTCACTAACTGGGAAAGGGTGAGCGAGGAGGGGGAGAGCTAGAGAGAAGAAGAGTGAAAGATAAGAAGGGAAAGGCTGGAGTGAGAAGGACGCAGAAGAGAGCGAAAGAGCAGTGAGGAAACGCAACAGCCAAAGAGACAATAAGGAGGAGGAGAGAGGAAGAGGAGGAGGAGAGAGGAAGAGGAGGAGGAGGAGGTATATAGCTGCACATACGGTGCTGCGCTAAATCATACACGCATGACTGAGATCTGTGCGCGCATGTCAGTGTGGCAATGTGTGTGTGTGTGTGTGTGTGTGTGTGTGTGTGTGTGTGTGTGTGTGTGTGCGTGCGTTTCCCATGCGTGTGTCTGTTGAGGAGAGATGAGACGGATGTGACTGTTTCTCGCCCCCTTAACCCTCGCTTTCTCTTTCTCACATCGTCCCCCCTCACTCGTCTCTCTTTCTGTCCTCTTCATACTGATCTGAGATGATGGAGTCCGGGGAGGAGGGGGGGGGGGGTCGCTGATGTGAGGTGAGCCACTGGGTCCCTCTCGCTGATGGAAGACGGACACAGAGAGACAGACAGAGGGACAGACGGTGCAGCAGGCCTTATAGCAAGCCAAGCACTTTTTCTGTTTGTTTTGTTCATTTTCAACGATATCCTTCTTCCCTTCCCCACCTCCCACTCTCTCTCCGTCCCTTTCTCTCTCCCTCCCTCCCACTCTCTGTTCTCTTCTCTCCGTCCCTTTCTTTCTCACTCACTCCATCATAAATCCTCCGCACTTCCAGCAGGCCAGGATACGAGGAGTCACTTTTATGAGCCTTACTGCACTGGAGGAGGACACTAACACACACCTAGCAGTACTGACGCTTTCCCAGGGACACACACTCATACACACTCACGGCAGCAGACACACAAGCGGTCAATACTGTCAGGTCGAAAACCAAACTTGAATCATTTCAGTGGAACACAAAGGCATATAACATAGTCCTATCTTTCGTTTCCACTAGGGGAATGAACCTGTAAGGGATGACGACAGAGGCTGTAAACCAGCGCCGCTGCGTCACCTCATCTGAACAGAAGCACACTCACACACTCCCTCGCTGCAAGTCAAGCATACAAATACAGTCTAGCTCAGTGCTTCTCAAACTTTGTTCAGTAATGTACCCCCATTGAAACATTTTCTCAGCCAAGTACCCCCTGACCGACCCCGGACATTTTTGACAGAAAAAGCCTATATAAATAATTACAATATAGTGATGTTCCCTCAGTGTGTGATGTATTAACTCCTTCGTGCATGAATTACAATAAACTTTTCAATTGAATTAATATATGTTTAACAAACCAATGAACAAAATGATATATCATTTAAAACTATAAATACATTACACAAATGTAACATGTTTATATGAGGACCCCCTTACGGCCCGTCCACACAGCGGCGTGCGTTGTCGCTTGCCGGCGGGCGTGTCTGAAACTCGACCAACAACCAATCACATGAATCTCCCGCCCCTGACACACAAGCAGCGGTTTGATTGGCTAGAGCTTGTACCGGCATATGATTCGATTCGGCTGACGCTTCTGCCGAGGCGTCAAAAGTTGAACATTGCTCAACTTTTGCAGCGAGCCACGCCAGCAACGCTCCACGTCGCTTCCCACCATGCAGTTCGGTGAAGCTTTCAACGCACGCCGCTGTGTGGACGGGCCGTTAGTGGTTCTAGGAATATTTTATATAAAATTGTGTTTTCTATTTAATTTATTGTACTAAGATTATTTTTGTAATCATGCATGGTATTTTTTTAATTAACCTTTTTATTTCTTTTACCTCACGTACCCCCTGCAGTACCCCACACGTACCCCTAGGGCTCTGCGTACCCCCATTTGAGAATCACTGGTCTAGTACCAAGGAAATAAAGAGTCAAAGTGGCCTCCAGAACAGCTTCTGTGCTCCTTGACACAGATTCCACAAGTCTGGTCACAGATAGACAGAGATCATACTTTTGGAGAAGTATTGAAGATACATCTCTAGTACAAAAAGCACAAGGCCCGTACTGTCCTTTACTACCTTAGCTTTGAATGATGTGCATCTGCAAGTTATCTTTTTAATGTTAAACGTGCAGATGATTTGAATAAAACAGTCCCTTCATGCTACAAGTACAAGATAATACATGATTGGACAGTAGCCTCTTTGGAGCCTTAGAGGCAAAAAAGGCGGGAAATGATTATGAAATCATTAAGAAACCGTTACGTGATCCATCTTGGGTGGAAACGTCTGCATTCATTATTTGACTCCACTCATTTATACAAAACAATGAAACATTGAATCCCTGCTTCACAATCAGATACCACCCATCTGAACACAATTATAGTTTGTTCAAATGTGAAATGCCAAAGAACAGGGCATCCAAACGAAAAAAGGTGCCAGACTTGAGAAGAGTGAATTCCTATATTACTCCATCAACAATACACACTTTCTACTGTATATTATTGACACACACTTTCTACTGTAGATCTCTGACAGTTATGGAAGTACGGACTCATGTCTCCTGAAGAGCAGCTGGCTGTAGATCATTGATCCGTCACACCACAGACGGGCTGATTTGACATTGGAGCGGTGCTTACGTGTGCAGCTCAGGCATAAATCATTCATCTCCCTCTGTGGGATCACTTCACCCTTTCAATGATCCTCTGTCACTACTCATTTACAAGTGATGGTTCTGTGATCTGCGTACAGATCAGGCTGGGCCCAAACAGCACGTGCCATTCACACACCATGACTATCACGTTTCATATGAGTGCTGTGAAAATCCTGCAAAGGAGAGAAAACGCTCTGAAAGCCAAGCATGTACGTGTGACTGTGACCACGGTGAATCTACAAACTAACAAACTGTGATTGCTTTCATAATCTAGTTTAGTGTAGAAGTGCTGTAATGATTTGCCAAACAAGCAATTAGTTAAGAATTAGGCTTGTTTAGTATTGTTATTATAGTCATATATTAAGCTCAAATATCTGCTAGTTGCAAATACCCAAATGTAAGAATTTGCAGCTTTTTCCTCAGTCCTTGTGTTCATTTTTGCTTTACAATTTTCTTAAATTATATAGACTAGGAAATGGATTAATTGAAGAAATACCTGGCAGTTAAAGGTGGGGTAGGTAAGTTTGAGAAACCGGCTCGAGATACACTTTTTGTTATATTCCATGGAATACTCTCAACATCCCGATAGCAATGAATATCTGAAGTGCTTTGACAACAAATCCATAACAAAATGTCATCTGTGGAAGCCGTAGCGCTGTAAAAAGCACGACCAATCATCTGAGCCGGCCCGGCTAAAATAACTGGATGGCCTACCTGCCTGTCAGCCTTCCATCTGTGCACAAACTTATCTCGTGCCCTCATTGGTCATGTGCGCGTTCGTGTGTGTTGGAGGAGGGGCTCTGTAAGGAAGTGGCAGATTTTTTCCGGTTGTGTATTTTCAAATTCTAGCGCACTCAAGCTGGTTTCTCCAAAATGACCTACCCCACCTTTAACTTGAAAAATGTTGACAATCTTTTTAAGACAGTTTTTTCTTGTGTTTTCTCTCACTGAAAAAACACTACAATTAGTAGCAAATAGTAATAAAATATTTAAAAGGACTATTCTATTCAGCAAACAAACCCGGAACTGCTTGTATTTTCCAGCTTGCCTGTTTGCACACATGTGATGATGACATGTTGTTGTTTTGGCTTGTGGCAGTGACCAGAATGGCAATACGTCCATGGTGAAGGTCATGGAAGTGGCTTGTGCTGAGTTGCACTACTGCACTGTGACTCATTTCCATCATTTCAGTGAAGAAGGATGGGTTGATTTCCATAAGCCTTGGCCTTGGCTCCAAAGCCATACGTCAAGCCATTAATCAAAGGAAAAGCACCAAAGCAGAGTGAGGCAGTGTCCTCTAGGTGCACAGCCAGCACCTGAAAGAGTTTGTGCAAAGGCATCATGGGAGAGCGAGAGCAATGAATACTTTAATCAAAAATAAACGTCAATATCGGTCAAGTTGATGGGATGTTTGGAACAGTATACAACACGCAGAGCATAAATACTGGTCGCGCCTGCAGAGGTGAAAGCTCTGATGGAAAGGGGCGAGTAGATAAAAAGAGCAGCATTCATTATTATAGATCTCATATGCACGCAGAGAATTAGGTAAAACTTAATTAGCATGGTCCCATATTGACTTATTATCAACAGACAGGAAAAGGCAATTCAATAAGTGACACTGCGTAAGAAGATACGTTTCTTCCATGGCAACAATATCGTAATGTCTGAATATTTACATGAAGAATAGTCTTGAATAAAGGTACAATCAGTCAAACTGTCCTCATAGTCGTCATGATGAGTATTGGTCATAACGTTTGTACTACTCCATAGTATTAATTGAGGAAACGTTGGCTGCTCCAAGAAGAATATCGACCAGAACAAATAGAATACAAATCTTAAAGAGATTGCTAAAAAAAACGTTCCTTTAAGTACATTGCAACTTTGAAAATTAAAACTGAAATGAGTTGCGTGAAATCCCTGTTGCTGTTGAAGCAAACTGCATAGGATAATGCATCGGCTCATGATCCGTTTGGATTGTGAAACCTTCAAATAAACCTGTATTTATTTAATGCAAGTAGTTTTAAGATTGTAAGATAAGCATACATCCTATAATATACAGAACACCCAACTAAGGCAGGAGTATTTCAGTGGTTGTGTCTCAGCAGATGAATTCACATACAAATTCTAACCATCTCTAGCTATAAAAGGAACAGGACACACACACACACACACACACACACACACACACACACACACAGGCATAAGACACAGGGATGGTAGTTGTACCCTTCCACTCTTGTGAGCATTTAGTACAGTTATGTAATGGTGTGTTTGGATTAATGAAGCATATGCAAGATGGGGCTTTGACTCAGAGGATGGTTGTGTGTGTGTGTGTGTGTGTGTGTGTGTGTGTGTGTGTGTGTGTGCCCACAAGAGTAAGGGACGGTGTGACAGAGAGAAAGAAAATCTGGTTACATGAATGGTTGTAGAGCTGTTCAGTTTGTAATCCTTTTGTATCCGCTTGCATTTGTGGGCTGTGTGTGTGTGTGTGTGTGTGTGTGTGTGTGTGTGTGTGTGTGTGTGTG
>CALSBZ010042948.1:0-17205 GCA_943591055.1 Gobionotothen gibberifrons | reverse complement strand
GTGTGTGTGTGTGTGTGTGTGTGTGTGTGTGTGTGTGTGTGTGTTGGCTGAGATTACGGGCCACAGTTTTATTCATGAATCGGAGCCAACCGGCTTCTTAAAGCGTCGCGCGGAGCCCCTTTCCTGAACAGCAGCCATGGTCGTGTCAGAGCTGTCGACGCGCGGCGCTCAGCGACTAATCTGACAGCGCCGCGGAGCCGTAATCCCTCACTGTATCCTAATCTATTTACTTTGCATTCTAAGAGGATTTCCACCAAAAAATATACAAGCAGCGATGTTTGGAAATGGACAGAAGATCAGCGAGGATGCTTTTCTCCTCGGTTTGTTTTGTTAAAAAAATATATCATTGTATGTTTTCCGTTGGGGAGTCAATCCCCCGCGAGAGGGACGGGTGAAAGGAATTACATTTCTGACTGATACTAATACTTCTCTTATGTAAACATCACCATGTTATATTTCCCCTCTGATGATACAGTCACACTGCAGAGGCAGCCGGAGATAAGTGGCATCTGTCGGTGCCTTTAGAGCATCTCTTGACACGTTTATAATTTCCAAACCAAGGCTGCATTATCTCCTGATTGTCTGACTTGACAGCTTGAATAAAAAGCAGAAACATTGCTAAACATGCGAGCAGGAGTCCCTCCCCTCTCTCAGTAGCCTTTCTGACATGCAAACAGTGAAACCTGCTCTTTCATAACACAGAAAACACTCCGATACCCTTTGAGCAATTATGTCAGCTTTGGGAAATCATACGCTTCATTTAAAATGTGGCCAGCAGCTTTTTGTGTAAAACACCACCACCGCCGCCTCGCGCTCAAATCTTTGCCATCCGAGATGACTCGCAGAGATAGGCTTATTAGTGGAATTAACATACTGTGAAACGGCCTTGTTAACGTTTGGAAAGGAATCAAGCCCGCGGCACGTGCTATTATCCAGGTTGTGTTTTTGATTCTCTCCCTGTGCGGCAGCAGAGGCCTCAGCGCCTCTAATGAAGGCTCTGATTGGACTGTTTACATGTTGTATAGGTTTGTTTCTCTCCACAAGACAAATAGACCATTCAAGACATCAAACGGAGAAAATCACTTACAGTTGAGGGTGATTGGAAGAGTCTTTATTCACAGAATAGTGTTGGGTTTCTCTTAGCTGTCGGTTCTCAAGACGAGGAGTGAGATGTTCTTTGCATACTTCATTATCACGAAAAGTACTCTTAATTACGGTGCAACGTATCTGTATTAAATATCTGTTTTCGCCTCTCAGCCAAAAGTGTTATCATTTGATACTCTATGATTAAAACCACCTCAGACTCGGCTGAGATTAAAGTTAAGATCTTCTGGTCAAATATCCTCAGCCCTTATGTTCTGTTGGGAGAGAGTTTATTGAAAGACTGACTTTTCGGAGACACCATGCTGTAAAACATGGTTACATACAAAGGATTTAAATGTGCTCTATGCAAGGGTGTAACTTTGGTTTGAGAAGTGGGGGACACAATACAGGGGTCCTCCGCAAGGAAACATTGTTCTCGATTTAATTCCATTTCCTGCCTTTCTACAAATATATTATTAGGGACTATGGTGTTAACTAATCCAAGAAAAGTGTGTAATGTAATGAGTGCGCACACTTATAGTGTCCTCTCCATGTGAGCCTGTTTTGTTTGTGATGACCTCACATCCTCTAGGGGGGGGGCTTCCAATCTCCGTTAGCTCCGAGCTAGCACCAGATGCTAACAACAACACCCGTAACTCTCTCTCTCTCTCTCTCTATCTCTCTCTGTCTGTCTCTCTCTCTCTCTCTCTCGCTCTCTCTCTCTCTCTCTCTCTCTCTCTCTCTCTCTCTCTCTCTCTCTCTCTCTCTCTCTCTCTCTCTCTCTCTCTCTCTCTCTCTCTCTCTCTCTCTCTCTCTCTCTGTCTCTCTCTGTCTGTCTCTCTCTCTCTCTCTCTCTCTCTCTCTCTGACACAACTTATTTCTTTATTTGAAGACATAGCAATGCCTCTATGGTAATGTCTCTGTTTTGTCAAACAGTCATCAATGCAATGCTAGTAAACATATTGGGCATCAATAAGGTCTTAAAGGAGACATGTCATGGCCATTTCCACTGATCATAATTCCATTGTTGAGGTCTACTAGAATAGATTTATATTGTGCAATTTTCCAAACTCACATTGGTTTCTCAAACAGCATCTCTGTCAGCGGGGCTTAACGTAACGGCTCCGCGGACGTAACGTAACGGCTCCACGGATTGGTCCATTTGGTTCCGGGTACCGCATGACCGTATCGCGTCATAGCTACTGGGTATTCCTACGACACAGTACTCAGGAAGTAAACAATGGACAATGACGTTTCTCCAACGAGGCGTTTTGGGGAGGTATTTTCTGTGTTAGAGTTGTACTCGCTACAGGGTGTACTTTGAGGGTTTTGACTCTGCACACCGTTTACATGCAGAAAAACCTTCATAACACAAGGGGACGGGTAATAACCGGAAAAGCATGACATGGGACCTTTAAGGGACGGAGTGGCGCAGTGGGCTGTGCGTTGAACATACATGTGTGTAATGTGTATTTGTAAAGCGCTATAATAAATGTAAGGAATTATTATTATAAGTATTAAAAGAGGGGGAATTGTTTAATACTTACACATAAACAAACAATACTTTTCAGAGGTTTAAGAGACTGTTGTATAATTTCCCTACAGAGGCGAACATCTGCTATTTGAATGTCTAAAGATCAATAGTTGATTTTGCATCTATGTGTTATACGTTACAGAGGTTGCTGCACTTTGGTCCCATGTGTGGACAGAAATGTGTAATTGAAGAGCAATCTAAAGAAGATGAAGAGCAACGCGTCAGACGGCGATGCATTGAGACTCGGAGACGACGTCCTCGGTGGGAAACTCTGAAGCCTGAAGGCCGACGAGCCGCCGCTGAGATTCCCACGGCTGCAGGGCTTTAAACAAGTCGTGACTCGGGACTTCGGTCTGTATCCTTTCCAGATGAGATAATACGAGCCCCTCAAATACCTCTCTGCTCCATCCCTCCTGATGCTACTGGTTCACCAGGAATGGGGGAAGTGAGGACGTCAACAAGCATCTGAAGTCAGGAGAGTTAGTGCCTCTTGTCTTGTTTCCCATCAGCTACTTTAAAGAAGGAAGGAAGTGCCTCCTACTGACCTCAGATCAACTTTAAATCCTTTAATTTACTGATGAACTGATGAAGAACTTCACTTAATTGTAGGGAGTTTGGCCCACTGATAAAATACCTGCAAAACTAATGACTTTCACATTGCTTTTACTAAGGCTGCAACTTTCATTATCAGTTGATGAATTGGTCTATTTTACATTATTCAACTGTTTAAAATGAAGACCAGGATGTCAAAAATAGTGTGCACAAATGTCTTGTTTTGTCCAAATCCTTAAAATATTCAGTTTACTATAATATTTGGATGTGAAAAAGCAGAAATGTTTACATCTAAGATACCTAAACAAGAGACTGTTGAGATTAATTGACCAATCATTTCAGCTCTTCTGGTCATTGTGAGCAAGTTAGCTGCTAATGTTAGCATTTATGTTAACATAGAACTGGTCACACATGCACACAGCACACACTCTGCTTTTAACCCATCCTAGTACGTCTATAGGAGCAGTGGGCAGCTATTGTACAGCGCCCGGGGGGGAATGGGAGTGGGGGGGTGTCCGGTGCCTTGCTCAAGGGCACCACGGCAGGGCAGGAAGTGAACTGGGACCTCTCCAAGTAGCAGTCCACACTCCATATTTTAGGTCTGGTCGGGGACTTGAACCGGCGACCCTACAGCTCCCAGTCCAAGCCCCTACAGACTGAGCCACTGCCTTCATAGAGCAGCTAACATGTTGTAAATGTATTATTCCTGAACCACAGACTTTAGTGGCTTACATTGCTCAGATTTCCAATGAAAATGTACACTACACTAAAGTGTCTCTTGAAGACATTCTTAACAGGTTTTACATGACTTCAAAGCCTGTATGGTTAAGACTATCACAGCCATATGAGATGTGAGTCAAACTGAGGCGGCATATACATCAACATTTAGAGCCAAATCCCAAATCCATATTCCTTTAAACTCCCCTCTGTGTGGAGTCCGCAGTTTCCCTCCAGAAGAAAATGAAAGCTTGATCTTACCCGTGTCCTCTGCTCAACTCAAATCTACAGTATGTAAACCCACCAGGAATGTCATGAATGCTCTCAGCGCCTCGTGCCGTAAGGATGACTAAGCTGCTTTTACTCCAGCAGCTCCACCTGGACTCAACTGTGAAATCCCCTCACAGGAAGCAACAATACTTGAGTTTAAATGGCGGATTCAAGCTGATGCGTGTGGCTTTTTTATTTAACCTTTATTTCACACCAGGAAACACTTAAAATAGACAGAAAAATCCACTGCAAATACCAGTTTAGTTATGTGCCAAGATATTAAACAAAACAAGGTGAAACAAAGGCAGAGAAACCGGAGACGGAGGCCTGAGCTCCTCCCATGTACAGCTGACCCCAGATTAACCTCCCAGGTAAATATAATCCTCTGCATCACCTCTTCATACCGGCCTGTAAACACGCTCGGATGCCAACGTCTGGCGACATCAGACAGCCAATGAAAGACAAGCTTCACTCGGCCGTCCTGCATGGGAATAGAAGAAATCAGCTCCAGCATGCATATCAGCACATCTGCTCGGTTTCTTCCAATATCTTTTCTCTCGCGGTCTCACAAGCCAAATACACAAGGTTTCTGTGTGACTTTATCTGTCTGTCTCTGTCTCCAGATACAAATCAACAGCCACTCATGCAAAAATAAAAATAAATAAAAGGTCCAGATTGGTTCCAGTTCATCCACAAGAGTGAACAAAATGTTTCCAGTCCGCCCACATTCACACTCTTTCACCGGAGGTCAAAAGGTCAACAGTTTCCATCGATGGTCCTATTGAGGAGAGTGTGAGGACCCTCGGCTCAGGTTAAAACTACACTCGTCACACACAAGGGAGGAAGTGGCACAATAACAGGCTGCTTTTAATTATTTTTAATTAAGTATCACTTGTGGTGGACTTATTTTAAATGCATCTGAAGGGGAAATCCTGTTTTGTCTTCGCAGATTCTTCATTTTGACATCGGTTCCTAATTTTAAGGATTTTTTCCAGAAGTCTATTTTATCATTTCACTTCTGCACTTCTTTTTATATATTATATGATGTGTTAATGCCCATGTGAAGCACTTTGAATTGCCTTTGTGTCTGAAATGTGCTATTATAAATAAACTAATCTTAATATTAATATAAAAGGTATCAACTTGTAAGATCTTCCATCGTCGAATATGGTGTGATTAAAAACGAAATCATGCAGGTTGAACTCTGCGTTCACCTCAAATATTCCCAATGCACTCCAAAAATGTGGATAAAAATAAGGTGAGTCAAACAAAGCGAGAAAGTAGAAGATTATATCATAAATGTTTTATCACTCGACATTAATCCTTTCTAAGGTAAAGGTAGATTTTAGGTTTTTCAGATGATTAAAACTCAAAATATTTAGCTTTCTGGCTTTTGTTAATCTGATGAGGACACAAACAAACTTGATGAATGTTCAGACCATTCATTTAAATAACGTGTAGAAAAGTCTGAGAACAAACAACTCATTGATCAAATGTTCACCTTGTTCTTCATAATATCTTCCGCCTAAACAAAAGGTTAAATATGATTTCTAAACCATAAGTAAAAGATGTCAGGATTTGATTCAAATGTCATAAAATGCCTGTTAATTGAATGAGTGTTTTCGTACATTGTGTAATTGTGATGTAATCCCTAAAAGTCAATTAAGCTGGTGTCTGTTTGTTAGATATTCTTTTACATTTGACTAACAGGAGTGTCCATAATGTTCTGTCTCTACATTGGCAATAAAAAAGTGTGAATAAAATAATAATGTAATAGTTCGTCGAGTTTCTTTATTTAAATGCAAATGATTGTTGCTTTAAAGTGAATTTCAGCTCTTGTTTTTAGTTAACGTTATATCTAAAAACGTATATATTATTAATTTACATAATGAACAATAATCCTGTATTTTTGTTGCATCTCTGTGGGGCTTTTGGTGAAATGTTCCCTTATTGTTCAGGCTTGTATGTTGTCCAATACATTGACAGTAACTCACCCCAACAAATACAACTCCTACTCTAAGGCCTGAAAGAAAAGTTAAACTAAAGATTAAAACATACTAATAAAATGTCCTTATTGTCTAGCGTGTGTAATGAAAAGGCTGCAGAGAAGAATTGAATATTGAGCTGCAGAGAAATCTCGATGAGGTGCGTGCGTAAAAAACAGTCTGTCAAGCGGCTGAAAACTATGTGTGTTACCTGATCTCTTCCTCTCGTTAAACAACACATTTGGTTTACACGTAAAAACCTGATAAAATGACATGTTGTCTTATATATCTACAATAACACGTTTCCATTTAAAAATAAATCTCCGGCTTTAGCCAAGTCACAATAGAGCAGAGTGCAGGATCACATCTGCGTATTTTGGGCCATTTATTATTCGCTCTTATCTCCACAGTATCTCCAAATTCAGGAAGAACATGTCAATACAGGGTTTTCTACTTTCTTTTAGGCATTTAGTTATATAATATATGTCCTAAAAGTGACATTTCCTGCAGCATGTGTTGGCTGCAGCTTCACACCCTCAGAGGAAACATTAAATATCGGATCTGTCGTCTTTGGTCAGAAACGCTTCCACCGCTTTGTTTCTGTTTGAAGGTGAGCAGCTGAGACCTGTAGCTCTACCTCTCTCTCTCTCACATACACACACACAATTTCTCACTCTCACACACACTCACTCTTTTCCCCCTCCTTAAACAATCCCACAAGATTTGGTCTCAAAATGTTTGTTTGATGCAAATCCGAACAAATCCTCCGCTGTTCGTGGACTCTCGCTGCGCTGTTTACGTCTTGGCGCAAACACGTTTAATGTCCCGGTCTGTAGATATTTATTCAGCTGCTGCGAGCTTCATTTACATAAAGAGGGAGAGAGAGGGGGGAGAAAGAGAGGAGAACGAGAGGAGGGCTGCAGCTGAAACAGGCTCTGCACAGAGAGGCCGGCAATATGCGCCCAGCAGGCCGATAATCTGATCAGGTTCATGGAAGGGATTATCGATGGCAGCCAGGACAGCAGCGGCTCCAACGTTTTTGGCTTCTGACAATTTAATAAAAATCTATCATCCTCATCACAGATTACTTTCCTTTCTAACATTGTTTCATTTGGATGAAGCACATTTGGGACCAAAACTCGGACAAAACCCGTTGTATCTATCTCTTTCAAATCGTGTCGATCACCTTTTGGTTGCTCAACTTTCTGCCATGTTTTATAAGAATAATAAAGCACTGTTTTAAAGCCGGGAAAAGCCAACTATGCTACTTAATATCGAACAAGTAAAAGGCGAGAAAGATCGATAAATGTTTGTTTTCTGATCCTTTGACTCCCTGTAAAATTATAACAGAAACTGAACATATTCCGTTGATTAATGGATTATCCATCGACATGAAATTGACTCCAGTATTTTTTTTGAATAATCATTTGCCACTCGTGCGGTTTTTGTTTCCCTCATGTAATAATAGTTTATATTATAGTGTTTAAAACCGAGATTATGATGGCTAGTAATGTTTCACTTAAACATTTTATAGACGAATCAAATCAGACTATAATTTGATTTTGGTGAAAATGTTTGCACACAGCTCTCATTATAACATAACAGGACACTAAATATCTCAGTTTAAATTCTTATTCGAGATATTAAGAAAACCTTGTCTTAGTCTTAATTAAACCCCTCACCACCTGCTCTTTTTTGTTGGGGGGCGGTATTTCTTTGCACAAGGTCGGTTGTTTTTATTGGGGCAATTAATTTGCATTAATCTGTTTTCCTCCCCCCCCCCCTCCTCTGCTCTGTGCGGCCTTCACTACTTCAGAGAAACATCTCGTCTAAAAACAACCTTGCCAGAGAACTGACGCGTAATTTTCTCCCTCCCCTCTTCTTTTATAATCTGAAAGCACTACACACACACGCGCGCGCACACACATACACTTACATCTGACCCCCTAACCTGGCCCCACCTACGTAATTACCGCATCAGAGGCAGTGCAATTCCTCCAGGTTATTTTGGAGAAACCAACAGAGTAATTATCACGCCATTACAGAGATGCATTCAATTACGCCTCGATATTTAGAGCTTTTTAACGCTGCAGTTTCTAAAAAAAATGCACACTTTACTCTCCCCTAAAGCGATGTGAAGATGTTAGTGTTTCAATTTAACTCAGAGACACAGAGGATTACAACTGGCTGCTCTCTAAAATGGAAATGTGGGGCCTGCACACGCGTTCACGGCTTGTATTAATCATAGACTCATTTGCATTTACCCCCGTTATAATTAAAGGGGGAGGAATTCAACAAGCTTTTAAATAAAAGTGTGGCTAATTCAAATGAGAGAAAACAGGAATATTGAGTTTGTAATTTGCTGGTGAACATCATGCATCTAAAATAAGATGTTGACTCCCTGTTGGGAATCACACTGAGACACTAATAAATATGACTTAACGGATCTTTATTGGATGAACATGTATGTAAGGGTGGTTCGCCTTAAAGATACATTCAACATCTTACTGTCATTTTGGAGCTAATAAATCCACATTTTCCTCTCCAAAAATAAAAATGCTCTGACTCCAATTTCAAGCCAAGTGCTGCGGTTCAAACATGTCCAATATATCACGACAATGCCCAAGAGAGGAGGTCTGGTTTGAAAAGAGGTTAGAATAATGATATCCGGAAAACAAACTGCATCTATATTTTAGAGTTGTATCCCCCCCTCCTCCTCCCTCCCTCCCTCCCGAGACATTTCAAATTGCCAAAACATTTTTTTTTCTGAGTAAAACAACGTAGGATATAAAAGCTGAACCTTATGGCCAATTTGTTCTCTTTGGAATATTTGGAAAGATTTACATACAGGGTTTTTTTTTAATCTTTTTTTTCTCCCAAAGTGGTAATAAACAATTTCAAATTCGGAAAAAAAAACACCAACTAAACATGGTCACTGTAACTGACCCAAATACATATTTACATATTTCAGCTCCACGATGTCGCTGACTAAAAATCTCTGTCATCCTAAAATAACAAATTTCAGAAATAAAAACTTTACAGGATTTGATTGGGAGGTAAAGAGGGCGAGTTCCTGTCCAGGGGGGAAATATTCCTCCCATCCAGAGAGCTGGTGGTCAAAGGAGTTTGGGTTGAAATTACTTTTTTTGTAGTTTTCAAAAACAGTTTCATAAGGTCGTCCAAGAATCAGCGTCTTTTAAAAACCCATTCTTCATCGTCAGGAAACTGCTCCTGACGTTTCTCTTCCATTTTTTTTGTTTTTAAAAAGACGTCGAGGGTAAAACAAAGTCCGATTGCTGCTATCTTATGGTTCATAAACTCTTTTTGTCTTTTGAGAACAAGCAATATGCTAATCTGGAAAATAACAGAAGCTTGACGAGCAGGAGGAGGAAGGAAAAAAGAAAAAAGCCTGATCACAAGACTTGGAACCTCCAGGAGGCCTGGTCTTTGTAGTCCAAGCAGTCTGTGGTGTTAAAGTTGAGCTTCCACGAGGAGGCTGCAGTCTGCTCTTTGTAATCCAGGCAGTCGGAGGAGTTGAAGGCCAGGCCGGAGCCTCCGTACGCCTGGTGGTGGTGGTGGTGGTGCCCCGACGACTGGCTGATGTGGTGGTGCGGGTGGCCGGACATGGAGGAGGCCGTCATGGGGCTGAGCTGGTGGGGGTGGTGGTGGGAGTGCATGGGGGCCAGGTAGGAGCCACAATCCACCCCGCTGAAGTAAGAGCTGGACGGGGTGGGGTAGCCCTGCCCGTACCCCGGCGTCTGGTTGTAGGACATGGGGTAGGAGGTGGCAGCGGCGGCGGAGCCTGACATCGAACGCTGCATACAGGAGGCGTTAGACGGGGGTCCGGGCTCGGGGATCGGGGCCACCGCAGGAGCCGTGGCGTTTCCGGGGGAGATGGCGGGGCTCCAGATGGAGGAGACGGTGCTGATGGAGGTAGAGGTGCTGCTGAGCGCCGCAGGGCCCGTGTGATTGGTGGAGGAGGAAGAGGACGAAGACGAGCCGGTGCTGGAGACGGCCGGCGGAGTGAACTGCCCGCTGCTCTCCGAGCCGGTGCTCTCCCGGGCCGGAGACGACTTCTTCTTAGGAGGCCGGGCCTTTGCACTGTTGCCACTCTGCGCCTGCTGGCGACACTTGGCCCTCCGGTTCTTGAACCACACCTACAAACAGAACAGCCAGGAGTTAGAAACAGTACACACACAAACCAACAACCTCAGCGTTTCATTAACCTTTGTGTTGTCTTCCTCTTAACTGTTCATTTTGGTTTGTTTTCCACCTGAATCTGGGTTACACATTTAAAACCAACTTATTCCAATTCATTGCCAAAAGTATTACTTCTCTCTTTGGCATGTTATGGTCAAAAGGACCTCATTCACATTCAATTAAATCACATTTTGTAAAGCCTGATCATAGTTGAAGAAGGACTCTGTTTAAAAAAAATATATATATATATATATAAAACAATGGCAGCCATAATGCACCTGATGCTTTACATTTGAATGAAGAACGTTGTATGAAACCATCCATGTTGTTGTAATGAGATAAAATCACAACAGAAATATTAAAAAACAAGTCAAATTTGACCCGAAGACAACAGGAAGGTTATAAAAAAAACATACTCCCAGCCAGGCCATGCTGGGAGTACATTATGGAAGAAAATTGAGGGTTATTAGCCATCAAGGTTCATTTCCACCCAGGCCCCTTGGCTCGGACCAGCTAGGGGTCTAATTTCATACCTGGTAGACGGCTCTAAGATAACAGGCTATTGGGTTTCACCACACAGTAGGGTAACTCTAGAGCACGGAGAGGGTAGGATCATGTAGAGCATTTTGTTTCACACACACATTCTGAGAATAACTCAAATTGTGCGTGTGAGAGAGGCCTGCCTTGGTTTCCCCCTAATGCCTTTTCAAGAGCAGTATTTGTTCAACATCGCAGTACAACAGTGAGTTGTTTGTGGAGTTTTTGTTGGCATACTCCTCACCTCTTCAATATAGATCCCTTATTTCATATCAAATTACATAACCTTCAGTTAGCCTGCATCAAATAACAATGACCGATTCAGATAGCAAATAATAATCTGGAATGCAGTTTTGTTTACATACAGTTGTATCTGTTTGAGCCCTTCATCAAATAAAGTGATCAAATAGTTGAGGGGAGTTAACATAAAATAGGTGGGAGAAGATTGTTTAATAAACACTTAAATGCAACTATCTCCATACACTACTAACACGTTATAGTTACTTCCAAGGTAACACATTTTAAAAAACAGTCTATGTATATATAATTTCAGTCATTACTTCACAACAATCGATCAATTATTATCCTCTTTAAAAAAGGGGCTTAAATCACTGAATTTATGAGCCACCAAGTCTGAAATCCTCGAATTATTTTACTGATATGTTTCTTTTATAACCCTCATGTTAAACTGCACAATAAAGTAGGGTTCTAGTTTTATTTACTGCTATAAATACTGTTAAGACTTTGCTTCTAATCGGATTTGTCAGTGATATTAGACACGGAAGGCTAATTTTAGCCAGCTAGTCAAAACGTTAGTTAGCTAACATTAGGTCAACTGCTAATTAGCTTAACACAAATGATATCGGTAATAGTATACTTCGACAAAATAAGGGACATTTAAATCACTGTTTTGATAACTCAAAGAGTGAAAAGGAAAGACATAGCTATTAATTATCCCACGTAAATAAGTTATTAATTACGTTTTAGTTGGCTAACAAGTGCACAAACTATAGCCAAAAAAAAGTTAGCTCAGTGTCAGTTTAAAACGTTGGCAGTTTAAAACGTCAGTTGAAATACTGTTTGAAATTGACAGACATTTAAAGTAGCTGATATCACGTCTTTAATATTTTAATGGCACTCTAATTCAGTGTTATGATAATAAAGTGTCGTTGTATTCAAATAAAACAACGTTAGCAAATAACACATTTGACTGCAGAAGTTAGTCTCCGAAGTTAGGTGTGTGTTTTCGGGACGTTTCCACAGTTTAACTGAACACACGGAGGTGCTTCGTTGTTTACCTGGACTCTGGACTCCGGCAGGTTGATCTTCAGGGCGACCTCCTCCCGCATGAAGATGTCCGGGTACCGGGTCTTCCCGAACAGAGACTCCAGGATGTCGAGCTGAGTGCGGGTGAAGGTGGTCCGCTCCCTGCGCTGCTTCCTGGGAGTCGCTGCAGAACAAACACACACCGGAGAAACGTTAATAGGCTACAACGACCTCACAGAGAACATTTTTCTTCACAATTACAAATAAAAAATGTTATTTAGATCACTAACTTGACACCTATTAGCCTATAACGTATTTTGTCTTCTTTACTGGTGTATTGTAGGTATTGTTTTGACTTGTAGGCTTTCTGTTTGTTGGGCCTAACTGCCCCGGAACAACGGATGTAAATTAGCATGGTTGCTAACATCATGCAACGCTCATTAGGTTACGTCCATATGAGATATTTCACTAAAACAAAGTCAGGCCTTTTACTGTGGAGAAATAAAGATAATTTACCTATCTTTATTTTTCAATTGATAAAGAGAATCAGTAGTTAACTAAATGCCTATTTAATATATACAAAGGATACAAAAACAGTCACTTATAATTTGCTTTATAATGCTAAATCAAGCTAGTTTTACATCATAGAGCTACTTACACTGGTCAAATAAGTTTGGGTTTAACTCAAATTGTCTTATGCAATATTATTATTATGACCACCATTCAAAAACACCAGTATTGCCTTAAAATAAAGTAAATACGTTCTAAATAATGTTTTATTCATGATACCAGGAGTCAGTGCTTTCATAAAATATATGGATATTTCTTTATGATCAGCTACACTCCTGCATTTTAAATTGTAGTGAATGTTCTTCATGATTTCTGCAGCCAAACAGGGTGCATGCATGTTAAATACTCCGGATTTTTTTCTTCATGATGGCTGGTGCATTAATCTTAAAAAGTGTGTGTGTGTGTAAGTGTGTGTCTCCTACATGGGTAGCCCACGGAGGGGTGCAGCAGGTCCATGGCGCCGCTGAGCCCCAGGCCGTTGACGCCGTAGGGGGGCTGTTTGAGGTAGGACATCATGCTACAGGCGGTCACTGCTCCACCCAGCTCCGGCCAGTGGTTCGGTTTCCCCCGATGCTGCAGCTTGACGGGACAGGGGACCGATCCAAGAAACTGCACACAGGAGGTAATGTCATTTAGTGTCGATAAAAGTAGCTCAATCTAATCCAAAATGCACAGGAAATATTAAGGAAGAACATCATAAACTAACGCCTTTGTTGCGTATTATTATTCTGCAGCTTGACGGGACAGGGGGCCGATCCAAGCAACTGCACACAGGAGGTAATGTCATTTAGTGCCGAGAAAAGGAGCTCAATTTCATCCAAAATGCACAGGAAATATGAAGGAAAAGCACTTTTTGTCATCATAAACTAACGCCTTTGTTGCGTATTGTTATTATGCTGCAGCTTGACGGGACAGGGGGCCGATCTCACTTATTGGCTTTTCCACACAGTTACTTAATACATAGGCCTACAGAGTGCACATGCAGGTGCTGCAGTCTTTTTTTATTTTGAGGAAAAAATACCAATTGTATCCAAAATGCACAGGAAATATTAAGGAGATACTTTAGTTGCGTATTTTTATCACTCAGCGGATGAAGCTTCACTCCATTTTAAAACCTAACATTAAGAATTAAAAGACGCATCATTATGATACTTCCTAATGTTCCTTTAGTTGTTATTTAGTTGCAGTGGGATGTATAAGCATGAATTATTGGAGGATAAACTGATCATTTAGCAGCTCTTTAAATCCCTTCAGGAATATTGGATTTGTGTTGGGGGATAACCGGGGTCAAACGGCTCCGATACTGTGACTCCAGCGGAGGGAAATAAAACACAACATCTGAGGTTTTATTAACCAAACAAGAATATATTCCTTTATAGACATTTTAACTTTTACTGGAAGCGTCTATTGATTTGATAAACATGTAATGAAACCAGATGCATTGTTATTTCCAACAATGATCCTAAAAGTCTGACAATAATGGTTGCGTTTCTAAAAATACTTTCTTTAAATGTGTGTGTATTTGTCCAAGTTATTTCCATATTTTAATGACCAGTGCCCCACGACCTACCTGCAGATTATTGTTTGTGCATTTTATTATAAATGTATTTTTTACATGGGACTACTTTCTATAGCCTTCTCTTCTCAAATAGTACTTATTTATTCAAACACAAATAACTGTTTTAATTTTTAAAATATAGGCTAGTTTTTTTTTTTTAAACCGCTATGTTCAAATGATGTTGATGGTCAAATAAAGCCTTTCCTAAAAACTCGTAGCGTCCTGAGTGAAATGTGTGTGTGAGTGTGAAGGCCTGTTTACACACACACGCGCATATAAAAGATGGATTATGGATGCTATTTGATAATCTATAAAATCACAGCTAAAGTGTTTTTGTTCTCAGTGATTCTGTTTGTATACTTTGTGAACATTTCAGACCTAAAAGAGACTCCTGTGGATCTCCAGAGCTCGGCTGAAATGATCTGCATTTACAGAAAAATAAATCCACAAAATAAAACTCAATTTATATTATGTACTTTCAAGAGGAAGATCTAATTTGTCATTTCTAATATAAATTAACTTTAGACACGTTTTTATTTGTTTAGTTTGCTTCTATATTTTAACGCTCAGGTAAAAGGAACACCTCATTGAAAAAAAGTCAAATTATTTATTTACGTCTTGTTTTTCATCAGAGTAAAATACCAATTGTTATATAATATAATTCCGTAAAGCACAACTATTTGTATCCTTTCCGTGGTTGTATTACACTGCAGGCTGTTTGATTATAGTCTAAAGGCTTTTTGGTGTTTTGTTTCTCACTGAATTAAGATTACATTTAAAACACATCCCAACCGGCTGCAGAAAACAAACTTGTTTATCTTTCTCCACTAAATCATTTACCATTACATTTACATCCAGGAAACACTGATAACCCTTGTTAAGCGTGACATCTATTATTTAAAAATAGATCTTAAAGTTAGATTTGTACCTCCTAAATGAAGAATTGTCTACCCCAAAAATACGCCCTGAAGTTTAAATCGTGTAAATTAAATTAGTGAGATATTCTAACAATGAGCTCCTGACTGACTGACCGTGTATTGCAGAGGCTTTTTAACCGTATTTGAGCCCTGGCAGGCCGGGGAGAGAAAGGCGAGATCTCGGTGCAAATGAACTCAATTAGAATTTAGATTAGACCTCCGGGGAGAAGCGTTTCAGAAGGGCTCTTATCAGCAAAATAAATTAACAAAAACCAAAACACGCCTCTCCAATTATCTACTAAGTGCTTCAAACGATTTAATGGCCAATTGCTCTCCAATAAAAGTGAACTGGAATAGAAATATGAAAATTATCTACTCCGGAGGAAGTTGACTCAATTTATCCGGTTCAGGTCGGAGTGCTCCCCGGTGCAGACTGATTGATATCTCGGCTAAATAAATACAATAATCACATAAAACGTGAGCCGGTGCACATTGAAACAATTCACCTCACATGTCACACTTTAAAACTCCTAAATGTTTCAAAAAGTGACTTTTGTGTGTGTCGCTTTAACACTTCAGCTGCTTCTGTTTCTGACGCAGAGTTGTGTTGTTTGGAGTTTAGGCTAAATGCGTAAAAACTGCAGATAATGCGCATTTGATGAGTGAAAAGTGAAGAAACGTTACCTTGTTTTTCTCCTCTTCCCTTCTCCCGAGCTCCCGGGCCACCAGACGCGAGCAGCAGTAAAATTATCCAGCAGGAGGAAGTCTGACGAACTCAAACAGTCTCGCTGAAAAACAAACAACAGCGCGCGGAACCGGGCAGCATCACGCAGAAAAACACGCAGAAATATCAGCACGCGTTTCCGGGTGTTTTTGCAGCCAAATAAATCAGACTCATTTGCTTTCAGGGGGCTTGTCGCTGTCTGTCAGAGTGTTAGGTGATTTTCTTGTTTCTAATGGAGACGAAATTGAGATTGATCACCTTCTCTCCGCCCCGCGCCTCTATGAGCGGAGGACACCTGCGGATCCGCCTCCCTCAGCCAATCAGCGAGCAGCTCCTGGGTGACGGACAGCTTGGGCAGCCAATCAGCGCAGAGGCCACCGCGAGAGGCCCCCCCTCCCACTTTCCCCGCCTCCGTGTCCGGGTCCCAAGACCAGAGCAGAGAGGTTTGTGAAAAGATGGAAATGTTTCTGAGGCCTGCAGGAGAAACACAGAGAGCTGCGGACGAGAAGGAGATTTACACAGATTTGTTATTGATTTCACAGTTTACTTAAAAGAGCAACTGAAAGCACTTAAAAAACGAATTCCGCGGACTTTTCCTCCATTTTAAAACCCGTTTCTTCTAAATAACCTGCATGGTGTTGGTGTCTCTTTGAATTGCACCATGCCTGAAGTGGCGTGTCTTTTTCACAAAAACAAAACAATCTGTATTTAGATTAAATCAAAATGTAAACTAGAGCCTACGATTGTTTCAAGAGAAAGAAAATCACCTTTTCATTATGTGGAGGCTTACAATGTTGGAGAGGTTATTTAGTTTGTCTTTTAGTTTATAAACATGCACTAACATTTCCTGAAAGGCCGGGAAGCCTAAGCAGCTTTACGATAAAGCTTTTATTATTTGTTACCGTTAATTCCTCTGTGATGATATTTCGTCGCTCCAAAATGTGAGAAATTAAGGAAAATAGAAGGAAAGAAGTTACATTTATCTATTTTGATTTTATTGTGAGACTCCCCCTCCTCTCCTTCCCTCTCTCTCTCTCCCTCTCTCTCTCTCCACACACACAGCAGAGCTCATGAATATTAATGAGGTCTAATCCCCATTTAGAATTACATTTGAGGATGGTTGACGTAAAGTTTAATAGGGATAGACCTCAAACTCACTGCGGAGGAAAAAGAAAAATCCGCAGAAGAAGAAAAACTGCGGTCACTGAATCACACCCTGCACTTTATACATGGAGACTTTTTTTTAATGTGATTTTAACCTCAAAACAAACAGAATGTTCTGCTTCTGTTTT
>CALSBZ010042947.1:0-17138 GCA_943591055.1 Gobionotothen gibberifrons | reverse complement strand
GTGTGTGTGTGTGTGTGTGTGTGTGTGTGTGTGTGTGTGTGTGTTGGCTGAGATTACGGGCCACAGTTTTATTCATGAATCGGAGCCAACCGGCTTCTTAAAGCGTCGCGCGGAGCCCCTTTCCTGAACAGCAGCCATGGTCGTGTCAGAGCTGTCGACGCGCGGCGCTCAGCGACTAATCTGACAGCGCCGCGGAGCCGTAATCCCTCACTGTATCCTAATCTATTTACTTTGCATTCTAAGAGGATTTCCACCAAAAAATATACAAGCAGCGATGTTTGGAAATGGACAGAAGATCAGCGAGGATGCTTTTCTCCTCGGTTTGTTTTGTTAAAAAAAAGAATCATTGTATGTTTTCCGTTGGGGAGTCAATCCCCCGCGAGAGGGACGGGTGAAAGGAATTACATTTCTGACTGATACTAATACTTCTCTTATGTAAACATCACCATGTTATATTTCCCCTCTGATGATACAGTCACACTGCAGAGGCAGCCGGAGATAAGTGGCATCTGTCGGTGCCTTTAGAGCATCTCTTGACACGTTTATAATTTCCAAACCAAGGCTGCATTATCTCCTGATTGTCTGACTTGACAGCTTGAATAAAAAGCTGAAACATTGCTAAACATGCGAGCAGGAGCCCCTCCCCTCTCTCAGTAGCCTTTCTGACATGCAAACAGTGAAACCTGCTCTTTCATAACACAGAAAACACTCCGATACCCTTTGAGCAATTATGTCAGCTTTGGGAAATCATACGCTTCATTTAAAATGTGGCCAGCAGCTTTTTGTGTAAAACACCACCACCGCCTCGCGCTCAAATCTTTGCCATCCGAGATGACTCGCAGAGATAGGCTTATTAGTGGAATTAACATACTGTGAAACGGCCTTGTTAACGTTTGGAAAGGAATCAAGCCCGCGGCACGTGCTATTATCCAGGTTGTGTTTTTGATTCTCTCCCTGTGCGGCAGCAGAGGCCTCAGCGTCTCTAATGAAGGCTCTGATTGGACTGTTTACATGTTGTATAGGTTTGTTTCTCTCCACAAGACAAATAGACCATTCAAGACATCAAACGGAGAAAATCACTTACAGTTGAGGGTGATTGGAAGAGTCTTATTTCCCAGAATAGTGTTGGGTTTCTCTTAAAGCTGTCGGTTCTCAAGACGAGGAGTGAGATGTTCTTTGCATACTTCATTATCACGAAAAGTACTCTTAATTACGGTGCAACGTATCTGTATTAAATATCTGTTTTCGCCTCTCAGCCAAAAGTGTTATCATTTGATACTCTATGATTAAAACCACCTCAGACTCGGCTGAGATTAAAGTTAAGATCTTCTGGTCAAATATCCTCAGCCCTTATGTTCTGTTGGGAGAGAGTTTATTGAAAGACTGACTTCTCGGAGACACCATGCTGTAAAACATGGTTACATACAAAGGATTTAAATGTGCTCTATGCAAGGGTGTAACTTTGGTTTGAGAAGTGGGGGACACACAAAACAGGGGTCCTCCGCAATGAAACATTGTTCTCGATTTAATTCCATTTCCTGCCTTTCTACAAATATATTAGGGACTATGGTGTTAACTAATCCAAGAAAAATGTGTAGTGTAATGAGTGCGCACACTTATCTAGTGTCCTCTCCATGTGAGCCTGTTTTGTTTGTGATGACCTCACATCCTCTAGGGGGGGGGGGCTTCTAATCTCCGTTAGCTCCGAGCTAGCACCAGATGCTAACAACAACCCCCGTAACTCTCTCTGTCTATCTCTCTCTCTCTCTCTCTCTCTCTCTCTCTCTGTCTCTCTCTCTCTCTCTGTCTCTCTCTGTCTCTCTCTCTCTCTCTCTCTCTCTCTCTCTCTCTCTCTCTCTCTCTCTCTCTGACACAACACAATATTTCTTTATTTGAAGACATAGCAATGCCTCTATGGTAATGTCTCTGTTTTGTCACCTTATTGATGGAATATCCAAGTTAAGGGATCATCAATGCAATGCTAGTAAACATATTGGGTATCAATAAGGTCTTAAAGGAGAGGTGTCATGGCCATTTCTACTGATCATAATTCCATTGTTGAGGTCTACTACAATAGATTTATATTGTGCAATTTTCCAAACTCACATTGGTTTCTCATACAGTATCTCTGTCAGCGGGGGCTTAACGTAACGGCTCCGCGGACGTAACATAACGGCTCCACGGATTGGTCCATTTGGTTCCGGGTACCGCATGACCGTATTGCGTCATAGTTCTGGGCGTGGCTACTGGGTATTCCTACGACACAGTACCCAGGAAGTAAACAATGGACAATGACGTTTCTCCAACGAGGCGTTTTGGGGAGGTCTTTTCTGTGTTAGAGGTTTACTCGCTACAGGGTGTACTTTGAGGGTTTGGACTCTGCACACCGTTTACATGCAGAAAAACCTTCATAACACAAGGGGACGGGTAATAACCAGAAAAGCATGACATGGGACCCTTAAGGGACGGAGTGGCGCAGTGGGCTGTGCGTTGAACATACATGTGTGTAATGTGTATTTGTAAAGCGCTATAATAAATGTAAGGAATTATTATTATAAGTATTAAAAGAGGGGGAATTGTTTAATACTTACACATAAACAAACAATACTTTTCAGAGGTTTAAGAGACTGTTGTATAATTTCCCTACAGAGGCGAACCTCTGCTATTTGAATGTCTAAAGATCAATAGTTGATTTTGCATCTATGTGTCAATACGTTACAGAGGTTGCTGCACTTTGGTCCCATGTGTGGACAGAAATGTGTAATTGAAGAACAATCTAAAGAAGATGAAGAGCAACGCGTCAGACGGCGATGCATTGAGACTCGGAGACGACGTCCTCGGTGGGAAACTCTGAAGCCTGAAGGCCGACCAGCCGCCGCTGAGATTCCCACGTCTGCAGGGCTTTAAACAAGTCGTGACTCGGGATGAGGGTCCGTATCCTTTCCAGATGAGATAATACGAGCCCCTCAAATACCTCTCTGCTCCATCCCTCCTGATGCTACTGGTTCACCAGGAATGGGGGAAGTGAGGACGTCAACAAGCATCTGAAGTCAGGAGAGTTAGTGCCTCTTGTCTTGTTTCCCATCAGCTACTTTAAAGAAGGAAGGAAGTGCCTCCTACTGACCTCAGATCAACTTTAAATCCTTTAATTTCCTGATGAACTGATGAAGAACTTCACTTAATTGTAGGGAGTTTGGCCCACTGATAAAATACCTGCAAAACTAATGACTTTCACATTGCTTTTACTCAGGCTGCAACTTTCATTATCAGTTGATGAATTGGTCTATTTGACATTATTCAACTGTTTAAAATGAAGACCAGGATGTCAAAAATAGTGTGCACAAATGTCTTGTTTTGTCCAAATCCTTAAAATATTCAGTTTACTATAATATTTGGACGTGAAAAAGCAGAAATGTTTACATCTAAGATACCTAAACAAGAGACTGTTGAGATTAATTGACCAATCATTTCAGCTCTTCTGGTCATCGTGAGCATGTTAGCTGCTAATGTTAGCATTTATGTTAACATAGAATTGGTCACACATGCACACAGCACACACTCTGCTTTTAACCCATCCTAGTACGTCTATAGGAGCAGTGGGCAGCTATTGTACAGCGCCCGGGGAGCAATGGGAGTTGGGGGGTGTCCGGTGCCTTGCTCAAGGGCACCACGGCAGGGCAGGAAGTGAACTGGGACCTCTCCAAGTAGCAGTCCACACTCCATATTTAGGTCTGGTCGGGGACTTGAACCGGCGACCCTACGGCTCCCAGTCCAAGCCCCCTACTGACTGAGCTAACATGTTGTAAATGTATTATTCCTGAACCACAGACTTTAGTGGCTTACATTGCTCAGATTTTCTATGAAAATGTACACTACACTAAAGTGTCTCTTGAAGACATTCTTAACAGGTTTTGCATGACTTCAAAGCCTGTATGGTTAAGACTATCACAGCCATATGAGATGTGAGTCAAACTGAGGCGGCATATACATCAACATTTAGAGCCAAATCCCAAATCCATATTCCTTTAAACTCCCCTCTGTGTGGAGTCCGCAGTTTCCCTCCAGAAGAAAATGAAAGCTTGATCTTACCCGTGTCCTCTGCTCAACTCAAATCTACAGTATGTAAACCCACCAGGAATGTCATGAATGCTCTCAGCGCCTCGTGCTGTAAGGATGACTAAGCTGCTTTTACTCCAGCAGCTCCACCTGGACTCAACTGTGAAATCCCCTCACAGGAAGCAACAATACTTGAGTTTAAATGGCGGATTCAAGCTGATGCGTGTGGCTTTTTTATTTAACCTTTATTTCACACCAGGAAACACTTAAAATAGACAGAAAAATCCACTGCAAATACCAGTTTAGTTATGTGCCAAGATATTAAACAAAACAAGGTGAAACAAAAGCAGAGAAACCGGAGACGGAGGCCTGAGCTCCTCCCATGTACAGCTGACCCCAGATTAACCTCCCAGGTAAATATAATCCTCTGCATCACCTCTTCATACCGGCCTGTAAACACGCTCGGATGCCAAGGTCTGGCGACATCAGACAGCCAATGAAAGACAAGCTTCACTCGGCCGTCCTGCATGGGAATAGAAGAAATCAGCTCCAGCATGCATATCAGCACATCTGCTCGGTTTCTTCCAATATCTTTTCTCTCGCAGTCTCACAAACCAAATACACAAGTTTTCTGTGTGACTTTATCTGTCTGTCTCTGTCTCCAGATACAAATCAACAGCCACTCATGCAAAAATAAAAGGTCCAGATTGGTTCCAGTTCATCCACAAGAGTGAACAAAAATGTTTCCAGTCCGCCCACATTCACACTCTTTCACCGGAGGTCAAAAGGTCAACAGTTTCCATCGATGGTCCTATTGAGGAGAGTGTGAGGACCCTCGGCTCAGGTTAAAACTACACTCGTCACACACAAGGGAGGAAGTGGCACAATAACGGGCTGCTTTTAATTATTTTTAATTAAGTATCACTCGTGGTGGACTTATTTTAAATGCATCTGAAGGGGAAATTCTGTTTTGTCTTCGCAGATTCTTCATTTTGACATTGGTCCCTAATTTTAAGGATTTTTTCCAGAAGTCTATTTTATAATTTCACTTCTGCACTTCTTTTTATATATTACATGATGTGGTAATGCCCATGTGAAGCACTTTGATTTGCCTTTGTGTCTGAAATGTGCTATTATAAATAAACTAATCTTAATATTAATATAAAAGGTATCAACTTGTAAGATCTTCCATCGTTAAATACGGTGTGATTAAAAACGAAATCATGCAGGTTGAACTCTGCGTTCACCTGAAATATTCCCAATGCACTCCAAAAATGTGGATAAAAATAAGGTGATTCAAACAAAGCGAGAAAGTAGAAGATTATATCATAAATGTTTTATCACTCTACATTAATCCTTTCTAAGGTAAAGGTAGATTTTAGGTTTTTCAGATGATGATTAAAACACAAAATATTTAGCTTTCTGGCTTTTCTTAATCTGATGAGGACACAAACAAACTTGATGAATGTTCAGATTGAAATAACGTGTAGAAAAGTCTGAGAACAAAAAACTCATTGATAAAATGTTCACCTTGTTCTTCATAATATCTTCCGCCTAAACAAAAGGTTACATATGATTTCTAAACCATAAGTAAAAGATGCCAGGATTTGATTCAAATGTCATAAAATGCCTGTTAATTGAATGAGTGTTTTCGTACATTGTGTAATTGTGATGTAATCCCTAAAAGTAAATTAAACTGGTGTCTGTGTGTTAGATATTCTTTTACATTTGACTAACAGGAGTGTCCATAATGTTCTGTCTCTACATTGGCAATAAAAAAGTGTGAAGAAAATAATAATGTAATAGTTCGTCGAGTTTCTTTATTTAAATGCAAATGATTGTTGCTTTAAAGTGAATTTCAGCTCTTGTTTTTTGTTAACGTTATATCTAAAAACGTACATATTATTAATTTACATAATGAACAATAATCCTGTATTTTTGTTGCATCTCTGTGGGGCTTTTGGTGAAATGTTATTGTTCAGGTGTCCAATACATTGACAGTAACTCACCCCAACAAAATACAACTCCTAGACTCTAAGGCCTGAAAGAAATGTTAAACTAAAGATTAGAACATACTAATAAAATGTCCTTATTGTCCAGCGTGTGTAATGACAAGGCTGCAGAGAAGAATTGAATATTGAGCTGCAGAGAATTCTCGATGAGGTGATATAATTTGCGTGCGTAAAAAAACAGTCTGTCAAGCGGCTGAAAACTATTTGTGTTACCTGATCTCTTCCTCTCGTTAAACAACACATTTGGTTTACACGTAAAAACCTGATAAAATGACATGTTGTCTTATTCATCTACAATAACACGTTTCCATTAAAAAATAAATCTCCTGCTTTAGCCAAGTCACAATAGAGCAGAGTGCAGGATCACATCTGCGTATTTTGGGCCATTTATTATTCGCTCTTATCTCCAGAGTATCTTCAAATTCAGGAAGAACATGTCAATACAGGGTTTTCTACTTTCTTTTAGGCATTTAATTATATAATCTATGTCTTAAAAGTGACATTTCCTGCAGCATGTGTTGGCTGCAGCTTCACACCCTCAGAGGAAACATTAAATATCGGATCTGTCGTCTTTGGTCAGAAACGCTTCCACCGCTTTGTTTCTGTTTGAAGGTGAGCAGCTGAGACCTGTAGCTCTACCTCTCTCTCTCTCACATACACACACACAATTTCTCACTCTCACACACACTCACTCTTTTCCCCCTCCTTAAACAATCCCACAAGATTTGGTCTCAAAATGTTTGTTTGATGCAAATCCGAACAAATCCTCCGCTGTTCGTGGACTCTCGCTGCGCTGTTTACGTCTTGGCGCAAACACGTTTAATGTCCCGGTCTGTAGATATTTATTCAGCTGCTGCGAGCTTCATTTACATAAAGAGGGAGAGAGAGAGGGGGGAGAAAGAGAGGAGAACGAGAGGAGGGCTGCAGCTGAAACAGGCTCTGCACAGAGAGGCCGGCAATATGCGCCCAGCAGGCCGATAATCTGATCAGGTTCATGGAAGGGATTATCGATGGCAGCCAGGACAGCAGCGGCTCCAACGTTTTTGGCTTCTGACAATTTAATAAAATCTATCATCCTCATCACAGATTACTTTCCTTTCTAACATTGTTTCATTTGGATGAAGCACATTTGGGACCAAAACTCGGACACAAAACGATATATTTCACGTTGTATCTATCTCTTTCAAATCGTGTCGATCACCTTTTGGTTGCTCAACTTTCTGCCATGTTTTTAAAGGAATAATAAAGCACTGTTTTAAAGCCGGGAAAAGCCAACTATGCTACTTAATATCGAACAAGTAAAGGGCGAGAAAGATCGATAAATGTTTGTTTGACTCCCTGTACAATTATAACAGTAACTGAACATATTCCGTTGATTAATGGATTATCCATCGACATGAAATTGACTCCAGTAATTTTTTTGAATAATCATTTGCCACTCGTGCGGTTTTTTTTCCCTCATGTAATAATAGTTTATATTATAGTGTTTAAAACCGAGATTATGATGGCTAGTAATGTTTCACTTAAACATTTTATAGACGAATCAAATCAGACTATAATTTGATTTTGGTGAAAATGTTTGCACACAGCTCTCATTATAACATAACAGGACACTAAATATCTCAGTTTAAATTCTTATTCAAGATATTAAGAAAACCTTGTCTTAGTCTTAATTAAACCCCTCACCACCTGCTCTTTTTTGTTGGGGGGCGGCATTTCTTTGCACAAGGTCGGTTGTTTTTATTGGGGCAATTAATTTGCATTAATCTGTTTTCCCCCCCCCCCCCCCCCCCCTCCTCTGCTCTATGCGGCCTTCACTACTTCAGAGAAACATCTCGTCTAAAAACAACCTTGCCAGAGAACTGACGCGTAATTTTCTCCCTCCCCTCTTCTTTTATAATCTGAAAGCACTACACACACGCGCGCGCGCACACACATACACTTACATCTGACCCCCTAACCTGGCCCCACCTACGTAATTACCGCATCAGAGGCAGTGCAATTCCTCCAGGTTATTTTGGAGAAACCAACAGAGTAATTATCACGCCATTACAGAGATGCATTCAATTACGCCTCGATATTTAGAGCTTTTTAACGCTGCGGTTTCTAAAAAAAATGGACACTTTACTCTCCCCTAAAGCGATGTGAAGATGTTAGTGTTTCAATTTAACTCAGAGACACAGAGGATTACAACTGGCTGCTCTCTAAAATGGAAATGTGGGGCCTGCACACGCGTTCACGGCTTGTATTAATCATAGACTCATTTGCATTTACCCCCGTTATAATTAAAGGGGGAGGAATTCAACAAGCTTTTAAATAAAAGTGTGGCTAATTCAAATGAGAGAAAACAGGAATATTGAGTTTGTGAACATCATGCATCTAAAATAAGATGTTGACTCCCTGTTGGGAATCACACTGAGACACTAATAAATATGACTTAACGGATCTTTATTGGATGAACATGTATGTAAGGGTGGTTCGCCTTAAAGATACATTCAACATCTTACTGTCATTTTGGAGCTAATAAATCCACATTTTCCTCTCCAAAAATAAAAATGCTCTGACTCCAATTTCAAGCCAAGTGCTGCGGTTCAAACATGTCCAATATATCACGACAATGCCCAAGAGAGGAGGTCTGGTTTGAAAAGAGGTTAGAATAATGATATCCGGAAAACAAACTGCATCTATATTTTAGAGTTGTATCCCCCCCCCTCCTCCTCCCTCCCTCCCTCCCGAGACATTTCAAATTGCCAAAACATTTTTTTTTCTGAGTAAAACAACGTAGGATATAAAAGCTGAACCTTATGGCCAATTTGTTCTCTTTGGAATATTTGGAAAGATTTACATACAGGGTTTTTTTTTAATCTTTTTTTTCTCCCAAAGTGGTAATAAACAATTTCAAATTCGGAAAAAAAAACACCAACTAAACATGGTCACTGTAACTGACCCAAATACATATTTACATATTTCAGCTCCACGATGTCGCTGACTAAAAATCTCTGTCATCCTAAAATAACAAATTTCAGAAATAAAAACTTTACAGGATTTGATTGGGAGGTAAAGAGGGCGAGTTCCTGTCCAGGGGGGAAATATTCCTCCCATCCAGAGAGCTGGTGGTCAAAGGAGTTTGGTTGGAAATTACTTTTTTTGTAGTTTTCAAAAACAGTTTCATAAGGTCGTCCAAGAATCAGCATCTTTTAAAAACCCATTCTTCATCGTCAGGAAACTGCTCCTGACGTTTCTCTTCCATTTTTTTTGTTTTTAAAAAGACGTCGAGGGTAAAACAAAGTCCGATTGCTGCTATCTTATGGTTCATAAACTCTTTTTGTCTTTTGAGAACAAGCAATATGCTAATCTGGAAAATAACAGAAGCTTGACGAGCAGGAGGAGGAAGAAAAAAGAAAAAAGCCTGATCACAAGACTTGGAACCTCCAGGAGGCCTGGTCTTTGTAGTCCAAGCAGTCTGTGGTGTTAAAGTTGAGCTTCCACGAGGAGGCTGCAGTCTGCTCTTTGTAATCCAGGCAGTCGGAGGAGTTGAAGGCCAGGCCGGAGCCTCCGTACGCCTGGTGGTGGTGGTGGTGGTGCCCCGACGACTGGCTGATGTGGTGGTGCGGGTGGCCGGACATGGAGGAGGCCGTCATGGGGCTGAGCTGGTGGGGGTGGTGGTGGGAGTGCATGGGGGCCAGGTAGGAGCCACAATCCACCCCGCTGAAGTAAGAGCTGGACGGGGTGGGGTAGCCCTGCCCGTACCCCGGCGTCTGGTTGTAGGACATGGGGTAGGAGGTGGCAGCTGCGGCGGAGCCTGACATCGAACGCTGCATACAGGAGGCGTTAGACGGGGGTCCGGGCTCGGGGATCGGGGCCACCGCAGGAGCCGTGGCGTTTCCGGGGGAGATGGCGGGGCTCCAGATGGAGGAGACGGTGCTGATGGAGGTAGAGGTGCTGCTGAGCGCCGCAGGGCCCGTGTGATTGGTGGAGGAGGAAGAGGACGAAGATGAGCCGGTGCTGGAGACGGCCGGCGGAGTGAACTGCCCGCTGCTCTCCGAGCCGGTGCTCTCCCGGGCCGGAGACGACTTCTTCTTAGGAGGCCGGGCCTTTGCACTGTTGCCGCTCTGCGCCTGCTGGCGACACTTGGCCCTCCGGTTCTTGAACCACACCTACAAACAGAACAGCCAGGAGTTAGTAACAGTACACACACAAACAACCAACCTCAGCGTTTCATTAACCTTTGTGCTGTCTTCCCCTTAACTGTTCATTTTTGTTTGTTTTCCACCTGAATCTGGGTTACACATTTAAAACCAACTTATTCCAACTCATTGCCAAAAGTATTACTTCTCTCTTTGGCATGTTATGGTCAAAAGGACCTCATTCACATTAAATTAAATCACATTTTGTAAAGCCTGGTCATAGTTGAAGAAGGACTCTGTTATATATATATATATTTATTTTAAACAATGGCAGCCCATAATGCACCTGATGCTTTACATTTGAATGAAGAACGTTGTATGAAACCATCCACGTTGTTGTTGTTGCAATGAGATAAAATAACAACAGAAATATTAAAAAACAAGTCAAATTTGACCCGAAGACAACAGGAAGGTTATAAAGAAACATACTCCCAGCCAGGCCATGCTGGGAGTACATTATGGAGGAAAATTGAGGGTTATTAGCCATCAAGGTTCATTTCCACCCAGGCCCCTTGGCTCGGACCAGCTAGGGGTCTAATTTCATACCTGGTAGACGGCTCTAAGATAACAGGCTATTGGGTTTCACCACACAGTAGGGTAACTCTAGAGCACGGAGAGGGTAGGATCATGTAGAGCATTTTGTTTCACACACACATTCTGAGAATAACTCAAATTGTGCGTGTGAGAGAGGCCTGCCTTGGTTTCCCCCTAATGCCTTTTCAAGAGCAGTATTTGTTCAACATCGCAGTACAACAGTGAGTTGTTTGTGGAGTTTTTGTTGGCATACTCCTCACCTCTTCAATATAGATCCCTTATTTCATATCAAATGACATAACCTTCAGTTAGCCTGCATCAAATAACAATGACCGATTCAGATAGAAAATAATAATCTGGAATGCAGTTTTGTTTACATACAGTTGTATCTGTTTGAGCCCTTCATCAAATAAAGTGATCAAATAGTTGAGGGGAGTTAACATAAAATAGGTGGGAGAAGATTGTTTAATAAACACTTAAATGCAACTATCTCCATACACTACTAACACGTTATAGTTACTTCCAAGGTAACACATTTTAAAAAACAGTCTATGTATATATCATTTCAGTCATTACTTCACAACAATCGATCAATTATTATCCTCTTTAAAAAAGGGGCTTAAATCACTGAATTTATGAGGCACCAAGTCTGAAATCCTCGAATTATTTTACTGATATGTTTCTTTTATAACCCTCATGTTAAACTGCACAATAAAGTAGGGTTCTAGTTTTATTTACTGCTATAAATACTGTTAAGACTTTGCTCCTAATCGGATTTGTCAGTGATATTAGACACGGAAGGCTAATTTTAGCCAGCTAGTCAAAACGTTAGTTAGCTAACATTAGGTCAACTGCTAATTAGCTTAACACAAATGATATCGGTAATAGTATACTTCGACAAAATAAGGGACATTTAAATCACTGTTTTGATAACTCAAAGAGTGAAAAGGAAAGACATAGCTATTAATTATCCCACGTAAATAAGTTATTAATTACGTTTTAGTTGGCCAACAAGTGCACAAACTATAGCCAAAAAAAAGTTAGCTCAGTGTCAGTTTAAAACGTTGGCAGTTTAAAACGTCAGTTGAAATACTGTTTGAAATTGACAGGCATTTAAAGTAGCTGATATCACGTCTTTAATATTGTAATGGCACTCTAATTCAGTGTTATGATAATAAAGTGTCGTTGTATTCAAATAAAACAACGTTAGCAAATAACACATGTTACTGCAGAAGTTAGTTTCCGAAGTTAGGTGTGTGTTTTCGGGACGTTTCCACAGTTTAACTGAACACACGGAGGTGCTTCGTTGTTTACCTGGACTCTGGACTCCGGCAGGTTGATCTTCAGGGCGACCTCCTCCCGCATGAAGATGTCCGGGTACCGGGTCTTCCCGAACAGAGACTCCAGGATGTCGAGCTGAGTGCGGGTGAAGGTGGTCCGCTCCCTGCGCTGCTTCCTGGGAGTCGCTGCAGAACAAACACACACCGGAGAAACGTTAATAGGCTACAACGACCTCTCACAGAGAACATTTTTCTTCACAATTACAAATTAAAAACGTTATTTAGATCACTAACTTGACATGTATTAGCCTATAACGTATTTTGTCTTCTTTACTGGTGTATTGTAGGTATTATTTTGACTTCAATAGGCTTTCTGTTTGTTGGGCCTAACTGCCCCGGAACAACGGATGTAAATTAGCATGGTTGCTAACATCATGCAACGCTCATTAGGTTACGTCCATATGAGATATTTCACTAAAACAAAGTCAGGCCTTTTACTGTGGAGAAATAAAGATAATTTACCTATCTTTATTTTTCAATTGATAAAGAGAATCAGTAGTTAACTAAATGCCTATTTAATATATACAAAGGATACAAAAACAGTCACTTATAATTTGCTTTATAATGCTAAATCAAGCTAGTTTTACATCATAGAGCTACTTACACTGGTCAAATAAGTTTGGTTTTAACTCAAAATGTTCTTATGCAATATTATTATTATGACGACCACCATTCAAAAACACCTGTATTGCCTTAAAATAAAGTAAATACGTTCTAAATAATGTTTTTTTCATGATACCAGGAGTCAGTGCTTTCATAAAATATATGGATATTTCTTTATGATCAGCTACACTGCCTGCATTTTAAATTGTAGTGAATGTTCTTCATGATTTCAGCAGCCAAACAGGGTGCATGCATGTTAAATACTCCGGATTTTTTTCTTCATGATGGCTGGTGCATTAATCTTAAAAAGTGTGTGTGTGTGTGTGTGTGTCTCCTACATGGGTAGCCCACGGAGGGGTGCAGCAGGTCCATGGCGCCGCTGAGCCCCAGGCCGTTGACGCCGTAGGGGGGCTGTTTGAGGTAGGACATCATGCTACAGGCGGTCACTGCTCCACCCAGCTCCGGCCAGTGGTTCGGTTTCCCCCGATGCTGCAGCTTGACGGGACAGGGGACCGATCCAAGAAACTGCACACAGGAGGTAATGTCATTTAGTGTCGATAAAAGTAGCTCAATCTAATCCAAAATGCACAGGAAATATTAAGGAAGAACATCATAAACTAACGCCTTTGTTGCGTATTATTATTCTGCAGCTTGACGGGACAGGGGGCCGATCCAAGCAACTGCACACAGGAGGTAATGTCATTTAGTGCCGAGAAAAGTAGCTCAATTTCATCCAAAATGCACAGGAAATATGAAGGAAAAGCACTTTTTGTCATCATAAACTAACGCCTTTGTTGCGTATTGTTATTATGCTGCAGCTTGACGGGACAGGGGGCCGATCTCACTTATTGGCTTTTCCACACAGTTACTTAATACATAGGCCTACAGAGTGCACATGCAGGTGCTGCAGTATTTTTTTATTTTGAAGAAAAAATACCAATTGTATCCAAAATGCACAGGAAATATTAAGGAAATACTTTAGATGCGTATTTTTATCACTCAGCGGATGAAGCTTCACTCCATTTTAAAACCTAACATTAAGAATTAAAAGACGCATCATTATGATACTTCCTAATGTTCCTTTAGTTGTTATTTAGTTGCAGTGGGATGTATAAGCATGAATTATTGGAGGATAAACTGATCATTTAGCAGCTCTTTAAATCCCTTCAGGAATATTGGATTTGTGTTGGGGGATAACCGGGGTCAAACGGCTCCGATACTATGACTCCAGCGGAGGGAAATACAACACAACATCTGAGGTTTTATTAACCAAACAAGAATATATTCCTTTACAGACATTTAAACTTTTACTGGAAGCGTCTATTGATTTGATAAACATGTAATGAAACCAGATGCATTGTTATTTCCAACAATGATCCTAAAAGTCTGACAATAATCGTTGCGTTTGTAAAAATACTTTCTTTAAATGTGTGTGTATTTGTCCAAGTTATTTCCATATTTTAATGACCAGTGCCCCACGACCTACCTGCAGATTATTGTTTGTGCATTTTATTATAAATGTATTTTTTACATGGGACTACTTTCTATAGCCTTCTCTTCTCAAATAGTACTTATTTATTCAAACACAAATAACTGTTTTAATTTTTAAAATATAGGCTAGGTTGTTTTTTTAAACCGCTATGTTCAAATTATGTTGATGGTCAAATAAAGCCTTTCCTAAAAACTCGTAGCGTCCTGAGTGAAATGTGTGTGTGAGTGTGAAGGCCTGTTTACACACACACGCGCATATAAAAGATGGATTATGGATGCTATTTGATAATCTATAAAATCACAGCTAAAGTGTTTTTGTTCTCAGTGATTCTGTTTGTATACTTTGTGAACATTTCAGACCTAAAAGAGACTCCTGTGGATCTCCAGAGCTCGGCTGAAATGATCTGCATTTACAGAAAATAAATCCACAAAATAAAACAATTTATATTATGTACTTTCAAGAGGAAGGTCTGATTTGTCATTTCTAATATAAATTAACTTTAGACCCGTTTTTATTTGTTTAGTTTGCTTCTATATTTTAACGCTCAGGTAAAGGAACAACACCTCATTGAAAAAAAGTCAAATTATTTATTTACGTCTTGTTTTTCATCAGAGTAAAAATACCAATTGTTATATAATATAATTCCGTAAAGCACAACTATTTGTATCCTTTCCGCGGTTGTATTACACTGCAGGCTGTTTGATTATAGTCTAAAGGCTTTTTGGTGTTTTGTTTCTCACTGAATTAAGATTACATTTAAAACACATCCCAACCGGCTGCAGAAAATAAACTTGTTTATCTTTCTCCACTAAATCATTTACCATTACATTTACATCCAGGAAACACTGATAACCCTTGTTAAGCGTGACATCTATTATTTAAAAGCTGATCTTAAAGTTAGATTTGTACCTCCTAAATGAAGAATTGTCTACCCCAAAAATACGCCCTGAAGTTTAAATCGTGTAAATTAAATTAGTGAGATATTCTAACAATGAGCTCCTGACTGACTGACCGTGTATTGCAGAGGCTTTTTAACCGTATTTGAGCCCTGGCAGGCTGGGGAGAGAAAGGCGAGATCTCGGTGCAAATGAACTCAATTAGAATTTAGATTAGACCTCCGGGGAGAAGCGTTTCAGAAGGGCTCTTATCAGCAAAATAAATTAACAAAAACTAAAACACGCCTCTCCAATTATCTACTAAGTGCTTCAAACGATTTAATGGCCAATTGCTCTCCAATAAAAGTGAACTGGAATAGAAATATGAAAATTATCTACTCCGGAGGAAGTTGACTCAATTTATCCGGTTCAGGTCGGAGTGCTCCCCGGTGCAGACTGATTGATATCTCGGCTAAATAAATACAATAATCACATAAAACGTGAGCCGGTGCACATTGAAACAATTCACCTCACATGTCACACTTTAAAACTCCTAAATGTTTCAAAAAGTGACTTTTGTGTGTGTCGCTTTAACACTTCAGCTGCTTCTGTTTCTGACGCAGAGTTGTGTTGTTTGGAGTTTAGGCTAAATGCGTAAAAACTGCAGATAATGCGCATTTGATGAGTGAAAAGTGAAGAAACGTTACCTTGTTTTTCTCCTCTTCCCTTCTCCCGAGCTCCCGGGCCACCAGACGCGAGCAGCAGTAAAATTATCCAGCAGGAGGAAGTCTGACGAACTCAAACAGTCTCGCTGAAAAACAAACAACAGCGCGCGGAACCGGGCAGCATCACGCAGAAAAACACGCAGAAATATCAGCACGCGTTTCCGGGTGTTTTTGCAGCCAAATAAATCAGACTCATTTGCTTTCAGGGGGCTTGTCGCTGTCTGTCAGAGTGTTAGGTGATTTTCTTGTTTCTAATGGAGACGAAATTGAGATTGATCACCTTCTCTCCGCCCCGCGCCTCTATGAGCGGAGGACACCTGCGGATCCGCCTCCCTCAGCCAATCAGCGAGCAGCTCCTGGGTGACGGACAGCTTGGGCAGCCAATCAGCGCAGAGGCCACCGCGAGAGGCCCCCCCCTCCCACTTTCCCCGCCTCCGTGTCCGGGTCCCAAGACCAGAGCAGAGAGGTTTGTGAAAAGATGGAAATGTTTCTGAGGCCTGCAGGAGAAACACAGAGAGCTGCGGACGAGAAGGAGATTTACACAGATTTGTTATTGATTTCACAGTTTACTTAAAAGAGCAACTGAAAGCACTTAAAAAACGAATTCCGCGGACTTTTCCTCCATTTTAAAACCCGTTTCTTCTAAATAACCTGCATGGTGTTGGTGTCTCTTTGAATTGCACCATGCCTGAAGTGGCGTGTCTTTTTCACAAAAACAAAACAATCTGTATTTAGATTCAATCAAAAATGTAAACTAGAGCCTTGTTTCAAGAGAAAGAAAATCACCTTTTCATTATGTGGAGGCTTACAATGTTGGAGAGGTTATTTAGTTTGTCTTTTAGTTTATAAACATGCACTAACATTTCCTGAAAGGCCGGGAAGCCTAAGCAGCTTTACGATAAAGCTTTTATTATTTGTTACCGTTAATTCCTCTGTGATGATATTTCGTCGCTCCAAAATGTGAGAAATTAAGGAAAATAGAAGGAAAGAAGTTACATTTATCTATTTTGATTTTATTGTGAGACTCCCCCTCCTCTCCCTCTCTCTCTCTCCTTCCCTCTCTCTCTCTCTCCACACACACAGCAGAGCTCATGAATATTAATGAGGTCTAATCCCCATTTAGAATTACATTTGAGGATGGTTGACGTAAAGTTTAATAGGGATAGACCTCAAACTCACTGCGGAGGAAAAAGAAAAATCCGCAGAAGAAGAAAAACTGCGGTCACTGAATCACACCCTGCACTTTGTACATGGAGACTTTTTTTTAAATGTGATTTTAACCTCAAAACAAACAGAATGTTCTGCTTCTGTTTT
>CALSBZ010042932.1:0-19110 GCA_943591055.1 Gobionotothen gibberifrons | reverse complement strand
GCTGCGACCAGCCATAGCTAAAACCTGAGCCTGGTACACAAAGAGCTTGTCAATTGTGGCTGTGTGTGTGTACAATCAGTTTTTTTTGGCCAACAGTTTCCATGATTCCGTGTGTGTGTGTGTGTGTGTGTGTGTGTTTACCAAAGCCAGCCAGATGTCAGTGCTGTGGGGCTGCAGGGCGGCGGCCTCACTGTACACCTGCAGGGCCTCGTTGTAGCGGCCCGTGTTGTAGTACAGCGCTCCGAGCGGAGTCAGGATGTCCACCTTCCTCGTCACCTGCAGCGCCCTGCAGGAAGGTTACCATTGTCTTTTTCTTTTTATATGCCATAAAAAAGAAAACGCATCAAAATGTGTATACTAATTTTAGTTACCAAGGTAAATGCTTAAGACTGCAATTTCAATAACCCTGTTGCTTCTTCAATCAAAAAGCCCTTGAATCTTTGCCGATTAAAAGAATGCCAAAAGAAAGACCAGTTTTCTCATGGTGATGTTTATATACAATATAATCATACCATTTTACATCCTTGAGATCCAGAGATATCCATATTTTAATAATTCAAACAAAGTCCACAGAGGCAGAGACAATTATTTTACATAGACATTTTGATTTGAATTGACATGAATTCAACCCTAAAAAAGAAAACAAGTGTTATAACTGTTTTTTGTCAAGGTTCTTTATTTGTCATACGACCATAGCTACAGAGTAGTTATGTCGATGAACATCTTAGGTCACAGGCTTCTCCAACAGTGCAACACAATAATACAGAAAAACAGAAACCTAACCACGGTTAGCTAAACAGCAGGAGTCTTGCAGCTGATCAGGATTTTGCTCCTGAAAAGCAGTATGATAATACCTCACTCACCTCTTGTACCAAGACTCCGCTTCTGTGTTCTCATTGGATGATCGCAGTAGGCGGCCCAGGTTCACCATGGCAACATAGTGCGCTGGTTTGAGTCTGACAGCCTGCTGGTAGTGAGCGGCTGCCAGCTCCCCCTCTCCTGGGAACATAAGAGGAAAAGGAAGGAAAGGAAGTGGGAGTAAATACATGAACAAGTGGAAGAGAAATATTGCAGGAATTAAGAAGGAAATAAAAAAAAAATACAGGAGGGAAAGAAGAAGAGATTTAAATCAGGAGTAAGGATTATCTATTAAATGTGTGTGCCTAGATTATTCAAATTGAATACCTGCTGCAGCCTATTTACAATCAACAGAGTTGAAAAACAGGAAAAAATAGTATTATGTATAAATGCTTACAATACTACTAAGAAAAGGATAACCAGTCATACATCTGGTAAAAATGTCCCGCTATGGCAGGGGTCTTCAACGTTTTTCAGGCCAAGGACCCCCAAACTGATGGAGAGATGGAACAGGGACCCCCTATCTATTTTATACAATTGTGTTTATATTAAACTGGGCCTAGTGCCATGTATAAACATAGTTACTATTATTGTGCATTCAATACTAAGCTATTCAATTAATTCACAGGTTCATACATTCATGTTTTAAACATATGCATGCCCACTAGCTATCTCCTTTACAGGAGCAACAACCGGTGTAGCGAGTGGGGAATATGTACGGTCAACATTGTGTGTGAGTGCAGAATTGTGAAAACAAATGACACTCAGACTCAGTGCCGTTTTCTCCTGGAGGCCAAGGGAAGCCAGGCTTCCCCTGTTTTTTCGGATTGTAGTTATAATTTTAATATATAAATAAAAACACTTCGTTTAGTTTCGGAAATTCTTTGTTGTGTGTTGCTGGCGGCCCGTCTCTCCCCCATTCTCATTGAGTATTTTACAAAGAGTGAAACAGCGCCCCTCTAGATGTTATGGTGAAACAGTAGATTGCACTCTCTGTTGCGAGAGGAGGCTAGCCGAAATTGGCTTCCCTTGGTAAAAAAAAATGGAGGGATTGACCAATCAGACAAGGCTCACGTGATGCCCCTGCCAACCTGTGATTAGTCAGGGCCATGCCAAGGGAAGCCAGAGGCGGCTGGCTTCCCTTGCCTCACAATCCAATCAAATCGCATCCTAGTGTTGCAGTGACGCGTCCTAAAACCCGGAAGTAAGCTGCGCTCGGGTTTCCCTCGACAAAAAAGCAATGGGATTTCTCCATAGGATTTTGGAAAATAGCTCGAAATAAGGTCAGTGGAAAACGAACCTGTTAGATAAATGCAGGGTTTGTTCAGTCGGATAATATCCACATGTCTACTCTACTTTTATAATTTTCGAATCATAAATCTAATCGATAGAAGATAGATAGCGTCACTGTACCACTCTCACCGCCGTTAGAAAGTAGCAAGCAACTGAAGTGCAATTATGGAGGGTGGAGATTTGGAGTATTTAATCAAAAATAATTGTACTAAACTTCCGCTACAGCAGCAACAACAAATACAATCTGATGGCAGGCCAATGGCAGGAAAAAATGAGCGAATCGGACGTAAAATGTTAAAGGTCTCCTGATTTAGTTTGTGAATGAATGCTTATTAGAGTTTCGGCTGGAGAGTGCGTGCGGACCTGTCGGTTAGATAACAGGCGTGTGTAAGTCCTGCATCTGTATGATACACATGTGTGTAAAATGATACCGGGTGCTGTAATCACTCATCTGGTTACGTTATTACATTGACCACCACACCGCCGACCCAAAAGAAAGGACGTATTATTGGCCCACCTGGCGGTTCTCTGCTGCTGCGGAGTCTGCCGAGGTCGGGCAGCCCGCCCCCGTGAGTGCCGGTACGCCGGTTCCACGGGGTGGGCCGAAGAGGTGGAGGGCGCTCCAGGCACGGGACCTCCATCTCGCCGTCGCGCTGAGGAGAAGCCAGCGGTAGCATACGGCTAAGCTGCACCCTCTCCTCCTCTAGGTGACTGAAGCGCTGGGTGACCGATGCTATCGATCCAAAGAGCCCCTCCGTGGAAACGGGGGCTCCAAGGAGATCCACTCGGTCCTTTTTTGACAGCGCGGTGAGACCTAGCCAAGCTAACGTTGTATATGCTCATTCCACACGCATAACAACGGCCTACAGACATAAATAAACCAGCGACTGTATTCGCCATGACACAGACAGTCTGTGGTTTGTACCGATTGGCTTCTGCGAGAAAGTGTCACGTGAATTTGACGCTCGAGTTGAAAAAATTGAACTCTTGCTGATTGGTCCACCTGAAGAAGAGGGGAGCATTTAAGCTGCAGCCATGCAGTTCCTCTGTCGCTCTCTCTGACTCAACTTCTCCTACTCCCAACTCTGCGCGTGTTGAGAGCTCTGTCCTGTTGTGCTGTGTACCTATATTTTACCGTATACCGGTCTTTCTCTTCTGCTGTGAGACTGTAGGAAGAAAAGCTGCTAAACCTGTCTTTGTAGACACGATTTATTTTCTCAGGCGTGCAAAACCCTTTTTCTTTTGGATCATTCGTTTTCTCCTGTTTTACGTTAGAGTAGGTAAGAAGCCTGTACGTTTATTTCTCTCATTTGTTAGGTAAGATTTTTGTGTTAAAGGTTAGTTCGTTTTGTGGTTTTGTTACTCCTGTTTGTTATATTTGTAATCAGACTTTCAGCATGTTTTTGCCCCTGGGGGGCGCAGAGGCATGACAGGGGAGGCGCGAGAGACCAGGAGGAAAAATGGTTATTAAAAAAAAAAAAAAGAAAAAAAAAAATCATAATTTCAAAAATTATTGATTTGAAAATAATATGATACAGTACTATTACGTCTGGAATAAGGAGGCAAAGTTGGCGTTCAGTGTGTTGCCGGGAGCATAGGATGTATCCACGATGTTAAATGTTTAAAAATGTCTTTTCTGAAGGGAAATGTTTCCATATATCTTCAGTTGTTATATATATATATATATATAGAATATATATTCTACGTAAGGATGCAGGCTTGCGTCATATGTAAATGGGGGGGGGGTGTTAACCAGATCTGTGTGTGTTGTGTTGTATTCTAAGTTAGCTCGGCTGAGCGAAAGGATGCACACAGTGCGGAGGAAAATAAACCATGCCCAAGGGCTAAACAGTTCATCATCTCCGTCTCAACTGTTTCTCTCTGAGTGCAACGTATGAGGAAGCTGCCATCCTTAACCTCAACATGTTTAAAACATAAAGATAAAGAGGTTTAAAAAGCTATTGTTTAATGTTTTAAGGAGGTGACGCTCAGCCAATCAAAAAAGGTAGCGAAAACAGAGCATTTTATGATTTTTTCTCCTACTGGACCTCTTTGAAATGCAATTGAATACCCCTGCATTATAGCAACAACAACACTAATAATAATAATAATAGCAAAAATAATTGGTAGGGGGGGCGCGGCTGTGATTATGTTCTCCGAGGGGAGGCTCACCTTCCCACACTTTGGGAACCCCTGCTCTACACGATGCCGGCAGTTTAGCTACGGAATCGAGCGACAGGCAATGCAGGCCAGCGTCTGGCCCAGGCCCTGCTCGGCATGGTTCGGCTCCAGGCACTGGAAGCACTGGCGGTGCGGGTCAGCCCCTGCAATCAGGCCAGGGCACGACGGACAGGTTCGGTGTTCCAGGAGTGGTTCCATTCTTTCAATAACTTCTTCTCTGCTTTCTCTCATACGTCTTACAGCTCAGTGTCACTTCCGCTCGCTGAAGAGAAAGGGATGATGGTCAGGAGGCGAGGCCTCCTTTTATACGGAGGTGAGATGCACGCGCATTCAGGTAGGCCCGCCCCGGGGCCGGCTACGACTATAGAAATCTCAGTAGGTGAATGCTTGCATGATAAGGTAGTATCCATAGAGTCCAGTAGAGGGCGGAGCCTGTGAGAGATATAACGATTTCATTTGAATGAGCTGAACATGACAAACTTCGCTGTTCCTAAACTGCTCTCGGATGTTGTTCCTGGGATTTGTTGGAGCCACCAACCCAGTCTCATAAAAAAACGTGTAATAACTACGTTGGTCCACAACGTAGGACGTAGTATTTCTACAAAAACGCCTCTGAAATTGTAAGATCCCTACGTTTTTTTTCACCATTCATTCCAATGGCTGGCGTCTATGTCACGTGATCTTCACATTTCTCCCTGCAGAAAAAAAAAACATGGCCGAACTTCGTTTTATTCTCGGTGTAAAATGCCTATTTTAAAGTTAGTTTGGCCATTAAAATGCGTTTTGATGTCATTTGATGCGAGAAATATGAGTTGTTATTTCAGATTATGTGTGCAGTGGATGTACATGATCTTTAGTTTGTTAGTTATTATGAAGATTACTTCAGGAAAGTGTGTCGATACAACCTTTTCATTGTTACCAAGGTGGTTGCTAGGGACGCTGCTATCGATATTATTTCTGTATGTTGTGTAACTGTTTAATGGTGTTATCTTTATTGCTACCCCCTTCCCCGTCAATGTATAGTGTTGGTCCACAGCGCAAACGTATTAGTTTAACAAAATCCGCATCTACAATTGTGGCATAGATACGTTATTTTCCCCTGTGCAATTCCAGTCTCACATCTCACATCACATCGTCATAAACAAATACCGGAAACAGACCGAAAACACTTTATTCCGAGTGTGCTTGCTTTTCTCTTTGGAGGTCATCACATAACGGCATTGTAATACACGGTTCGGCTGCATTAAATATGACATATCTGCCGTAGTTCTCTATTTATAGAGCCCTGATGAGAAGACTTCTAGACAAACATGAGGAACTGCCGCCAACACTGAAAACGTGACGTGGATCATAAATATATCAGCAATTAAACAACATCTTACATTTCTTTTAACACAATACGTCCCCTTGCAGTATCAACACTAATTCGGCTGACTTGTATATTTGATCCAATTGGTAGATAGGCTGTATTTACACCATAAACGTGCACAGCTGATATAAAGGGACACCTAGTGGTTAAAGCATGTTATTGAATTTCATTGTATTATTAGATATTAATAGGATCCCTATAAAGTATATTCATTACTCGTTATTCTCTACTAATAGTTAATTAAAGACTGTATATAATGACTATTTTGCACATCCCTTTCAAGATTTCAAGATTTTCTAAGGTTTATTGACATATCATATACACAAACGGTGTAGTTATGCAATGAATGAAAAACTTGGGTCGCAGGTTCCTCAACAGTGCATTTGTGTATACCTCCAGCAATGTTAACTATGTTGAAGCACTTCTTTTAACTGATATTATACATATGTATTATACTCTTATAAGATGTATGTAGATAGTATAAGAAATGTGCAGAATATGACAGTTTAATGGGGGAGGTATACACAAATATTGATAGATGTAATGCACTGTTGAGGAACCTGCGACCCAAGTTTTTCATCTCTGGCCTTGTCAGGTATTGATCAATCAATAAATAAAGAACACAGAATTATTAAATATAAAACACAGAATTTGTGTGATTATACTAAATGATTTACAAATAAACACCACTGCATATTTACAACTATTACACATGCTGATGTAACGCAAATGTTTCCAACTTGGGATCAATAAAGTATATCTTATCTTAAGATGATCGATGGCCACTGCAACTTCTTATTATGGGAAATACAAAAACGTCTTTTAAAACTACAACTCCCAGTAGAGACGTGCCATAGAATAGAACATGTTGCGAAACACACAATAGCCAGCATGTGTAGTTCTGGGGACGGGGTGGGGGTGGGGGAGGGGGGGGGCGGGGTGGACCCGTTCAAATCCAGTTTTGGACAGTCTGCCATGGTTCCATCCCATTTCAAGTGCTGTTCAACGCTCGGCATAACCCTCGGAGCACACTCTCCAATCACAGAGCTTGAGGACTATCACGGGGTTTGCCAAGCGAAGCGGAGAGAATACTTACTTCCGGGTGTAATATTCTGTAAAGCAAATGAGCTGCTCCGACCCTCGGTCCTGACGGACTCCAACTTGTGTTTATTAATCAAACAAATAAATAAACACAAGGATAATTATGTGTATTGTTGACGGGGAAGGGGGTAGCAATAAAGATAACACCATTAAACAGTTACACAACATAACAGAAATAATATCGATAGCAGCGTCCCTAGCAACCACCTTGGTAACAATGAAAACGTTGTATAGACACAATTTCCTGAAGTAATCTTCGTAATAACTAGCAAATTAAAGATCATGTACATCCACTGCACACATAATCTGAAATAACAACTCATATTTCTCGCATCAAATGACATCAAAACGCATTTTAATGGCCAAACTAACCTTACAATAGTCATTTTACACCGAAAATAAAGGAGAAATGTGAAGATCACGTGACATAGACGCGAGCCATTGGAATGAATGGTGAAAAAAAACGTAGGGATCTTACAATTTCAGAGGCGTTTTTGTAGAAATACTACGTCCTACGTTGTGGACCAACGTAGTTATTACACGTTTTTTTTGTGAGACTGGGTTGGAGCCACTGTCAAGCAAAATCCCAGTTTGGGGGTTACTGCAGAGTGCTCCGATCATCATGGAACCACTGCTGCTTCGCCTTCCACCTCTTCTCTAGCTCCTCTTGGTATATCCTGAGCTATTTCTGTACTAATCTATACATTATTTATACTCATTGTACCTTTAATATTGAGTTAGCCAACCGATTGTTGTCTGATTGCTTTAGGTACTTTTAAGGCTTTTATGTTTTAGTTCTCTGGCTACAGGTTGAGTTTGAGTGCTGAAAGTAACTGAAGTCAATGGCTGCCTACATTCTTAAGGAACTATGTTAGGATTACGTCAGATTAAACCCCTAGTCATGATCTCCTCCAGCACAGTATGAGCTTTTTTCTTTTTTTCTTGTCAAGGTTAAAACTGGGAATGTTTTTAATGGAAGCCATACCAACCAGCCCTGGAGCCAGAGAGCCATTGGGTTTAACTCACCAGTATCCACCAGAAACACTCCGTAGTTATTATGCAGGTCAGAGCTGTCTGGACACTTCTCTATTCCTTCCAGATACACTTCTTTGGCTTCAGCAAAGCGTTTCTGTGGAAGAAAGCAGATTCAATGAATACAGATTAAACCAGACATGAAGTAGACCAAGAGAATACTAGAGCTAAAGCTCATGGTGCTGTGCATGTGGCTGCAGCTCCCCGTGTCTTTATAGATTTGTTATCTTTTTACAACTTTTATTCTATTAGTTGTACTTTTTTCTTTGGACATTTATTTTTGTTTTGTAACTAACTATGGCCACGTTTTGTTTCGACCGTTTCCTGGTCATTCTCCTTTTACTTTTGTCCCTTTTTGTGACGGAGCCATGCTCAGAGGAGTGACGGCATTGTTTACTCCTCCCGTGAGCAGCTGATTGCGCTGTGTAGACCCGTGCTGCTGCCCGGAGCGAGGCATGATATCCCGGAGGAGCTTCGGAGGCTAAAGCGGGGCTGCAGGGCAGGAACCAAGCGGAAGAAGAAGGGAAGATACAAACCTTCTGTTCCGGCTATTATAATGGGGAACGTGAGGGCTTTGGGGAATAAGATGGACAAGCTCGGCGTGCTGACGAAGACGCAGTGCGAATACCGTCAGTGCAGCGTCATGTGTTTTACGGAGACTTGGGCCCTTTCTCATTTCTCTAATTCCCCTCCTCGACCTCCCCCCTGGATGGATCGGGTTGCACTGTGAGAATCACCTTTTTTGATTTCTCCAGTGCTTTCAACACGATACAGCCACGGCTACTGAGTGACAAGCATCAGAGCCGGTGACACCAGCAGGATCAATAAACTGATCAGGAAAGCTGGGTCTGTCATCAGCCTCAAGCTGGACCCCTTTGAAGCTCTGGTGGAGAGGAGGACACTGAACAGGCTGTTGTCCATCACGGATAACCCCACCCCCCTCCCCTCCCCTCCCCTCTCCACCTGCAGCTGGACAGACAGCAGAGCTCCTTTTCTAACAGACTGCTGCAGCTCCACTGTCACAAGGACAGATACAATAACTGCTGTACACCAAATCACCTCTGGCTGGCAGAGAACTATTTGGTCCATAGTTTCTCTTGGAATAAAATCACACTGTACATTTTACATTCATATATTCAGCTGGAACACAAACATTTCCCAAATTGGGATCAATAAAGTACTATCTTATCTTATCTTAATGTAATTCAGGAGTTGTGAAGCAGTGTTGAGTTACAACGTGCCTCCAGGCATTTTTAAAAGACAACATAAAACATACTTTTAAAAAAAACAGCCATACTGAGCAATATCCCCCTTCATCTTTATTGGTCTTTGTTTTCTATTGTAGCATGTGTGCTTATATCTTTAACCTCTGACTTTTATTAAGTCTTATTTTCAGTTTCTCTCGTATTACGTGCATAATGGTTAAAGCAAATAAAGCTTGATTATTATTATTATGATTATTATAGTGTCCTCCTTATATCTTTGTGATGTTTCACCTGTTCAGCATAGAGTGAAGCCAGACTGGAGTAAGCATCAGCAAAATGTGGACCGAAGTGTATGGAGTCCTTCAGCAGAGCCTCAGCTTCTTCTTCCTTCCCAAGTGACCTGGAACACATCGTATGTTTCGTATATATGCAGTAGTAGTATGCAAACTATATATATATAATAGATATACAGTGGAGGAAATCAGTTTACCCACTTACACAGAAATTAACAGTCTGTAATTTTAATGGTAGGTTTATATTAACAGTGAGAGTAAGAATATCAAAAAGAAAATCCAGAAATGTACATTATATAAAAGATACAAATGGATTTGCATTTAACGGTGGGAAATAAGTATTTGATCCCCTTGCAGAACATGTGTTAGTACTTGGTGGAGAAACCCTTGTTGGACACACAGAGGTCAGACGCTTCTTGTAGCTGGTCTCCAGGTCTGTGCACATCTCAGGAAGGATTCTGGTCCACTCCTCTCTGAAGATCCTCTCTGAATCCTTCAGGTTTTCAGGCTGATGCTTGGCCTCTGGAAGCTTCAGCTCCCTCCACAGATGTTCTATGGGATTAAGGTCTGGAGACTGGCTAGGCCCCTCCCTCACCTCAATGTGCTTCTTCTTTAGCCACTCCTGTGTTGCCTTGGCCGTATGTTCAGGGTCATTGTCCTGCTGGAAGACCGATCCATGACCCATTTTCAGTGTCCTGGCTGAGGGAAGGAGGCTATCGGCCAAGATTTTACGGCCCCGTACACCCTCTCCTCGATGCAGGGAAGTCCTCCTGTCCCTTTAGCAGAGAAAACCCCCAAAGCATAATGTTTCCACCTCCATGCTGACGGGGGGATGGTGTTCTGGGGTTATAGTCAGCATCTCTCTTCCTCCAAACACGGCGTGTTGAGTTGTTGCCAAAGATCTCGATGTTGGTCTCATCTGACCACATCACCTTCTCCCAAGCCTTCTCTGAATCATTCAGAGGTTCTTTGTCAAACTTCAGACGGGCCTCTCATGTTCTTCTTGAGCAGGGGGCCTTCAGGCGCTGCAGGGTTTGATCCATTATGGTGTAGTGTGTTACCAATAGTTTTCTTGGGGACCCAGCTGCCTTGAGATCATTAACAAGTTCCTCCCGTGTAGTTCTTGGCTGATCCCTCACCTTTCTCATGACCATCAATACCCCACGGGGCCAGATCTTATGTGGAGCCCCAGCCCGAGGGCGACTGATGCTCATTTTGTCTTTCTTCCGTTTCTGAATAATGGCACCAACAGTTGTCTCCTTCTCACCGAGTTGCTTTCGGATGGTCTTGTAGCCGGTCCCAGCCTTGTGGAGGTCTACTATCTTGTCCCTGAGGTCCTTAGACAGCTCTTTCGTCTGGCCCATGGTGGAGAGGTTGGAATCTGATTGGTTGATTCTGTGGACAGGTGTCTTCTATACAGGTAACAAGTTGATATTAGGAGTACTTTTTTAAAGGAAGAGGACTTGTGTAACCGGTCCGTGGGAGCCAGAATCCTTGTTTGTTGCAAGGGGATCAAATACTTATTTCACACAGTTTAATGCAAATACATTTTTATCTTTTATATAATGTCAATTTCTGGATTTTCTTTTTGATATTCTTACTAGGGGTGTAACGGTATCCGTATTCGTCCCGTACCGTCACGGTTCGGACGTCACGGTTCGGCACATGCAGTCACACGGCGAATACGCCTTTTTTTACGAGTGGGAAAAAAGTCTGTCACTCAGGGCAGTATTACACTATATATAATCCAGGGGGCGGTATTGCGCCTAAAAGCCAGCCGCCCGTAAATAACAAATGAAGAGCAAGAAGAAAACACAACAAAACGAACACAATACATGAAGAAGAAAAGTTAGCAGCTATGGCGAGTTCACACAATGCACAGGAGCTAGAACACACCTGCTTCTTTTAAATCAGCTGTGTGGGAACATTTCGGGTTCCCTGTGGACTACAATAACGATGGGGAGCGAGTTGTGGATCGGACAAGGGCGGTGTGTCGGCGTTGTTACAGCAGTGCGGTATGCTAGTGGTAACACGTCAAACATGCTCAATCACCTCCGAGTCAGTCTCAGTCCCCAGCGAGAGGGTTTTCTCGACGGCAGGTGACATAGTTACCGCCAACAGATCTGCCCTCACTACTGACAACATGGACAAACTCATCTTTTTGAAGAAAAACTTGAAAATAGAGTAAAGCTTGAGTACCTTTAGTTAGGCATAATGGCCTCACACACTCACAAGTTAATTACACATGTTAGACATTGCTCCTAAAGGTACAGATTTTATTTTGTTTTATATTTATCATTGTATTTATTTTATATTTTGACATCAGATGTTATACAGTTCTGTGTTGCCTTTTATTGATTGTGATTGAAACACTTTCTTATTATTTATTTTAATATTTTCAAGACATTCTTTTTAGTTGTACAGCTTATTGAACCTTTTTGTTTGACATCAGCCATTATAAATAATATGGCCATCTGAGTGTGTGTTACTGTTTGTGGTTTGTTTTTAACTGTGTAGTACAGTTAATGATTCCAAATGTTAGAGTTCCTTATTTTCATACCAAAACTTGCACTACTGTTAAAAATAAATAACAGCAAAAGAAAATTATGCATTTGGGACTTTTTTTTGCTTTTCCTTGTTGTACCGAAACCGTACCGAACCGTGACCCCCAAACCGAGGTATGAACCGAACCGTGACTTCTGTCAACCGTTACACCCCTAATTCTTACTCTCAATGTTTATATAAACCTACCATTACAATTATAGACCATTCATTTATTTGTAAGTGGGCAAACTTACAAAATCTGCAGGGGATCAAATACTTATTTCCTCCACTGTATATACTGTAATATGTAATACCAGACCTGACCCTCACTCACAACTAAAACATACTTGTAAGGGTGTTTTATCCCCAGGACAAACATTTCCAGTGAAATAAAACATATCTAATACCGCAAGTGTTAGATATGTTTAAGAAATCATTGGTCATACACAGGTCCTCCCTGGACATATGCCTACACATATTAAAGCATGTATTCAATAGCACCACCATGTGGTCAGTTGTTAGGTGTTTGACACTTTGTCTAAAATATATTTGCACTATGACTTCGCCAAATCATATTTAGATTTCACTTGCTAGTGAACCACATTTATTTGTTGTTAAAACCTAATTAATTATAAGAGTCAACTGAATGATTTATGATTATCTTTTGTTGTTGCTATTATTGATCATTCTTGGGTGAAAAGAAAATAAGTAATTTAGAATTTGCTGCTTTAACAGGACCTTAGCAGTGAGCTAGTAAGCCGTCTTCTTCAATGGCCGCTCTGTTTGTGTTTCCGGAGTCTGAGCATGTCTTACTTGAGGAGGTTCCCCAGGTTAAACAGAGCTCGGTTATGCTGAGGGTTAGTGGCCAGTGCCTTCCTGTAGTAGCGCTCAGCCTCCTCTGGGTCACGGGTCAGAGTGCCCAGATTGTTCATGGCGCTGGCATGGCGGGGGTATAACCTAAGAGGAGGGGAGGAAAGCAAAGACAGCAAAAGAGGAGATTGGAGAAAGGAAAGAGACGGGACAGCATATTAAAAAAATAAACTGTCATAAATATGTATTCTGCCAACAAAACAGTTTATCACTGGAAGCATAAAGGCTTAATTTTCTTTGGACAGTATATCAATGATGACGGCGTAGTTTCTTTAAAAACTCCTAAAAATACAAGTTACCGCATTCACACTTTCAGATCAGGCATGAAAATCACTCACCTTTCGGCGAAATTCGCCGTTTTGAAACCAAAATAGGTGACCTACGTGAATCGTGTAGATTCGATGAGAAAATATTTAAGGGGGGGGGGGTAGGTTCAGAGGTGACGAGTGGAAGACGAGACCCAATCACTGCCGCTGCGTACCGTTACGGACTGCGGTCAACTCAGCCGTCTCTCACGTTCGCTTGGTCAAATCAGCAGCGCTTCATTTCTGAGTGCGCGATTAATAGCGCCTTTACGGTAATCACTGTAACTGCGGTCAACTCAGCCGTCTCTCGCATTTGCTTGGTCAAATGAGCAGTGCTTCATTTTTCAGTGCGCGATTAATAGCGTCTTTACGGTAATCGCCGAGAAGCGGCGCTGACGGTAGTACAAGAGCTTATGCCATATTTGATAAATCAATCAATGATATTTGATGAGGGATAAAATGATTTTTTACCATAAGTTCTTAGTGAAAGTGGTACTGCTGGACAGAGTACTACTTGGACTACTCCCACAAGTACAATCAAGTACTTTTATCCTGTACTTTTTTAGTAATACCCTGTCAAACTCCCCTCCAGAGTACAATAATGTATGTTTTCTGCCATCTTTGATGAGAGATAAAATGAAATGTTGCCATAAGTTCTCAGTGAAATTGTTACTATTGGACAGAGAGTACTACTTGGACTAATACCACAAGTACAATCAAGTACTTTTATCGTGTACTTTTTTAGTAATACCCTGTAAAACTCCCCTCCAGAGTACAATAATGTATTTTTTCTGCCATCTTTGATGAGAGATAAAATGATTTTTTGCCATAAGTTCTCAGTGAAAGTGGTACTGTTGGACAGAGTACTACTTGGACTAATACCACACGTACAATCAAGTACTTTTATCGTGTACTTTTGGAGTAATACCCTGTCAAACTTCCCTCCAGAGTACAATAATGTATTTTTCTGCCATCTTTGATGAGAGATAAAATGATTATTTGCCATAAGTTCTCAGTGAAAGTGGTACTGCTGGACAGCGTACTACTTGGACTAATACCACAAGTACAATCAAGTACTTTTATCGTGTACTTTTATCGTAATACCACTTTCACTGAGAACTTATGGCAAAAAATCTTTTTATCTAAAAAATGCATCTCAAAAAGCATCAGATTGATGCTTTAAAATATGGAATATTCAAAATGTTCTTCCGGGGGAGCATGCCCCCGGACCCCCCTAGAGGGATAATATCCTTCTCACCTTTTTCACCCCTGACCCGTTTTCATGCCTGTCAGATACCTTCAGGTTAGAAGCTACGTACGAATAGGGATGGGTATCGTTTGAAATGTATCGATTCCGATTCCGATTCCGGTTCTGCTTATCGATTCCGGTTCTTATCGATTCCCCGTTTCGATTCCAAAATTATGAAAGAAAGAGGTCAAACGTTTAGATAACAAAAATATCTTTATTCTTTTAAGCCTGTCAGTGCATCTTACATGATGCCGCTTAAAAAAAATTCAGGGCGGTGCCGGCCCCGCTGACGACCGGCCGTTCTGTGATTCTACAGAACACACAGATGGCCAGTCCGCTATGTATTCCACCGGGTCACCGTAGCGCCGCGGCACAGACGGACCCGGTGGAATACAGGGTCTACCGCGTTTAGGAACCGTTAAGCAGAACCGAAATTGTGTATTTTGTATGGGTACCCGGTACCCGGCATTTTCTTATTGGTTCTCATCTGGAACCGAGTTTCGGTTCCCAACCCTACGTACGAAGCAGGATGCTGCAGATTAAAACCAATAAAGATGTACATCCCTTAGTGAAGTTGTAGCAGGACAGGGGAAAAAGTAAACACAATCCTACAGATTCCCTAAAAAAAAGGGGAATGGCTGATCAAGCCACCCCTGAGAGAAGCTGGAGGAAACCAATCAAGGGAATGATTGGCACCTGAGTTAGGGTGCATCAAATTTGAATGGGAATTTTTAATTTCAAAATATCAATTTGGCTGGCATTGCATTGTGTTCCAATTAACATAAAAATGACTTTTGCAAAGTTTTGAGGAATTCCATTGAGATTTAGGGGTGCCACCGAAGACATGAACTTTTGTGAATTTCTAATTGCCAAAAGGTTGACCTGGAAATGTTGAGTACAGTGAACTTTTATACAGTAACATGTTCTATAGGGTTATCAGAGTAAAAGTTGTTTGTTTGTCCTTTGGGCAACTTGGGCATTTCTCAGAATTCAACTTTCAAGATTCTCCATTCATTTGTCCTATAGACAAAATGAATGGAGCTCAATGGGACATGTTCACGTTACCCTGAGTTTTGTGCAGCAGTGATGGATGTCGGACACACATATAAAGTTTAATTTACTTTATTGTTAAACACAAGGGGCGATACTGACATACTTAAAAGAACAAACCCTAACTAAACTTCAAACTTAATTGCTCAGTCTGTGCCAGAGTCCGCTCCACTGAGCAACATCACCAGGGAGAAAGAGAGAGGAAATGGAACCTGAACTCTGAACCTAGCCCGTGCGTCTCCCCCCAGATATGTCTCCCCATCCGCCACCCAAGAGTAACCGTCCTATCGCAAGCTTGCGATTAGCTTGCGATTAGCTTGCGATTACCTTGCGTTTGCAGCGGCGAAGGTTTGGCTGTTGGCTGCGGTCATGTTCAACTGCCTGCAGCACATTCTGCAGGTGCTGCTCCAAATGCCATGTTGACAACCTGGTCAGCGCAGCACCAGTCCTGCAGCAACTTGCATGTCAACCGGGCAATGATCACTCCACATGCCTCATTGGTCTGCTTCTTATACGCCGGGACACCAAGCAGTTTCAGCCGCTCTGCATCTCCAACCATCACTGTAAGACGCTCCTCCATCTGGCGCACATTGCTGAGCATCGGTGTTAACTTGCTGTCCCAGTGTAGGGTGCACAATGGAGGTGGTGTCCACTGCTTGTGCCGTTCCTCACTGATTGTCTCCAGCACTTGGCGTCTTGCTCGGTCAGCTGTTGCGTACCAGGCCACGCGTGAAGGCAGCCTGTTGCGTTGGTGGCATCTTCAACCTTGTAGCCAGAGACACAACACTTGGTCGGCTAAGGATGTCAGGTGGAATGAAGACGTTTGTTCCAGTCTTCTTACGCTTGTGGGATGGTTCGCCCTCAGATGTTGGACAGACTGTGTTAGTATCCTCCTCTGGCTCCTCATCACTCTCCGACACCAAACTGGACATTGCCGTCATCTCCTCCAGCTCCTTTTCACAGCGGGACTGCCTGGCTGCTGCAGCAGCTTGACGCTCCTCTCGCCGCTTCACCTTGAGCTGCAGCTTTTTGTCCAATACACCAAATGTGGCCACTCTGTCGGTCTTCATGCTGGCCAAGAAAGCTAGGTCTTCTGGGTTGTCAATCAGCCACCAAATACCTATAAATATGACTACAAGGCACAATACAAAGACACAACTACAGATATGACAGTAATATGTAATAATACATACCCAACACAAAAACAGAAAGATCACCTCAGTTTTCTTGAACTGCAGTCTTGTTTACCTCAGATCTCCATGGCGCCCATTGAGCACTGTTTACCACTTTATCCAACAAAAACAGATGTGCGGTGGCACCCCTAAATCATCATGTATTGGAAAAATATTTTGCATGTGTTGTTTCTACATATATTGGAACACTTTTAGCACCCAGCCATATCAAAATTCATGAATTGTGTTTTTTGATGCACCCTAACCTGAGTGCTGTTAAAAAAAAGGACAGTTCATTCAAGTGTGAGAAAGAACCAAGAGGAAGTCGGATCTAGCAAGAAAGAAAGTGGATTCTTGAGGACTTCATTAGGGAAACCAGGGCCCTTTCTCATTTCACTAATTTCCCCTCCTTGACTCCTCGGTCCTCCGGTAGTGACCCGGAAATGGATTTCAGTGCGCCATGTTGAAGGACATCTCATTTCTCTAAATGCACACCGAGGACTGAGGATCGAGCATCGAGCAGGCTCTCTGGAGGAGCTATAATCGAGGATACACTGATGGATCCTCCGCGCCAGTACGCGGAGGATCCCAACAGTGCTGTTAAAAGAGTCGTGACGCACGGCCGGACTTATCTCAGCCAATGACAGCTCTGCATGCATCCCCTGGATATTATTTCATTAACTGCTTTCATCGCGACGCGATGTTTACAGTGAGAACAGCTGTGAGGTCCGTGCAGAAAGCAGAGCAGTGTGTATAATCATGGGCGTCGCAGCCATTATATGAGGGTGGGACAAGTCCCCCCCACTTTTTCAAATGATTAGTTTAGACCCCCCTGATTGAGAGAATGCCCAAATCAATGAAACTCCGTACCATGTTTTCACTGCTACTTTGTACCAAGGCAGATTATCACATGTTCAATGTTCAAGGAGTGTTGCCATCCATAGTTGGACAGCTCAGATCTGTTGTATGAAGCGATGCCGGTAGCGGAGCGGTTTTACTGGAGCCTCAGTTCGATAAGAGATTATTGAATGATAATGTGCATTATGTTTTAATTATACTTCTTATCATTCAGAAGCTTTTTGTGTGTGTTTATGTTTTACTGAGTGCTTATAGGCAATTTCCATCCCAGTATTCAGTTAACTGTTTATTTTCTGTGCACATTACATAGACTAACTAATATTCCACTGCTTGGGACTTTGAGTCTTCAAAATGTCCAATGTCACAGACTGGGACTTACTTTAGAGTCAGTTGTATTTACATTCAGTATGACTTGTTATGATTCAATGTGAAAGAGTATACTGCTCAATAAATAATTATCACTCCACCACCTCTCTTGACATCTAGGCGCTTGAGAGTGAGTCAGAGGCAGAATACAGGGACAGTGGAGAGAGGTCCATTGCTGAGGTGAGTGATGAAAGGGAAAGGACAGTTTAGAGTAAATTGTGATGTGGACTCTCATCCCAGAATGTTAAGGAAATCAGTGGGGATATTGAACAGGAAACATTTCAGTCAAGGGGCATCATATGACCAGTATAGACAGAAGAGCAACATTTATTTGAACATTTAAGTCAATGATACCATTCCTAGGTGAACTTAACATCCGTATGGAGCATTTAGAGAAATTAGATGTCCTTCAACATGGCGCGCTGAAATCCATTTCCGGGTCACTACCGGCAACCCAGTTTCACGGCATTTCGTGTTATAGTCACGAAATTAATTAATTCATCTATTGATTCGTGTTCACCAACACGATTTTTGCATTTATTTCATGTCTCAAAAAAAAGCAATGCATTTCTATTGGTAGCATATTTCGTGCCTGCAACACGTATTTTTGTCCGGTCGGGTCTTGGAATACCAGAAGCTGTGTGGTTCATAAAAACATGTTCTTACTCAATATCTTACCCTAAGCCTAACCCTTTTATTTTTAAATGGTATAATGTCAGAGTTTTTTTTGCCATCCGGAGGAAAATAAATGGGGCTCAGAGCCTCAGAATACTGAAATTTAAAAAAAAAAAAAAAAGAATGTTCCTTCTAATTTGTTATTATTTGGTGCAGGCACAAAACATACTACCAATAGAAATACATTGCTTCTAAAATCGTTCTGTGTCAGAATACTGAAATCAGTATTTTTTTTATTATCTCTTTTTCCTTCAAATTCGGCATTATTTACATTGCTTTTAAAATCGTTTTGCGAAAATCGTGTTGGTGAACACGAATCAATAGATTAATTTTGTGACTATAACACGAAATGCAGTGAGACTGTGTTGCTACCGGAGGACCGAGGAGTCGAGGAGGGGAAATTAGAGAATTGAGAAGCCTTCATAGAGTTGAGATTTGTCTAAAACCATTTAGTGCTTCACATAATAAAATACACAACGGCTGTATCCTGATATATAGGCTATGCTATTGCCTATACTAACCTACTGCAGGTCACCCTTGAAAAAGAGATCTTTTGATCTCAAGGGGCTTTTCACCTGTCTAAATAAAGGCTACAAACAAACAAACAAACGATATGCTTTAGGAGCTGTAGGTGTGTGTGGTAGCCTACAGTGTGTAGGTGCGTGTGGTACAGTGTGTAGGTGTGTGTG
>CALSBZ010042929.1:0-30145 GCA_943591055.1 Gobionotothen gibberifrons | reverse complement strand
CACACACACACACACACACACACACACACACACACACACACACACACACACACACACACACACACACACACACACACACACACACACACACACACACACACACTTCTTACCGGAAGAGGGCCTCCCTGGAGCGCCAGACGTTGTTCTGCTGGACGGTCTTCCAGGAGAAGAGCAGGAGCAGCAGCAGCAAGGAGACGCTGAGGACTGTGGTACCCAAACGGCCAACCAGCGAACACAGGCGCCCCAGGCCGTGAGCAACCAGAATACAGTAACCCATACTGGAAGAGGGCGAGGGGGGGGTCGGGGGAGTAGGAAGACAAACGGGACAGCATCTCTTACTGCAGTCCTACATTCTAATAGAGGCTGTTAAAAGGCCTGCAGGCTGATTTGTACTGTCAAACAATGTGAAAAAGAAAAGACCATACCATTACATAGGAAACACAAGGAAATTAGTTCTAAAAGGAGTGAAACAAATTGTGAAACAAATGGTTCTGAAGGTTTAATTGAGATGATTTAGCAGATTTCCCACCAAATAATATTGGGTATTTAATTTGACAACATGCAAATATTTCAAAAACTACGAGGGTTTGATGGCCAAAATAAAGGTTTCTATTAAGAAACTAAGGAACCACCAATAATTCCTTCAGTATGGTAATATGTGGAATGATAGCAGAAACGAAATGTCAGTGAATTAGTTAAATCTGTGCTATTATTATTTAAATGCTTGTTTTGAATTTAAAGTGTTTATCAACAAGAGCAAATATCTTCTCATAAGGGCATGACACTGTGTGTGTGTGTTATTTAGGTCAGAGCTGCTGTATTTCCATTTAGCAATCCTAATATAAAGGCACTTTGGTGTAAACAATTGCAAAAGGTAGAAAATAACCACGAAATGCAGAAAACACACCCCTTGAGAGAGTAAGCAGCTACTTCTGCCCTCGAGACCTTTCTTGCTCTTCTTCATCCTCTTCCACACCCTCAGTCTCAGTCAGCATCCGTCCTTAACCAGAGACTCTGTCCTCACTCCGCTGTTCTTCACTGCGTCCCACCTCAGTGAAGGTTTCTGATGCTCTTTGTTTGGGATCAATCTCAGACCACTTGGCTATCGGTTTTCAATTGTTTTCAATGTAGCCGACGGATATCTGGGCTGAGTCTTACTCTGCCTTGCTCATAGTTTCAGTCCAATTAAGAAACTAAACTTGAACTTTGAGATAAGGTTTAGAAACAAAGTCTTTGACCTCATTTTGAGGTTTCCTTACTCATCGATTAAGATTGTTCACTATAACTTGAGCTATTTCTGTGAATTTATGAAAAATAAATGATTGAGTGAGTGCTCTGACAGAAAATGTATGCTTTGTTTAACCAACACGGCAGCAGATTTAAAGAAAAGGTGATGAGAGAAAATGACGTCACAGCACAGAAAATGCAGAGTCACTAAATACATACACAGTTCTGTGTCTGAAAGTACTGCAGTCTGCCGTTTGATTCTGCTTTACGTTACGTTGATTCCAGCTAAAAGTACCGTAATTTCCGGACTATTAAGCGCACTTGAATATAAGCCGCACCCACTGAATTAAAAAAACAAAACGTATTTTGTACATAAATAAGCCGCACATGTCTATAAGCCGCAGGTGCACCTGTGAGACCCGGGGAGAGTCTCCTGTCAGGAGAGAATGCCGCTGCAGCTGCGGCCGCTGTGGGCTGTGTGTGCGCTCTCTATACCCCATACTCAAAAGGCAAGAGCGTGTGCCTGTGGACAGAGGTGTGTCTCGCGCACACAATGATGTGCAAACTGCTACTTTTACATACAGTTTTCTCGGCCGTCTGCTCTCTGTGTGTTGACCCAGTCTTCGAGCTCATTTTCTAGTATCACGCTGCTGTTTCTAACGGAAAAATCCATAAATTAGCCGCGTCATTGTATAAGCCGCGATGTTCAAAGCGTGGGAAAAAAGTAGCGGCTTATAGTCCGGAGATTACGGTAGTTGAAATGCATTACACAGAATCATCTGCTGGCAGATACGCTGCATTAGCCATGCAGTCAGTTAACTGAGCACTGAGTGTGATCAAGTCAGAGTCCTTTCCCCTGAAGGCATGAGCATCCAGCTAAAGCCCCTGCTCGGAGAGAGGATTCACTGTGAATGTGTATGTGTGGACACCATGGGCCCCTGTAAACCTAATCCAAGTCCCACAACCCCTAAGGATCTTATACACAGTTAGTGTATTAACAGAGAAATTAAAACAGAAGATGTCCAATACAGAAGGACGGACTGATTAGCTAACGGAACAGAGAGAAAATGAGCAAGAAAACAAACTCTCAAAGAAAAATGGAGAGGCCCTTGAATGAGAGTAAAGAAAAGAAGAGTTGCCGCTGTCTGTCCACAGACAAATACATAACACACAACCTGAGGTCAGATGTCACTGCAGAACATCTTATAAATCATTAATATCATCTTTCCCTAAACTCTGCTTTTCAACTGTTAATCTAGCTTGATCAGGGCCTACAGAAGGTTGGATATGTATATTTAAAAAACTTTGATAGATAAACAAAGAAACATGTGTGGAAGAAATGAGAAAGACGTACTCCTCATAGAAGAAAGGGAGTAGAAATCGGACACCACAAATATATGAAGGCAGGTACATGAACAAAGACTCACCTTGGCATGTAGAGGACCCTCTCTGCCACGACAAATCCAACCCTGAAGAAAAGGTTACTGGCAGGAATGAAGGGAAACATCAGGAATAACATTCCAACCAACATCTCCCTGCTCCCCTGGCCCTGCACAGACAAACACACATTGTTTCAATAAACTCAGTCAATTCTCTGTGTAACCGCTGTCAGCACATGCATGCATGTTCTTCAGCTGTGACTACTGTCGAATGAATTCTCTAATTACAGTTAACGTTTTTCTGTGAAGCCCATATCTGACGCAATTTATATTTGATGAAGCGCATAGCCTCTGCCTATCTTCCTCCATGGCTGTGTTATCAGTATTAAGAGCTAGAGATGTGTGAAGTCGCACCACTCAGAGGCTTGTTCTGCTGAGAACAGCTTTGACACCTTCCTGATGAGAGGCAAATTCAGTCTCACATCTAATGCTCTGTCGGTCCACAGCACCAAACATAGTTGTATCACAATAGCACATCTTGTGGCTACGTTTCTTCCCTCCATTCATTTCAAGAGGCCAGCGTACATGACACATGATGTTCAAGTTCCTCTCACTGTAACCAACATGGCAGCTCTCCTCTTATTCCGTGTGTACAATTCCATATGTTAGGATAGTCTTGCTTCTGATTAAATGTCTAGCGAGAAATGTATATTTTACTTTCAGAATCTTTGTTCGGTCAATGTGTTTGAACTTGAGTTTGACAATTATTACAAAGATTATTTCTCTCCAGAAAAGTGTGTGGATAGTACAGAGTGCCTCAACACCAGTGTCATTACAGCCACCTCACTCTGCAGAGTGTAACCGGCTGCTGTGTTGCACATTTTACTTGTACTTAATACACAGGTATTATGGTCCTAAACCAGAGATTTGGGAATTTCACAATCTTAGCATTTTAAAAGTCAACAGCATGCACGCATGTTCCAAATGAAAGTTGTGTAACCTCACACCTATGTCCTTCATCCACATAGTGGAGAAAACTATATGGATGAAAAGAATATGATCTCAAGGTCCAAGCTCACACACACAGTATGAAAGAGTGGTGACTTTTGCAGAGCAGGAAAAACAAAGTATTCTGAATAGAGATCTATAAACCGCCTGAGGACCAAGTCCCAGCAACACCTGGATGCATTTAGTGTGGCTGCAGCACAGCAACATAACAAACCCTTGGCCAAATGTCATCAAAAATGTATCGTGATGCTAGTGCCCACCCCCATCACTCTGTGTGACTCCCCAGTCACTGCTGTGGAGTCTTTCCACTTCCTGGGCACCATCATCGCCCAGGACCTCAAGTGGGAGCAGAACCCAGCAGAGGATGTTCTTCCTGAGGCAGCTGAAGAAATTCAACCTGCCAAAGACAATGATGGTGAACTTCTACACCTCCATCATGGAGTCCATCCTCACCTCCTCCATCACCATCTGGTACACTGCAGCCACAGCCAAGGATAAGGGCAGGCTGCAGCGAGTCATCCGCTCTGCAGAGAAGGTGATCGGCTGCAATCTGCCATCCCTCCACGACCTGCACGCTTCCAGGACCCTGAGGCAGGAAGATAGTGGCTGACCCCTCCCAACTGTTCACCCCCCTCTCCTCTGGCAGGAGGCTGCGCTCCATCAGGACCAGAACCTCTCTCCACCTGAACAGTTTCTTCCCCTCTGCTACGGCCTCATCAACAAGGCCCGGGACCCCCACTGACACGGAACATTATCCACCCCACAAACATGATGCATTACATTAATGCACATCATGTGAACAATATTTGTTCTTTCATTATACTTTGAGCCATGTTCATGCTCAGCTCTGCGACTATATTGTGCACATTTCTGCACACATGTCTGCACAGCCCTCCATTATATAATGCAATGCACCGTAGTTTGCCATATATTATCATAAGTGTTTTTTAATGTTTTAAGGTTCTTTGAATATTTGAATTTAAAACTCATTCAAGCATATTCTATTCTGTCTCCTATATAAAATGTATCATTCAGTGCAAATACCATTCTTGAGATGTAATGGAAAATGCTACATATCAGAATCTTTTTTCTGCCTTTGTACCTGCAGAAGGGATGTTAAGATTCACCAATTCACATCGGTGCACCGGGAATAAAACGTTCAAAATGCGAGCGACAAACATGGAAGTCGAGGAGAAAGAGAAACACAGCGCACCGAAAAATACCTACAAATCAAACGTTTGGCAACACATCGGATTTTTCAAGAAAGACGGTCAACTTGAAAAATCGCTCGCAAATTCTAAACGATGCCGTGCGGCTTTAAAGTACACAAGTAGTACGAGGAACTTAGCGGCGCACATAAAGAGGCAACATGGGGACTGCGGCTGAAAAGAGAAACCTGAAAGTTAGACATGAGTTCTATCACTCAGTGAGGTGAGCTGTCAGAGAGAGTGGAGTTTAGTTTACAGCAGCCTGTGACTGCCAATAACAGTTGAAATGTCTTCCTTACTGTAAGCAGTTATGAAAGAGCTGTTTGTGAAAGGTTATTTGTATTCTTTATTGTTCATATAGAAACCACTGCTTTCTGCTCACTGGTGAGTCAGCCTATGAATGAGTGTTAAGCACATCAGGCAGCAGCTGTATGGGCATTGCACTATGGTAGTTGTTATTTGCACATTGTTAATCCTGGGCAATGCATCCTTACATTGTTTAACTGTACGTTATAAAATTGTACTGTACTCTGGAGACAGAGAACAGTACTACAAAGGACTTGTGAAAAGGCCTGTTTTTAAGGTAAAAAAGAAACAACATGATGGGATGCGCAGTACTAGTAGAGAGAACCAAATATGTAAAGCACTTTTTTGTTAATTTATGATTTGGTGCATATAAGGAATAAAACAAAATCCTCTGTCGTGCCATATTGAAGTATCATTATTTTGTATCATTATTTTTGCATCGTGTTGAATCGTATCGTATCGCCCCGAATCGCATAATGTTGAATCAAATCGTATCGAACTGTATCGCAACAGGGGTGAATCGTATCGTATCGCCTGGTGTCTCAAATGTATCGTTAATGTATCGTATCGTTGGCAACGTATCGAGATGCGCATCGCATCGGCCTCAGTGATGGAGATGCACATCCCTAATCTGTAGTGATCACATAGGGTGTCTATTCCGAACCTTGTTAACTCTCGACTCTTTCCAGCTCGTACAACTCTTCCCACTCTTTAAAGGAGGTAGTAGCATGTTACAAGGACAGACACTCATCAGGAGGCAGCAGAGTGCAGAGAGAACTGACCTGCAGTGAGAACAAGCAGCTGAGGCAGAGGGCGACCATCACCACGGCCAGCAGCACCGTGGACACATTGCGGATGTCCACCAGCGACTCCACCAGGGGGATGCTGCCCACCTGCCAATCATAACACAGCACGACGGGGGCCAGCAGCAGCCAGGCATTGAAAGACAGCAGGTACGAATAGGTCAACATCCTAAAGAGCGCAGGGGCGTGGTGGGTGCGTTTGAGGTGGACAGAGACAAAGGAGAAAACAAAGAGAATACAAATGAATCATTTGGAAACCTAATGAGGATTTCAATCAATCATTATAACCATCTTGTTTGTCTCAATAAAACCATAAAGTTAGCTTATGTTTCTGCATGGTTTTTTGGTTGTATTTGTTCTCTTTACCCCCCTCCCTACTCTGTTTCTCTTTCTCTGCAGGGCTGGTATTCTCCTGGCTGCAGACGAGGCACACCTGTTCCCATTATCAACCTTCTCTCTACGAGCCTGGCCCTCACTCCACTACTCTGCCAGATAATTACATGTTGTTGGACAATTCAAAGTGCCTCTCTGCAGCCCAAGCCTTGTGTTTCCAGATTGATGTTTTTTGTGCAACTTTTTGTGTTTTTGCCTGGGACGTCTCTCTCAGCTTCGTGGGGACTTGTTCTGCAACCAGCCAGCTCCCTGTCTTCATTACCTGCCTTTGACTAAAAAATATCCGAACACTACACGCTTGGACGAACAGCAGGAGGCTCTTTTTCTAACCTGTGCTTATTCACAGTGTGTTCCTCTACCTTTCTCTAGATTTCTCTCAGGGGGTTCACCTTGCACTACTGTAAGTGTAGGAAGAACAATGAGTGGATGGGCAGCACAGTGTTCATTTCGTCAACGAAGACTATGACGAAAAATGTTCGTCAACGACCTTTTTTACATGACTAAGACGATGACGAGCTAAAAATAGATTATTGATAATAAAAACAATGACAACATTTATATTTTGTTTTTGTTGACAAGACGAGACGGGACTAAGGTGTTAATTGCATCTGACATTCAAAATGCAGCATATTTTCCCCCAATTGTCCGTCTTGTCTGTGAAAATGCATCTTACGTTTCTAACTTGCATTATCATTATTTCCGCTCTCTTCACTCCAGAAGAGCGATCTCCCTGGAGGTTTCTCAATACTCTAATTTCCCCTCCTCGACTCCTCGGTCCTCCGGTAGTGACCCGGAAATGAATTTCAGCGCGCCATTTTGAAGGACATCTCATTTCTCTAAATGCACTTCGAGGACCGAGGATCGAGCGTCGAGGAGGCTCTCTGGAGGAGCTATAACCGAGGATACACTGATGGTTCCTCCACGGCTCCTCCACGGATGCACTTCCGGGAACGGTGGAGGCGTGGCGCACGGCTGGACTTATCTCAGCCAATGACAGCTCTGCATACATCCCCTGGATATTATTTTAGAAACTGCTTTCATCGCGATGCGATGTTTACAGAGAGAACAGCTGTGAGGTCCGTGCAGAAAGCAGAGCAGTGTGTATACTATATATCACTCAGTATAACAGGCCTACATTACTCTCTGTATGTGTGTAGGTGTGTGTGTGGTACAGTGTGTAGGTGTGGTACAGTGTGTGTGTGTGTGTGTGTGTGTGTGTGGTACAATGTGTGTATGCGGCGGACAGACGGGTCTCAGTTGGTTTGGTGTCCTCTGCTTATTTTTAATACTTGTAAATAGAACTTTTGGCCCGTAATTTCAATTCCCCATTTCAGCGACCAGAGAGGGGGAATATATGGGGGGGGGATATATCCAGTCTCTGATTGTGTTACGTTATTATGAGAGTGCTCTCATACTTGTTTGATTCTGAAATTGTATATATTTATATAAATATATTTGTGTGTGTGTCCGCATCTGTAGCCTGTTATTGTGTCATTATACCGCACTGTGAATGAATTAAAGTAAATATATAAGTGGTCATGAACACATCTGTCCATCAGACAGAGTGCTGCTGTGCCTCCTGTCATCATTAATGGACGTCTCTTTAAAATGACCGCTCAGAGGAGAGGATTTCTCATTTCTCTAACCGCCACTCCTCTCTCCTCGGTTCCCCTCCTCAGTCCTCCGCTCGCATCTCCTGTGGGCGGCACTAAGTCTCGAGGATAGGAGTCGAGGAGGGGAAATTAGAGTATTGAGAAACCTCTCCTGTGTCTCTCTGTGTGCGGGGGGCGGGGCCTAACAGACACGCTGCAGCGGCACACAGAGATTTGCCGGGGACGGAGCGTTCAAAAGTATAGTGACACTCTACAAGGCTCGATGTGGACAAAGCTCGTTTGCCATTAGTGTTTTCACGTTAGCACGTTGACACGAGCAGTCTGTCCAAACAGCTGGCCAAAAGGCGTCATATTCAGTCGGAGAAATGCAAAATGTCCAACTTCCTTAACTCAGTGACGTTATCACATCAGGTGCGCAGAGGTGGGAGAAGTAGGCCTACTCATTTCTTGTAGTCAAGTAAAAAAGTACCAGAGTGTAGGAATACTCTGTTACAGTAAAAGTACTGCATTCAAAATGTTACTCAAGTAAAAGTAGAAAAGTATTAGCATCAAAATATAGGTAAAGTACCAAGCCATTGTGCAGATTGGTCCTTTTCAGAATAATATATATGATATGTTTTATAATGATTGATCATGAAAGTGTTCTCAAAGCTGGTAAAGGTGCAGCTAGTTTGAATGACTTTGTATACTGCAGGGTAGCTTGTGGATTTACTCCAGGTGGAACTAAAGTCTGATTTAACACTTGATTATATTTCACATCATTCATCCACATCTGTGAAGTAACTAAAGGTATTAAATACATGTAGTGGAGGAAAAGTACACCATTTACCTCTGAACTGTAGTGGAGTAGAAGCAAAACATTTAAATACTCCAGTAAAGTACCTCAACATTTTACTCAAGTACAGTACAATATAATAACATAATTATATATAGTACCGGATCAATAAGCAGTATCGATAAGAGTAGTAGTACCGTTAAAAAACCTTAATGATACCCATCCCTAGATATCACACAAGTAAAGTGTTAAGAGAGTGAAATGTTGCTTTACGAATTTCAACACTTGATACTGTCACCTTGATTCCAATTCAGATACCTGTATTTTGCCTAACTGAATTGGTTTAAAGAGAGAAACATTTTTGACTAGAAGTTGACTAAAATGTAATGATTTTTCATCGACTAAAACTGGACTAAAACGTTTTGAGTTGTCCTAGACTAAAACTATGAAGGATAAAAAGGACTAAAATGTGACTAAAACTAATAACTAGGGGTGTAACGGTTCACAGAAGTCACGGTTCGGTTCATACCTCGGTTTGGGGGTCACGGTTCGGTACGGTTTCGGTAAAACAAGGAAAAGCAAAAAAAAGTCCCAAATGCATAATTTTTTTTGCTGTTATTTATTTTTAACAGTAGTGCAAGTTTTGGTATGAAAATAAGGAACTCTAACATTTGGAATCATTAACTGTACTACACAGTTAAAAACAAACCACAAACAGTAACACACACACACTCAGATGGCCATATTATTTATAATGGCTGATGTCAAACAAAAAGGTTCAATAAGCTGTACAACTAAAAAGAATGTCTTGAAAATATTAAAATAAATAATAAGAAGTGTTTCAATCACAATCAATAAAAGGCAATACAGAACTGTATAACATCTGATGTCAAAATATAAAATAAATACAATGATAAATATAAAACAAAATAAAATCTGTACCTTTAGGAGCAATGTCTAACATGTGTAATTAACTTGTGAGTGTGTGAGGCCATTATGCCTAACTAAAGGTACTCAAGCTTTACTCTATTTTCAAGTTTTTCTTCAAAAAGATGAGTTTGTCCATGTTGTCAGTAGTGAGGGCAGATCTGTTGGCGGTAACTATGTCACCTGCCGTCGAGAAAACCCTCTCGCTGGGGACTGAGACTGACTCGGAGGTGATGGAGCATGTTTGACGTGTTACCACTAGCATACCGCACTGCTGTAACAACGCCGACACACCGCCCTCGTCCGATCCACAACTCGCTCCCCATCGTTATTGTAGTCCACAGGGAACCCGAAATGTTCCCACACAGCTGATTTAAAAGAAGCAGGTGGGTTCTAGCTCATGTGTGTTGTGTGAACTCGCCATAGCTGCTAACTTTTCTTCTTCATGTATTGTGTTCGTTTTGTTGTGTTTTCTTCTTGTTCTTCATTTATTATTTACGGGCGGCTGGCTTTTCGGCGCAATACCGCCCCCTGGATTATATATAGTGTATTACTGCCCTGAGTGACAGACTTGTTTCCCACTCGTAAAAAAAAGGCGTATTCGCCGTGTGACTGCATGTGCCGGTACGGGACGAATACGGATACCGTTACACCCCTACTAATAACCATTTTCATCTAAAGACTACATCAAAAATAGCTGCCAAAATGAACACTGGGACAGCAGAAAGATATTTTTGCATGTTGAAAGAGACACAATTATGGATCGTTGATGGTCGGCTGTCATACAAAACCCCTCCTCCACACCTGAGATTCTCTCAAGAAGAGATCAAAGAACACAAAGGAGTGAGGGGGTTGGCATCAATCACCTTCCCTGATACTCATTGTTGGAGATGGCAATGGGCAGATGAGAAAAAAAGATAATAATAATAACAAAAAACGTAACTAAAGTTCTTTAGGTGCAACACCCTAACCACAGGTAAGGCAGGTTGTGAGCCTTGGACTCACAGGTCAAAGTCTTGGTGGAGACATGGTCCCAGGTCAATAGCTGTGTGTGTGTGTGACTGTGTGACTGTGACTGTGTGTGTGTGTGTGTGTGTGTACCACTGACCTGGTAAGCAGGTGTGGGGAGAAGGAGGCGGGGTTGTCCTGCTCAGAGAACAGAGGCATGGATCCTCCCATCAGCCACAGCCTGACGGACATGATGATGAGCACCTGGAGGAGAAAGAGTGCAGCATGAGTATAGTTACAATCAAACACCAGCTGGTATTTTTTCATATTTGTATGAGCTCAATGTCTTTGAAATGCCTTTTACATTGTTTGCTTTCTATGCATACATTATCATGTATATCATTTGAATGGTCTGTGTTGTAAATGTATTATTGTGTATACACAAGAAATCTGTCGCACATCCGTCCGTCTGTTGCCCTGCGTTGATCACCTTAAGGGAGCTGTCGGGGGTGGGGGGTGGTGAACGGTACATGGTCAATGTTTGTTTAAAAATGTTTGCAGTCGCGAAAGCTCTAAACCAATCAGACATGGACAAAAAAATGATCAGTCTATGTGTCGAGGGGGAACTAGAGACACCCCTCTGCCTTTACAGACATGGTCCGGTCTGACAGCGCTCAGCTCTGCAGAGAGGCAAGGCAAGTTTATTTATATAGCACCTTTCAACACAAGGCAATTCAAAGTGCTTTACAACAATGAAAGACATTAAGAAAATGGCATTTAAAAACAGTCATTAAAAAGCAAAGATAATAAAATAAACATTAAAACAAAAAATACATGGATAAAAGTTACAGTGAAGTTTAAGATGTGAGTAGTTCAATTAAAAGCAGTGGCAAAAAGAAAAGTCTTCAGCCTGGATTTAAAAGTAGTCAGAGTTGTAGTGGACCGGCAGGTTTCTGGGAGTTTGTTCCAGATATTTGGAGCATAATAACTGAACGCTGCTTCTGCATATTTAGTTCTGACTCTGGGGACAGAAAGCTGACCAGTCCCTGAAGACCTGAGAGATCTGGATGGTTCATAATTTAGCAGGAGATCAGAAATGTATTTTGGGCCTAAACCATTCAGTGCTTTATAAACCAGCAGCAGTATTTTGAAATCTATTCTTTGACACACAGGAAGCCAGTGTAAAGACTTCAGAACAGGAGTGATATGATCCACTTTCTTAGTGTCAGTGAGGACTCGAGCAGCGGCGTTCTGAATCAGCTGCAGCTTTCTAATATATTTTTTAGTGAGACCTGTAAAGACACCATTACAGTAGTCCAGTCTACTGAAGATAAAAGCATGGGCACGTTTTTCCAAATCCTGCTGTGACATTAGTCTTTTAATCCTCGATATATTCTTAAGGTGATAGTAGGCTGATTTAGTAACTGTTTTAATGTGACTATTGAAACTCAGGTCAGAGTCCATGACTACATCTAGATTTCTGGATTTATCTGTTGTTTTGAACATTGCAGGCTGAAGCTCACTTTTATACGTTCTGCCTTGGCTCCAAAAATCATTACCTCAGTTTTATCTTTGTTTAATTGGAGAAAATTCTGATCCAGCCATTGATTTGTTCAATGCACTTACTCAGTGTTTGAATTGGAGAATAGTCTCCTGGTGAAATTGTTATGTAAATTTGTGTGTCATCTGCATAGCTATGGTAACTTATTTTGTTGTTTTTCATTATCTGAGCCAGTGGTAGCATGTAGATGTTAAAGAGAAGAGGCCCCAAGATGGAGCCTTGAGGTACAACACATGTCATATTTGTCAACTCAGATGTGCATTTACTAGGGCTGTCAAGTTAACGCGCTAACGTTAACGCAAACAATTTTTAACGCCACTAATTATTTTAACGTGAGATTAACGCATAACGCATGTGTATTTGTCCTCAGCCCGCCCCGTAGTTTCAGAGTAAGAAGTAAGCTAGTGCCAATATAAGGCTTAGTCATTTTGCCAAATAGTGAGCCTGTGTTGATGTATGAAACTATGTTAGAACTGGTTTATAAATGGTTCTTAATGATTAATAAAGTGTTTACAACCTAATTAATAACCTATTTATAAACCCTTTATGAATCCTTTATAAGGGTAGTCGTATTGTAAAATGGTAGCCAAATGTCTTTCCATTAGAAAGGGAAACAAGACAGGGCTCCCTAATTAGCCCTCTCTTACTTGTAAGGTAATAGAAATTCATGGGGGTGAACAAAAGATCTCCCTATTTGCTGATTATGTATTGGTGTATTTATCCAACCCGGAAATATCTCTAGTACAGTTATTTCCACTTCTGGACCAATATGGATCCTTCTCTGGATATAAGCTGAATGTTTTGAAAACACAATATATATATATTAGGGCTGTCAAACGATTACAATTTTTAATCAGATTAATCACAGCTTAAACATTAATTAATCATGATTAATCACCATTCGAACTATGTCCAAAATATGCAATTTCTTTATGTATATTGCTGTGGGAATGGAAAGATAAATGAAAGAAGGCGGGTATATCCATTTAACATACAGTATGTATGTATGTTTATTATAACTAGGGCTGTCAGTCGATTAAAATAGTTAATCGCAAATTAATCGCACATTTTGTATCTGTTCTAAATGTTCTTTAGAGGGATATTTTTCAAGTTTTAAATACTCTTCAACATATGAGTGGGCAAATATGCTTTATGCAAATGTTTGTTTATTATCATTTGATCAATGACAAATATTCTCATGAATATGAAACATAACCTCTGAACATTACAAATATCCGCCTCAATTCAACCTGGAACCTCTCTCATACAATACAATAATACAGTGTGTGTGTGTGTGTGTGTGTGTGTGTGTGTGTGTGTGTGTGTGTGTGTGTGTGTGTGTGTGTGTGTGGAGAGACACTGTGATGGATCGTTGGAGCTATGTGTAACTCAAGGCATATGCTCGAACGGGATCTGCCTGGACGCTGCAATCATGTTGCGCGCACTATCCGTGCTGAGTGTGCTGACTTTTCGTACAATGTCCCACTGTCTGGCTACCTGCATAAAGTCGAGTGCTCGGCACAGTTGTCGGCGAAATGTCGCTCCTCTGTTTTCATTGAAACAGCTCCTTATATCCGTTAGCGCAGCTAGCTAGCACCAGATGCTAACAACAACAATACACGTAAGGTGTGCCCGTTCTCTCTCTCTCTCTCGCGCCACACATACACACACCCTCCCGGTCCTCCCGATGGCCAGTCGGTGCCTGCCGGTGAGCATGGAAGTGTGGTCTGCCGCAAGCGGACGGCAGGAGCGGGGCTGTCAGCATCAGCTTGTAGATGGTATTTTAAACTCGATGCGCTCTGAAACTACGGGGCGGCCGAGGACAAAAAATACACATGCGTTAATCGCGTTAAAATAATTAGTGGCGTTTTTTTCCGTTAACTTGAAAGCCCTAATATATACAGTGGGGCAAAAAAGTATTTAGTCAGCCACCAATTGTGCAAGTTCTCCCACTTAAAAAGATGAGAGAGGCCTGTAATTTTCATCCTAGGTACACTTCAACTATGAGAGAGAGAATGGGGGGAAAGAATCCAGGAAATCACATTGTAGGATTTGTAATGAATTAATTGTTAAATTCCTCGGTAAAATAAGTATTTGGTCACCTACAAACAAACAAGATTTCTGGCTCTCACAGACCTGTAACTTCTTCTTTAAGAGCCTCCTCTGTCCTCCACTCGTTAACTGTATTAATGGCACCTGTTTGAACTCGTTATCAGTATAAAAGACACCTGTCCACAACCTCAAACAGTCACACTCCAAACTCCACTATGGCCAAGACCAAAGAGCTGTCAAAGGACACCAGAAACAAAATTGTAGACCTGCACCGGGCTGGGAAGACTGCATCTGCAATAGGTAAGCAGCTTGGTGTGAAGAAATCAACTGTGGGAGCAATTATTAGAAAATGGAAGACATACAAGACCACTGATAATCTCCCTCGATCTGGGGCTCCACGCAAGATCTCACCCCGTGGGGTCAAAATGATCACAAGAACGGTGAGCAAAAATCCCAGAAGCACACGGGGGGCCCTAGTCAATGACCTGCAGAGAGCTGGGACCAAAGTAACAAAGGCTACCATCAGTAACACACTACGCTGTCAAATCCTGCAGTGCCAGACGTGTCCCCCTGCTTAAGCCAGTACATGTCCAGGCCCGTCTGAAGTTTGCTAGAGAGCATATAGATGATCCAGAGGAGGATTGGGAGAATGTCATATGGTCAGATGAAACCAAAATAGAACTTTTTGGTAAAAACTCAACTAGACGTGTTTGGAGGAGAAAGAATGCTGAGTTGCATCCAAAGAACACCTACTGTGAAACATGGGGGTGGAAACATCATGCTTTGGGGATGTTTTTCTGCAAAGGGACCAGGACGACTGATCCGTGTAAAGGAAAGAATGAATGGGGCCATGTATCGTGAGATTTTGAGTGACAACCTCCTTCCATCAGCAAGGGCATTGAAGATGAAATGTGGCTGGGTCTTTCAGCATGACAATGATCCCAAACACACCGCCCGGGCAACGAAGGAGTGGCTTCGTAAGAAGCATTTCAAGGTCCTGGAGTGGCCTAGCCAGTCTCCAGATCTCAACCCCATAGAAAATCTTTGGAGGGAGTTGAAAGTCCGTGTTGCCCAGCGACAGCCCCAAAACATCACTGCTCTAGAGGAGATCTGCATGGAGGAATGGGCCAAAATACCAGCAACAGTGTGTGGAAACCTTGTGAAAACTTACAGAAAACGTTTGACCTCTGTCATTGCCAACAAAGGGTATATAACAAAGTATTGAGATGAACTTCTGTTATTGACCAAATACTTTTTTTCCACCATAATTTGCAAATAATTTCTTGAAAAATCAGACAATGTGATTTTCTGGATTGTTTTTTCTCATTTTGTCTCTCATAGTTGAGGTATAACTAGGATGCAAATTACAGGCCTCTCTCATCTTTTTAAGTGGGAGAACTTGCACAATTGGTGGCTGACTAAATACTTTTTTGGGAGCTGCTAGCAAGAAAGCCATTACTAGAATGTGGTTAAAACCAGGGAAACCTACTTTGGAGTGGATTGACATGGATCGAAAGGATAACAACAGGGAATCTTTTTTAAGAGATGGGAAAGATGGATAATGTATGTTACACCAGTACGACCTCATTTGTCTAAAGTGGATTTTTGCGTCTTTTGTTTACTTTGTTCATGTTCATATATAATCTCTTTTATAGCATGTTTGAAGTGCTGTGAATCATGCCACTGTATCTATGTACAATAATATATATATAATACATTGATGTGTGCTAAAAGGCTAAAAGAGAATATTGATACGTTTTGATAAGTTGCTTTGGATAAGAGCGTCTTATATGTAATGTAATGTATTGTCAATGATTGTCTAGACTTGAAAAACGTAAAACAAATATAAATAAAAAATGAAATGAAACCAAGGGAATACATTTACCATACCAATATAACAGTGTGTCTCAATCTTAAAATCTTTGTTTTGGAAAATGGCCAACAGTAATTTCCTTTAGAACCAACAGTATGGTACTTTTCAGTATAAAAAAATACTCACAAAGCCAGAGATGAGGCAGGCTCGTTTGATGAAGGGGCAGCAGACGTAGCGGAGGTCCCTGATTCTGGAGCCCGACAGCTGACTGCAGGACACACAGAGCAGGTCAGTCAGACTTTATCAGGGCAGCACAGGCCTCCAGTCACAAGCGTATTTTGCACACATTTGCTTTTGTGTGGCTGTTGACTGTGTATGATGAATGATATGAATGATATATATCAGAGCCTGCCTTACATTTAGTGGATAGTTTAGGTTTTACGTTTTTTTTTTACAAATAAGGCAGAGTGAGATAAACAGTGGATAGCATTAACTATATCCCTTAACTAAAGTAGATTGTTAAATGTCAAAAGTAAATCCTGTGTTTGTTGGCGTGATAAGGAGCAGTAAGATGGCTATATATTTGAATGGTCTTTAATGGATTTAGGTTTATTAAAAGTTCTCTTTACAAATTAATGTTATTTTGTGTAAACACTTTGATTTCTCCATTGACAACAAAACATTATGCAATGGTTCAACCACAATGACAACTGAGAGTGCAGAGAGATAAAGAAAGCTCAGAGTTTAAGGCTAGCACTATTGGAATTGGATAAGGGAATATCAGCTAAACCCACTACTAACTGACAATAACTTTCATACATTTTGTTTTAATTTGTTATCTTTTCTCCTTTATTTATTTGAATAAATATCTCTTATTATTCACAATCTGTTCTCTCCATCCAAACTCGCTGATGTTGATGATCAGGCACTAGACAGTTCCAAATATAAGGGAAAATGTAGGGGGGTAACAAACGTCTTTTTCAACAACAGTTCATTTCATTAGCCTGTGGTAGAAACTAAAGAAGGAGCTCTGGTGGCAGAAAAAGGACAGCAAGGGAATAAGTAGAGAGGGATAGGATCAGACAGATAGGCAAGCTCAGAGAATCCATTCATCACCCCATCACTGTGAGATGTTCCCTGTCCACAGCCTTCAAAGCAGCGTGGAGATCTCACACGCATTACACATCTTAACGGCTCTCCCTTCCTTTCTAAATGTGTCTTTGACAAAGGCTTTGCTCTGCTCTTCTGCTGATGTTTGAGGAGCCAGGAGAAAGAATGACAAAGAGTCGTCAGACACTGCATTCGCCTAACTCACGTGAAAGAGTTTGGCCTGAAACATCCAGGCTGTTATCCCAGCTGATTCCCATCTTCTGGAGAGGTGGTGTGATGTTGATGCTTTTAAGGGGTTTTAAACTCTTACAAACGTGCTCTCTCTAAAAATCTTTCAAAATGTTAGCAACGTGCACTTCAGAGAAAATCTAGGAAAAAGCAATTATCCCTAGAAGTTGGTGTAGGGAGTATATCTTTGGCATCATTGGGTAACATTCAATAATTACCTTTCAGCATATAAGTGTGCCGGTTTCTAAAGATGCCAAATAGAGTGGCACATAATTATACCGGAAAAGTTGCTCTTTGATCATTGGCAACATCTGCACTGAAACATGGCAACTCCCCAAAAAAAGAAAGACAGACGTATGAAAGAGAGGTCAAACCTAATGATAGAGACAGAGAGAGACAGAATATGTTTGAAATGTATCTGATGTAAATCTGTTAAACCTTTATGTTAAAATAAATGTATCTATATGAGTTGTTGTGTCTCTTGTATTGATTTCCGCTGCAGAGTTAAATTACTTCAGTTACTTGAAAATCACATGAGGCAATCAGCTGCAAAGGCTCATCACTCTGGTCTTGTTGTATGCCTCTCAAATATGACACTGCATAGTATTTATAAGAATTTGATTTGAAATAATTGAAAAAACTAAAAACACCGTACCAGCCTACATGAATGTACCTCCATGACATAAAGAGATGTATCAAATATGTACAGAATTTAAATAGAAAGGCCATATTGAATGACTGTTACAAAGCTCTTTTAACCTGTTAAGTGCTGAGCCTGTTTTTCAGGTCTCAGGCTAGAAAATGACATTCCCAGAACAAATGACTATAACTTCACTTCTAAAAAGGGTAAATTAAGAATCTCAAGGCAATGATAAACCTGTGAGTTGGATGTAGAAGAGTCAGAATCAATATATAATTTTTTTTATTTTAAAGTAAATTCAGATTGAAGATAGTAAAAAAAATTTAAACTATAGTGTCCGTCCAAAAGAAAAACATTGCTTATAGTGAAAACCACCCTTGAATGATGGGATAGTAGACTAAAAGCTTTAGGAATCCAAACTAAAACATATAATACAATTTGACCTTTTTAGAGAAATTTAGAAAAAATAAACCCTTCTGGGGTCATTTGGGTGGATTTTCCATATCTCTGGAACCCATTGGTCGATTTTGATGATTGACATTTCTTTTTAACCGTTAGAGCCAATAGAATCGAGGGGGAGTTCCTAAAATCCATCTAAACATTACCCATTGGTGAATAGAGTGATGCGCAGCCAGAATGCCCAAAACCGGAAGCTGTAGCACCCTCGTAGCACTCTCGTAGCTATCATAATAGCTATATATGAAAACTCAGTTTTTGCCATAAATATGACGATGGATTATCAGTAATCATTTCAAAGTGACACAGACACATTGGATTAACCTATGGATTAACCTTCAGCAGCGTTTTTATCGTTTTACTGCCATTGAACACAACTTTTGATCAGAACAACAGCAAAGGTAAGACAATGTCCCGCCTTTGCTCCGTAAAGCTCCGTGTTGTGATGTATGTGTTTACTTCCCCTGTCGCGAGTTCTGATCGCTCAGCGAGGATACGTATACCCCTATAATCTGTGGAATCTCAGCTTGCTAATCGATATCTTGTTTGTGCAGAACCGATATGTAATAAGGGTATTTATACCTAGAGTTCTGTGCTAAGTGTGTTAGAATTTTTTCGATCTGGGCTCATTTAGACGCTGCTTGTGAGACTTGTGTTTTATTTCGGTGAATATTGTTCGTATCGTCAGTTAGCTGAGTTTCTTCCCGTTAAGTGGGTATGACACATTGGCTGTAAATTAAATTCTTGGCAGAAGCCATGCTACAAGATAAAAAGAAGTTATATAATTATAAAGCATTTCTTAAAAATGTACCCACTCAATGAACTATGACAGTAATCAAAAGCAGAAAGCAATGAGCCTGTTTGCTTACTGGAGGAAGGGTCTGCGGCACAGCACCAGGGCGTCGTAGAGCACGCACACGGCGAACACCGTGATGCCTGTCTCCTTCACCAGCATGGCCCCGGTGCCCAGGAACAAACTGGCCAGCAGAAACCATGCCGACACCGTGGGGGGCAGTGAGCCCTCACACACACACACACCGACACTCCTGCAAGCCAGAGAGAAAGATTCATCATTTCAAATGAAAGACAAATGTCCACTAGTTTGTTAACAACAACTGGTCGTAAGGACAAGATATTTACTTTTTTCTTTGAGAAAAAGACTTAAAAATAGTTCAATAAAAACATTAAAAGTTGATCAAGAATATTATAATTTAATTCTAGTGCTTGTTTGCACTAATTAAATCTGAAAAGTATATAAGGATTGTAGATTTCTTCATTGAGCCATAATTACATAACTTCTAAATATTGCTTTTATCTACCAAAAGCTTTAAGGGTGGAGGTACAGAATGTATTTTTCATTATTTACTTGTGTATGAATATGAGCAGGGTGTTTAGACAGCTGTTTTAAAATTAAGAATATTAAAACACAATATTAATAAGAACACAAAAAGGCACTTTGATGTAAGAAATACATACACTGACAGGTTATTACCATGCCAAACGTTTATCCCAAATATTTAAACCACTTTACTGGATGTAAAACAGTTAGTCAGCTAAGCTCATCTGAAATGTTGCTAAAACAGGACGATTGTGTAAATTGTGGGTTAGTAAAGCGTGATAAATGTTTACGACGGACAGCAGTGGTTGTAGTTTTACTGTGCAACTGCATTAGGCAATTATTATTTTACTTTTAAAATTACTACCATTTGTCTCTACATATTGTCTGTAAAAACGTGGTAAAAGTGGTTCTTGCAGTGAGAGAACCGAACAGCATGACACTACAGTTGCACTAAGTTCTGATAACAGTTGAATATTATTTTAATAACATATATTTGAATGTTGATTAACTGCAGACTGTTCATTCCTAATCTGATTAGCTGCAGTCTTTTTTAACTACGCATGGAATCCATGAAAAGTTTCAGTCGGGCTTTAAACCTATGCACAGCACTGAAACAGCCCTTTTAAGAGTTTTTAATGACCTGCTCCTAGCCGCCGACTCAGGTAGCCCAGCTGTCTTGGTGCTGTTAGACCTGACAGCTGCCTTTGACACAGTGGACCATAGCATCCTGTTGTCACGGCTTGAACAGTCCGCTGGCATCACAGGCTCTGCCCTTGCATGGTTCAGGTCCTACCTGACAGACCGTAGCTTTGCAGTGCAGTTAGGCGCCTTCTCCTCTGCCAAAGCCCCTCTTACCTGTGGGGTTCCCCAAGGCTCGATTCTGGGCCCCATCCTGTTTTTACTTTACATGCTTCCCCTGGGTTCAATCCTCAAAAAACACAATGTCGCCTTCCACTGTTATGCAGATGATGTCCAAATATATCTACCTCTCAATTCCCATAAAAACTTGTTACAGCTACTGATGGACTGCTTGACAGAGGTCAAATCCTGGCTGAGCCAAAACTTCCTCACCCTCAATGAGAGCAAAACTGAGGTCATCTTTTTTGGACCTCAATCTCCAGCCTCCCCAGCTGATACTCTGGGCTCCCTCAAAAAAAACATCCTCCCCTCTGTCAAGAACCTTGGAGTGACCTTTGATAGCATTTTTAAATTTGACAAACAGGTCAGCAGCGTAGTTCAAACCTGCTTTTTAAAAATACGACTATTGGCTAAGACCAAGTCGTTTTTATCTTTTAAAGACTTGGAAAGGGTTATCAACGCCTTCGTAACCTCAAGGTTGGATTACTGCAACGGTCTGTATGTGGGTATGGACCAGGCCTCAATCAGACGCCTGCAGCTAGTGCAGAACGCCGCTGCACGTCTTCTTACGGGCCACAAAAAGCGTGACCACATCACCCCAATTCTGGCCTCACTGCACTGGCTTCCAGTTCGGTTCAGAATTGATTTTAAACTCCTTTTATTTGTTTTTAAAGCACTAAATGGGCTGGCTCCGGCCTATATAGCTGAACTCCTCCAGCGCTACACCCCAACCAGAGCCTTAAGGTCTGCTGACCAGCTGCTGCTGGTAGTGCCCAAGACCAGGCTCAAAACCAGAGGTCACCGAGCCTTCGCAGCAGCCGGCCCCAGACTCTGGAACACTCTGCCCCTCCATGTGAGGTCGGTCCAGACCCTAGGGGTTTTTAAATCCTCACTCAAAACGCACTTCTTCTCTCTGGCCTTCTAGTCAGAGCGGAGCATGACTCCTGACATTTCGCTGTGGGTAATTTTTGTATTTTTGCTGTTGCTTTTTGTTGTATAGTGTTTTTATTGTAAAGCATTTTTATTGTATGTACAGCACTTTGGGCTCGACCAAAAATCGCTTGTAAATGTGCTCTATAAATAAAAATTGATTTGATTTGATTATCTTTGTAGTCCAAAGTGAGTAATTTCAAAAACACATTCAAATTATTTTGTATTTATTTCTACAGCCCTCTAACGCACCTCTTTCATAAATAACACACTTACTCTGCAATAATGTCATATGTTTGATGTTTCTTGTCATTTCTGTTAGGAAAGGACATACCTGAAGGACAGAACTGCCTCACCGTTTTCTCCGAGGGGCAAGAAGAAAATGAAAAGCTGATATGAGATTAAAGACCAATACAAAACATTCACTAAGAAACTACACTTTTATTGTGAACAGAAAGATCTGCACACTGAATAGTGTGTAGTCAAACAGGACCATCATTTGTTTGTGACGGCTGTGCCCAGTATGGGCTCACAGATGCAGTTTGGTGGTTTCTTCATCAGGCCTGGCCCTCCTCCCAGAGAAAGACCGCTCCACCTCAGTCCTCTCCACCCAAACCCACAGACAGGACTTCTGTCACGCTGAGGTTTCTCCCAAAGTCTCTGCAGCTCTCTGGACACCACGCCGTCTCAGTTGATCCACACTGTGAATATGAGAGGGGAAAATGTGTGTAATAAATGCTTTAGACAATAATAAATATGAAGTTAACTGTAAGGAGTGGCTCAGTTTTTTTAAATAAACAATACTATTACTGTATTTTAATATCTCACGTCTGGAAGTTTAATTTAAAAGAAGAAAAGGCACCTAAAATTAAGATTGTTATTTCAATACATTTAGTTTATTTTGTCTTTTTAATTGTTTAAAGTAAAGTAGATAGAACTGGTACTTAAGAGTTTTAATACAGTCTGGTTGTGGAGGAGGCACACAGGTAAGAGCGCTCACTAGCTACCATCACATGTAACTAAGCTTGACTTGAATTTATTATAAGTATAATTAAGTAACATCAAAAAATAAATAACTAAAATCATGCAAATATTTGAATCTTTGCTGGATCCACTGTTGAATTTACCACATATTATATATTTTAGAAACCTGAAGCATTTTAAGATTTGTATGCAAGTATTATCCCAAAAACTCAATACCTTAAATTATTATTGAAAGTTTTGCTGAATAGTTTCATGTTCACTTACCTTATGCAACGTAAAATGTGCAGACCGGGAGCAACAGATGTAGGTTAGCCGGCTAGCATCACAGAAAAGCACTGCTGAGCATGTTAGCTTAGCTTGGTAGCCTCAGCTAGCTCTGGAACTTCCAGCTCGGTGGCAGGAGGTCCCGCCTCTTTGCCCTTATTTGGATCAGGCTGGAGCAGGCGGGAGTTAGACTCTGACGTCACTGTCGAGCCGTTAGTGGCCAACACCGCCTACTTTGGGCTTCTCGCCAACTCTGCAGAATCCTATGGGTGACGTCACGGACACTACGTCTATGAGTCCGGCGCACTTCCTGGGGGCTTGGTGCTATGTTGTATAGCATAGCTTATGTCTTATTTAAAACGACAGTAGCTTCATTTACCAAACTGTACCAGCAAACAACTAAATGAGTCATACGTTAATCAACATTCCACCATGCAGGGGGTGATAAATGTTTTTAACTGGCAGACAATGTTATATTACCATCCTGTGTGATCATAATAGTGTGCGTGTGCGTGTGTGTGTGTGTGTGTTCTGAGGCTGCTAAAGTTATCTTACCTGATGTAGGAGAGGAACGTCAGCAAGAATAGGAGACATGCCAAGACATCAGCCCTGCCGACGATACCAGACACCTGCAGCACACAAGGGTAAGGTTTTTTATTAAAAATCAACTACATTTGAGTGTACATGACCATCGAATAAACTCTACGGCAGAGTTAAAGTTACTCTTTTCTTGGAGTTGTTCTGTAACCTTTTTCAGGAGTTAAATCTGAACAATTAAGACTACTCCCATGTAGAGTAAAATGAAACTACCACTTTAGAGTTTATTTGAATGTGAACTCTATAGTGCTAACGGTTAACACTTGAAAGCATGTTTATTTAACACTTATGGAGTTAAAATAAAAAGAAATAAAAATGACTACAAAACATATTGATTCATACAAATGTTTAGCTTTTATTTGTAAAATCCAGCGAACAGCACATTTAGAGCAGTTGTGACATATCGAATTAAACTAAACAATTAAATAAAAAAGAAATGTGCACCAAAGTGTCAAGTATTGCATAAACTCAGTGCATTAAGTGCAAACATTATAGACAAACGTGCTCACTACACGAAATAAAGCATTACAGAACTGCTCTGTATGAGGTAGACTAAATACTTTAAACCTGTAATTTAAGCACATATACATGTACAAAATAAGAAAGGAATCATTCCAATAAGCCATCAATGTTGGCAAATTAAATAATACAACTCTCTGACACAACATCAAAATGTGAATCACACCCATATGACATTTGGGAATCAAAAGGTTTGAAATGTCTTAATCCTTCTCTTTCTAGGACCAGTATCTTCCTGGGGATTTTTTCACTTATTTGGAAAGCATGAAAATGGTCATGGAAACAAGTTTCATACTCAACCAAAACAAAAATAACTTTTCCATTGTGAAGAATGATACAGGTGATTTTGCTGAACACTGGCCAACTCGACATTCAACTCCACAACACTTTACCCAGCTTGTGAGTTTGACAGTGGCTTGTGAATCAATGATGAGATAGGCAGATATATCTTCTGCTTATTCTTGCGTTTCAAGTACACACATTTTGACTGGACCAGACTCAACTGGTTTTAAAGTCAAGCATTCCCAATGATAAGCTAATGCAAACTGGTGTTTTTTTCGCAATGGGATACTGTCAAATTCTTGAAGTTCTTTACACAGTCTTTGAAAAATGTGTGTTTTGCTTCAAATCTCATAGTCCAGATATGAATGAGTGGCCCAATTTTTCGAGTGCACCTCGGATAGTGGACCATGAAATTATGTTTTGGAATCAGGTTTGAAGGGTACAGTTCTTTAAAAAGTCGGTGATGTTCAATGATAAGGTGCTTTAAATACACAGTCCTCTCTTCGGTGATAGAGTATGAGAACACAATGTTTATAATGTTCAGCAACAAGAGCAATAAGTGCCAGTGCAATTCTTCCTCTGGTACCAAGTCACCAAATATCAGAGTTATGTTTGTGATCAAACAGTGTTTGTGATGCATTTACCCCTATTCCATGAACTTTAAAGTCCAACTGACATCACATCTAGTCCTCCCTATTTGTAATGAAAAATAATGTAAATGTGTTTTTCTTAGTGAAAATATCAGAAATGATCCCTTTTATCAGCAAGCTGCTGAGAATTAAGAACGTATTACCAGGGCAGTACATAACTGGTAGACAGGTGTGCGGCAAACATCTGAAATGTGTAACTTCACATGTGTCACTAAGGAAACACTGTTGAATTTACCACATATTATATATTTTAGAAACCTGAAGGCATTTTAAGATTTGTATGCAAGTATTATCCCAAAAACTCAGTAGCAGGACCGTACAACGGAATTGTGCCAAAACTACGCCAACTGGCTGCGGAGGGATAATCCCCTGTGCACATTCTGTGCCCCACGCACACACTGGGAAATCAGCTCGCAGTTTGCAGTGCTCGACTAGCATTTCACCATTTTGCTGCTCGATGGTAAGACCTGGGGATCACAATTAACATCAATGATCCATAAGGCCCATTATAACGAATCACACATTTTCCAGTTGCAATGTACCAAAACTTGAATTTACCAAAATCACAACTTGCACCATGAGCTACTTTGTATTTTATTATGAACATTTACTATAACCCTGCCTACCACAAGGTGTGATTGTCACGAATTCTGTCAGGTTGGAGCAGTCACCAAATTCTGTCAGGTTGGAGCAGTCGTCCATGTTCTTGGATGATTCTGCAAGTGGGAGGTCTGAAATGCACATGATACATAGTTTACTGGGGAGAGTGAACATACTACATTTGAGTGATTGGTGTTTGTTATTGGCTAGTACGGAATATCACCCGTCTCTTACAGATAGAAGATACAAATCTCTCAAAGCATTTCTGCAACAAAACAAAACCCAGAAATATCACCTTACCATAATCAGTGTAGATGACAAAACATATGTCTTGGACTGTTGCAAGTTCAGGAAAGACATCCTCATCCACCTCTATGCCTTGCTCATCGGTGACTTTCAGCACTTTATTTTCTGGTATGAGAAACTTCTGTTGCACTGAACCATAACAATAAACAATTAACAAAACGACTTTTACTACCCCTTCAATGACTTTGAACAACACAGACAGAACTTACCTGCAAGTATGAAGTCTGAGAAGCTGACTTCGTCCAGTTTAACATATTTGTTTGTCCCTCCACGTTTTAACTTTAGCAACATTTTGACCACTTAACCTGTTCAACCTGGTTTTTTTTCTTCACGAAACTGTGTCTCAGGGCTTCTTAAAATTTAAAAACCTATTAATGTGTCATACCAACTTAACGGGAAGAAACTCAGCTAACTGACGATATGAACCATTTTTACCGAAACAAAACACAAGTCTCACAAGAAGTGTCTAAATGAGCCCCGAGCGAAAAAATGCTAACACACTTAGCACAGAACTCTAGGTATAGATACCCTTATTACATAACGGTAGGGGTGTAACGGTACACAAACATTTCGGTTCGGTACGTACCTCGGTTTTTAGGTCACGGTTCGGTACGTTTTCGGTACAGCAGAAAAAATTAGCACAAAACAAAATATATATATATATTTTTTAATTATTGTTAAACTGTGAATAATGTATTCACTCAAATAAATACAAAATAAAATGAACATTAAGGTGCAGCATTTCGATGAACTGAAATAATCTGTATTTGAACTTTACTGTACTAGCACTCACAAAACATAAACTATTAGTTTTGGGTTTTTAATTATTATTAAACTGTGAATATTCACTCAAATAAATACAAAATATAATAAAATAAACATTAATGTGCAGCATTTCGATGAACTGAAATAATCTGTATTCGAACTGTACTAGTACCTAAGCAGCCAGCTTGACATTATGACTTGCTTGTAATTGTATTTTCATGTTTTTTTAAAGAACAATTAACTTGTCCACATTGCTTGGCGAAAGGGCAGATCTGCTGGCACTAACAATATCTCCTGCTGTGGAGAACACCCTCTCGCTAGGGACAGAGGTAGCAGATAGAGCCAGGTAACGCTTTGCTAACATGGCAACATAAGGATATTTGGCGTTTGTAATAGCTTTGGCTCGGTCTGAACTTTTTGTGAGTGGTGGAGGCTTAAATGCTAGTGGGAGTTGGGTTTGCACTTCAGTCTTTTTTCTTTTGGTACCGGTGATATTCACTTTCGGGTGATGCCTTTTCAAATGTGAAAGTTTGATGTATTGCCAGCCGCGTAACCAATTTTAGTTGAACAATGCCGACAAACAGCTTTGGTTCGGTCCACCTGTCTTTGTCCATCATCCTTGTACGTAACTGCGAAACCAAAATGTTCCCAAACCGGAGACTTCAATGATGCTCGAGGATTTTCAAGCTCAACTTTATCTGCGTTCGCCATTTCGACAGTTCCTCAAATTACTGACTACATTTGAACGCATCCCTGTGACCAGCTCTCATAGTATGCCTCTCGTCCAATGAAATGACTTGGTCGCTCTATGACGCGTTGAACCCAATGTGAGCAAATTACTCTGAATGCTGCGACGCAGCACCTGAGATTACTTCCAAAAAGTTGTTCACGTTCTCAATTTTTTACGTTCAACGTTATGTTCGTTCGGTACACACGTGTACCGAACCGAAGGGCCCGTACCGAAATTATTCGGTACGGGCCCGTACCGAAATTATTCGGTACGGGCCCGTACATATACCGTTACACCCCTACATAACGGATCTGCACAAACAAGATATCGATTAGCAAGCTGAGATTCCACAGATTCTAGGGGTATAAGTATCATCACTGAGCGATCTGAACTCGCGACAGGGGAAGCAAACACAGACATCACAACACAGAGCTTTACGGAGCAAAAAAGGGACATTGTCTTACCTTTGCCGTTGTTCTGATAAAAAGTTGTGTTCAATGGCATTAAAACGATAAAAAGGCTGCTGAAGGTTAATCCATAGGTTAATCCAATGTGTCTGTGTCACTTTGAAATGATTACTGATAATCCATCGTCATATTTATGTCAAAAACAGAGTTTTCATATATACAGTGGGGCAAAAAAGTATTTAGTCAGCCACCAATTGTGCAAGTTCTCCCACTTAAAAATATGAGAGGCCTGTAATTTTCATCCTAGGTACACTTCAACTATGAGAGACAGAATGGGGGGAAATAATCCAGGAAATCACATTGTAGGATTTGTAATGAATTAATTGGTAAATTCCTCGGTAAAATAAGTATTTGGTCACCTACAAACAAACAAGATTTCTGGCTCTCACAGACCTGTAACTTCTTCTTTAAGAGCCTCCTCTGTCCTCCACTCGTTAACTGTATTAAAGGCACCAGTTTGAACTCGTTATCAGTAAAAGACACCTGTCCACAACCTCAAACAGTCGCACTCCAAACTCCACTATGGCCAAGACCAAAGAGCTGTCAAAGGACACCAGAAACAAAATTATAGACCTGCACCAGGCTGGGAAGACTGCATCTGCAATAGGTAAGCAGCTTGGTGTGAAGAAATCAACTGTGGGAGCAATTATTAGAAAATGGAAGACATACAAGACCACTGATAATCTCCCTCGATCTGGGGCTCCACGCAAGATCTCACCCCGTGGGGTCAAAATGATCACAAGAACGGTGAGCAAAAATCCCAGAACCACACGGGGGGACCTAGTCAATGACCTGCAGAGAGCTGGGACCAAAGTAACAAAGGCTACCATCAGTAACACACTACGCCGCCAGGGACTAAAATCCTGCAGTGCCAGACGTGTCCCCCTGCTTAAGCCAGTACATGTCCAGGCCCGTCTGAAGTTTGCTAGAGAGCATATAGATGATCCAGAGGAGGATTGGGAGAATGTCATATGGTCAGATGAAACCAAAATAGAACTTTTTGGTAAAAACTCAACTAGACGTGTCTGGAGGAGAAAGAATGCTGAGTTGCATCCAAAGAACACCATACCTACTGCGAAACATGGGGGTGGAAACATCATGCTTTGGGGCTGTTTTTCTGCAAAGGGACCAGGACGACTGATCCGTGTAAAGGAAAGAATGAATGGGGCCATGTATCGTGAGATTTTGAGTGACAACCTCCTTCCATCAGCAAGGGCATTGAAGATGAAATGTGGCTGGGTCTTTCAGCATGACAATGATCCCAAACACACCGCCCGGGCAACAAAGGAGTGGCTTCGTAAGAAGCATTTCAAGGTCCTGGAGTGGCCTAGCCAGTCTCCAGATCTCAACCCCATAGAAAATCTTTGGAGGGAGTTGAAAGTCCGTGTTGCCCAGCGACAGCCCCAAAACATCACTGCTCTAGAGGAGATCTGCATGGAGGAATGGGCCAAAATACCAGCAACAGTGTGTGAAAACCTTGTGAAAACTTACAGAAAACGTTTGACCTCTGTCATTGCCAACAAAGGGTATATAACAAAGTATTGAGATGAACTTTTGTTATTGACCAAATACTTATTTTCCACCATAATTTGCAAATAAATTCTTTAAAAATCAGACAATGTGATTTTCTTCTCATAGTTGAGGTATACCTAGGATGAAAATTACAGGAGAACTTGCACAATTGGTGGCTTTGCCCCACTGTAGATATTATGATCGCTACGAGAGTGCTACAGCTTCCGGTTTTGGGCATTCTGGCTGTGCATCACTCTATTCACCAATGGGTAACAGGGGTAGACATTAAGGGTAAAATGCCACTGGCCCTCCGGGCCGGTGGAATTGTATTATCACTGGCCCCACCATTGTAACCACTGGCCCGGAGCATTCGTCCAAAGAAAACTATTATCGACTAATAATGAAGAAAATGAACACATTTGTTGCAATAGTAATTTATGCACTAACTACATTACTACAACATTTGAATCATCAGTTCTTCCTCATTTTCCTCAATTGTTCATATTTGGTTTATTAAAATAATGATATTGTGGTCATTGTTAAAACAAATCTGCTATCATTATGAGTATTATTATTATTAGTATAATGCGCTTTCTGCCTTCCTGTCATCAGGAGTTAGAAATGTAATGGCTATGTAATAGATTAGATTAGAACCTTCATTATCCTAAACTGCTGGGACATCTCCCTATAGCCAATACCTTTATATTTTCTACCCTTCACTTACTTGTCAGCATAGGTCGGCATTGATGTACAGAGCCGACGGAAGACCTTGTTTATATTGGCATCATATTTAGGGATGCACGATAATTATCGGCCCGATAATTATCGGCCCGATATTTAGGGATGCACGATAATTATCGGCCCGATATTAGGAATTATGACGTCATACCGATAA
>CALSBZ010042926.1:0-14590 GCA_943591055.1 Gobionotothen gibberifrons | reverse complement strand
CACACACACACACACACACACACACACACACACACACACACACATAACGGTCAGCACCATGAGTCAATTTTCCGTCTAGCCGGCATATTTGCATTGGTCCAAATGGAGACAGCTGTGTTTTCCCCCTGAGATCAGCACTGCTACCTTGACTCACTGCTGGGCTGTGTCACACATTCCCCTGTGTCACAGCTTCCTCTGAGTCTGTCCCCCCCGCTCTGGAACAGCAGGCTGACTGGGCTCAGCTACTGCTCTACAACTGGACTCCTCAACAATGTAGCTGTTCCTCGTCTCTGTTGTGATATTTTCACCTTTTTACAATTAATTTATGCCAGTGTGTACGGGAGAGGTTTACAACAACAAAAACCGATTAGTCGATATCAATACCAATGATATTCCACTAATTGGATACCACAGTAAAAAACAAAAAGCCTATTAACATTACAATGTACCTTCACCAATTGAAAAGAACAGCCAACGTTAAATAGCTTAGCTTGCTAATTTCAACAAAAATGTTTATTTTTCACAATGAAACATAGCAAAGGGAAACATTTGGCTACATTTTAAATGTGGCGGGCCGCTCCTATGAACTTGTGCAGCACCAGTAAGCTTCTTTGTGCCAAGAGAAAAATAACGTATTCTGAGAATCTTGGATCATGAAGATCGAAATTGTAGCACTTTTTGATTGATTTGATTAATTAATTTACTGTCAATTTACTATTCATTTAATCAACACGTTATTGCTGCTCTAAACTGGTGTTAGAAGTTAAATGATATAACATTTCATTGCTAGCCGGCCCAGTTGCACAACAACATCACAGCTGACAAGTATAGCTGTAATCTTTCTTTTTGGTAATGACAATTTTAAACAAAATGCCACACAGGCCAAAACAAGTAAATAAAATGATTTCTTCCACACACAAAAATAATTAGAATTGGACTTTAATATTGGCATAATGTTCTGAACTCTTATGACAATACTATCCCTGAACTAGGACATAGTGTGTGTGTTTCTCAGGAGAAGCAGTGAAGCCAGCATAAACTCTGCTGACAATGGCAGGGTGGGAGTTCTCCCTCACGAACACCTCGGCTTCTAAGGGCTGCAAGAAGAATCTGCTGATGGAAAGGAGAAGGAGCACCAGCCTCACATATGCTCACATGTAAACAGCAGTATGGAGCGCTCAGGTTCACTCTAGGCACATGCTACATGTCAGGTGCAGTCTTCAGACATCCTAATCCCACAGTTGTTCCTCTCCTACCAGATTAATTGTGGCCTTTCATATAACTTGACAGACATTAGAGCACACATTACCCGTTCATTAAAAAGGCAGTCGAGTGTTATTTCTACCCCAGCTACTTATCAAGGGCCACGGCTGGGAATGAACATCACAATTATGTGGACTGCAGTGCTGTTTAAGGCACTCGGTTCAGACAGTTAGATTACCTCCTCCTCCTCTGCCCTCCTTTACAAAATCGTGTACTGTCTGACTTTAACAAGCTAAGCTAAATCCAACGTTCACGGTTAATTATTTGCAAAAGGTTTTTTTCTAACTTACGTGCAACAACTTTTATGATCTGACGTACCACAACCAACCAACCTGGTTTTACATTACAGAAAAGTGTTTTTATTTATTCTCTAGGAGACACATTCCAACTTTTACCAGAGGACAGGTCACAGAGCAGCCACAGGCCTCCGGAGCAGAAAGTGGACCTGTGTTTTCTAAGGATTCACAGATGTATCTGCAGGACATCGGTATTCTATAGTTTGCTGTAGAGCAAAAAGAGTTCAATACTTTTTTTAATTAAGATGTATTGCTTTCCCTGGCACAAAAGGGAAGAAACATGTCCCATCTTTAGTAAGAACCATGTACTGTGAGCGGGTAGGAAGGGTACAAAGAAAATCAACACATTGTTTGTTGTTGATTGGATTTCTTTTTGCAGAAAATTATAGATTAACCCCAGAGTTATCTATGGGAAGTTTGGCTTCTTTGTTAAATGAAAAGATTAGTTTTGTAGCAACTGATAACCAGCCCCATGCCTGATCAGTTGCTACAAAGAATGTGGGTTTCATTACAAAAAGCAATCCATGTTACGGAAGTACATCCGACTGAACTTTACCCAAACAAAGATGACTCTTTAAATTGACACAGCACAAAGTTAAACACAACCATAAACTGTGCTTTTTCTCTAAAACTGTTTTCTACCTCAGTGTTTTTGAAAGTGTCCACCTCAGCTCATTTTGGAATTTTAAACTTCTCTAAATAGGTCAAGCCATGTATGAGTAACTACTGTACAGAATTCAAGTTTTCTATATTGTGGGTTTGACTATTACCATCTTTACAGGGAGACTGGTCGAAACATAAGGATATGTATAAAACACAAAAGGTTCTTTTACTTTGACGAAACTGTGGACAGGGTACTTGGTGAGAGAGGGAAGTACCGGTTGGTTTCAGGTTGATATGAAGAACAATGGCAGGTCAGAAGCGAGCTGCAGAAACACAGCAGAGCAGGCCAGTTTCAGCAGAGCGCTGCACAGTGACGTGTCCCACTTCTTCAACAGATTTTCCCAGGAATTTCACTTGGCAAGCAATGAACTCGTGTTGGGAAAAAGGTTAACAGTAAATGAAAGTTAACGCTCTGTCTGACGACACATCGGTCACATTGTTTGATCTACAGTGAGCTCATCTGGCAGCAGGGTAAGGTACCATACAGTGTTTACCTTTGATAGCTAATCTAACTGGCGTATTGACTCACTCACACAGTCTCATTCAGAAGCTCAGGCTGCATTATATGTGTTGTCTCTGCTGTCCAATATACCATCCCAAATGTCCTTCACTTAGTTAGCAAGACTACATTTGTTATCTTTCATCCCACAGTCCAGTGATGTCATCAAATTCCCAGCATATCAAACAAGGCATCTGAGTTGAGCAGGGAGTCCATGGAGGAGGAAAGCAATGTGCATAAACATGCCTGGACCTGACAATAACAACCTGAGGAGAAGGCGGCTCGACCAGCAGAGCTGCTGCATGGCCTGCGCCTGTCAGTGACATAGCTAACATAGTGCTTCAAAGTCACAATGATTGGCCGTGAAATGCCAGGCATCCAAAACATTCCTCTCACCGACTGCAAAGCTATGCTGCCACTTCCTGCAACACAGGAAAAAGTTCTCGAGATGAATAAGCTCTGAGTGACATCTGATCGATTCATAAACTTGAATTAAACACACCTGACAACTTATTAAAAAATGCAGGTATAAACAAAAGCACATTGAGAAAGGTGGAGCAGAGCCTGTCTGACAGCTGCAGTCAGACCGAGAGATCCTGCCTGCACATAAACATCAGTCTGATCACAGAAAGTCTCCACTCTCTTTTCTCTCCCACACACAAACACACACCACTGTTTCCCATTAATTACATAGACTGTGGCAGCCTGCCATTGTCTTATTTGCCCCGCCAATGTCATTATAGGCTGAAAATATTTTACTTATCAACAGGATGTCTGGCTGTCGTCAGTGCATCAGCTGTCTGCAGCAAAATACGTAACCACACTAACCCGACTGTAAAACACAGAGTCCGTCTCGTTTATTATGCCTTAGACATTTTGACATTTCAAGTCTGTCATGTGCGCAGTGAAAAACAAGTTTCCCCTAAACAATGACATTTAAAAACAGAATACTAGGCTACAAGTACAGTACATACAGTGTACAGAACAGAGACACCTGTGTGAAATGTTAAGCAGTGGGTTACTGGATGTGCAGTGTTGAGTGTCTACGTGCATCTACATGCATAGGCAGTAGATTAGATTTGTATATCTGTTCTGTACAACCATGATGTGTGAAAAGCACAACATTATTAACCTGAAATATTTTACAAAGGCCCAAAGTCGCTTTGCTCTTGAAGTGCACCAGAATCTTTTCTTTCAATCTAACAATGAATGTGCAAAAGATTTTCAGGGGTCGTTGCCTTAGAACCGCCCTGTAGTGCTTTATCACTGAGACCAGTGACAGTTCAGGAACATACTTTGGGATCTGTTTTTCTGTTGTGGCTGCCAAAATTCTTTCAGCCAGGGCACTAACGCGACGCGTGCCCGTCCAGCACCAAGAGCTGTCAGATCGCCGAAATCAGTATCGGCCGATATCGATCGCCGATCCGATCGAGTGGGCGGGGCCTATGGGGATCTTCCATTTAAAGTGATGTTTAAAACTCAGTTAATGGGGTTCATTCACTGGAGCTTCCACAAACAACAACCAAGATAATTATTACATTCAAATGAAGTACATTATTCAAGTTTATATTAACTTTGGATAATAACACGGGAGAAATGAGCGGAAGCGCTCTCTTTTCCTCTCTCCCTCTCTCTCTCTCCTGACAGCCTGTCAGTATCTCATGCAGCTCACTGATCCAGTAATGAGTGACCCGACAGTGAAGAATAAACATATTTATAACTAGTTTAGCTTGTTCCAGAGGTAGATCAAATAGCCAAGTGTGTTAGGTCTAACTCTTAGTGTGTGTGTTGCTCCGCTCACCGGTCACAGCGGGTGGAGCTGCAGGATTTCTGCACATATTTTATTGTCCTTTTCAGACACTTAAAATACTGCCAGACTGGTGAAGACATTTTGGCGAGCTTGTTTTGCCGCGCACTGAGAGAAGTGTCATGTATTTTACGTCATCATTTTACGTCATGCGATCGGCTCTCGCGATCGGCATTTTTAGAGAACACCGATCGATCGGCAGAGAGTGAGTATCGGCCGATATCGATCGGTGGCCGATCGATCGGAGCATCCCTGGTCCTTATGAAGGCTTGCAAGTTGAATCACCTGTGAACCAACACTAACCCCATCACAGACCTCACATAGAACTAATTTCAGTGGAAAAGGATCTGAGATCAACCCACTCTAGTACGAAAGTCCTGCTGGTAACACTGATTGAATGCTACATGATGATACTTCTCTGTGACATTAAGCTGGACCTTATCGAGTTACTTTAGGTTGTGTGGATGAAAATGAATCCTCTAAAGGCAGCATTGGATGATGTGCGGCAGGGTTAGAGTTTGATATGTTTCAGGTGAGTGTGAGGGGAGTAGCATGAAAGTGTTATGCTGACACTAGGCATGTATGGTAACTTGGAGAGGGTCAGAGTCTGACCCTTGTCAATTATCTACAGGGGTCCCTCAAGGCTCTGTCCTCGGTCCCCTCCTCTCTGTACACAAACTCGCTCGGATCTGTCATTAGCTCGCATGGTTTTTCATACCATTGCTACGCTGACGACACTCAATTAATTTAGTCTTTTCCCCGTTCTGAAACCCAGGTTGTCGCACGCATCTCTGCTTGTCGAGCAGACATCTCTCAGTGGATGTCTGCTCACCACCTCAAGCTCAACCTTGACAAGACTGAAATGCTTTTTCTTCCAGGAAAAGATTTTCCCACTCTTGACCTAACAATCACAGACTCAGACTGCAAGGAATCTGGGTGTGACCCTAGATAACAAACTGTCCTTCACTGCAAACATCGTTGCAACAACCCGCTGCCTCAGATACACTCTTTACAACATCAGGAGGATACGTCCCCTCCTGACCCAGAAAGCGACGCAGGTTCTGGTCCAGGCTCTCGTCATCTCACGCCTAGACTACTGCAACTCCCTCCTGGATGGTCTACCTGCATGTGCCATCCGACCTCTGCAGCTCATCCAGAATGCAGCGGCTCGTCTGGTCTTCAACCTTTCTAAATGTTCCCACACCACACCGCTCCTCCGCTCCCTTCACTGGCTTCCAGTAACTGCTAGAATCCACTTCCAGACACTAGTACTTGAGAATGGTTCTGGCCCTTCCTACATCCAGGACATGGTTAAACTGTACACCCCAGCACGTGCACTCTGCTCTGCATCAGCCAAACGGCTCGCTGCACCCGCACTGCGAGGGGGACCCAAGTTCCCATCAGCAAAAACACGTGGGTTTGCTATCCTGGCTCCAAAATGGTGGAATGAGCTCCCCATTGACATCAGGACAGCAGAAAGCTTACACATCTTCCGGCGCTGACTAAAAACTCATCTCTTTCGACTCCACTTCGAGCAATACAATTACTAACAAAGCACTCAGTGTTTCCACTACCATTGTCTTGTCTGCGCCCTGCCAACGGAGCCCCGTGCCCCCCCTGAAATTCAAGGTGTTTAAAAAACAAAATACTGTCACTTTTCACATTGAACATGTGCTCTTGTATTAAAGGTCCCATGTCATGGCCATTTCCACTGATCATAATTCAATTTTTGAGGCCTACTAGAATAGATTTAATTTTAATTCAATTTTCCAAACTCAGATTGGTTTCTCATACAGCATCTCTGTATAGTATGTGTATTCACTCTCTGTCCTAAACGCCTTGTTGGAGCTCCTGCCCCCCACTTATTGTAAGTCGCTTTGGATAAAAGCATCAGCTAAATGCAATGTAATTTAATGTAACTAGGCTAAGACTAAGCAACAGTTGATACTTGACAGAAGGAAAAAGCCTTCCTGTGTATCTCTAAAGAAGAATGCAGCAACAAGGCAGAGCAATATGAGGAGTCTGGCATCCCCACCGCAGCAAACATGACAGAAATGCTTCCTTCCACTGTCCCTAACAAAACACACATGAGATCTTGTCAGTTTCGGGTGTGGCTGGCAGGATATCATATCTCCCGCTGACTCTCTCCCTTTTTCCTGTGAGACATGGACGAGGGGGACGATCGGGACAACGTTTAAATTAGTCAAGCTTAGATTGTCACCAACAGTGGGGAAATCAGGCTAACTATAATGCAGTGAAGTGAATTGTACCTTGAACAACAGAAATGACACAATTTACATTATTAACATAATGTGGTGCCATGTCAGGTCTGACAAACCGAACAGGACAACTTCTGCAGGATATGACTGATTACCGGGGGAGAGTCATAGAGTATAGTGGTTCAGGAATGACGTATTTTTATAGACCGACTCGTAAGACAGTATTGCAACAAACAGAATGGAATTTTCATTGGAATTTGGGTTATGGTTACAAACATTTATGACACTTACACATGTGAATAATCTCCACATATAAACCAATTTTCAGATTTTTTTTAAGGGCAAACATAATCGTCAGACCTAAATGTTAGGATAATAACAAACTACATGACAGTCACATGACTTCACAGTCACTAAACTAAAGGCGCATATTGTTCGACATTATGACATTTATTAGTTTCTATTCTTCTGAATTATTCATGAAGTACAACAAAATGTTAAAATGATTTGTGCTGCTAATGAAAAACACGTTAAAAAACCCATTGAATTCAAGACAAGCCAATCAGTGATAAAATGCTGACTTGTTTCAGGGTTTAGGACACACTCTTGCATCGCTTTTTTTTTTTAACGAATAAACAATAAAGAGTCTCCTTTTAATATTTCGTTGGCTACTTTGAAATACTTTTCTTAATTGTCAAGGCCACTTCATTGTCGGTTAACTGTATCTTAAACATCTACAGTTATCTAGGGTCACACCCAGATTCCTTGCAACCAAACTTTTCTAGTTTACTCTCATACATGACAAAGAAAATTGTAATGAGGTTACATATTTTCCACAAAGGATACAGCCCCACCTCTGGATATTAACATGTCTAATTTCTTAGAGCATTGAGAATGTGCAGGATATGCTTGTACACAAGAGTATTTTAGCAGCCTGTGGGTTTTAATGTGGACTTTGATACGAGAGCCATTCAACATGAAGAGTTGCATGTAATGATTTATCCTTTTTTTAAATAATTCATCCATTACGTTTCCAAGTCATTATTACATACATATATCTATACTCATAATGTGCTCTGCCCTGGAATATCTGCTGTAAAGCCTGATGAGCAGGAGGACATTCTCTAGCATTTCTACTTCATATGCCATTTCATTAGCAAACCACAGAAAACACATCTTTTCCTGCCAGATAATGTGTTGCACATTGAGAGAGGTAATACAGGAATCAAGTTAACAGCACTAAACACAGCGTGACAGTCTGGGCCCAGTGCTCCGTTTGAAGTTTAAGAGCAAGGGACGCCTCTCGGACATCTCACCCGTGTAGAGCTAGATAAATGACCTTTCCTTCTCAAAGTTTTTTCTTTGAACATTACAATAGTACGGTCCCACCTGTATATTTGCACTGCCTACAAGACCTGAGAAAGATGAGAAAAGGTCTGCTTTGCTCAAAACTAATCTATAATTCATTGCTTGCACTACTTTGGGAGCGGCCATTTGTTTTGCCTCCATAATAGTAACAGGTGGACTTTACCATGCAGGTGGACTAGCCCCAAGTCTCCTGAGAACAAAGGCTTTTTGTTTGGCTAGTGCGGTGCTGCAGGTGGTGTTGGAAGGACTCCGCATGTCCTTCAGCAGCGTCCTGACCTCATTATGGGACTTTTTGCTGCTTTTGCTCAACAGTATATTCAAATGTTGACTGGATGAGCATGCAGGTTAAACAGGATGACTCGCATATAAGTCATCACACAGGTACTACATGTGAGCCAACTAAGAAGGTGCTTTGGTTGATTGGAAACCATGTGATAATGGCTGTAAAATGTAGTTTTTATCCTACATTTTCCTGAAACTAGCCAAACCGGTTAAATGCGTCTTGCTCATGCATCCCCCCCCAAATACACCAGTTACTCACTCCTGAAACCAGACCGTTGAGTCAGCGGGCTTACGAACATACCTGCTAGAGACACACCTTGCTCCAGTTCCGTAATTATGCAACACTCTCTGCAACTACTATTCACCTGGTGATGTTAGAAGAAAACGTCACAGTTTGATATGTACACAGTTGGTTTATCCATCAACTTCAATTATTTTCTTTCCTGGACTGTTCCTCAAGTTGCCATTATTATTAGAGGTGGAAAAAAACTAAGTACATTTACTCCAGTACTGTACTTAAGTAGAATTCTTTATACAAGACTTTACTTGAGTATTTCAATTTTTTGCTGCACCTTTACCATCTTTGATAACACTTTAATGCATCAATAATTATAAAACATATCATATATATTATTCTGAAATCGACTCATTTGCATAATGAGTATTTTTACTTTTGGTACCTTAAGTATATTTTGATGCTAATACTTGTGTACTTTTACTTGATTAACATTTTGAATGAAAGATTTTTATATTTGTATACTTATAACAGAGTATTCCTACACTGTGGTAATTCTACTTTTACTATAGTACAAGATCCGAGTACTTCTCCCCTCTCTGGTTATTATGCACAGGTGTGCTGACGCCTACAGAAGCTAGTGTTGCCAGGTCTCATTGTTTACTGTAGGTTTATAGTAAACAACAAGCTAACCAGCAGTCATCACACCCAAATACGACATTAGATACAACCTCATCCATTCCACTGAGAACAAAAAGGCGTTTTAAAGTCAGAGTTTCAAGTGATTCAGGCAATGTGATACTGTCGGAATGAAAGTTATTCACAAAGAAAACTATTAAAGCTCATTACAAAGCCGTACACATACATCATTGGGATATGTTTGGGAGATAAGTTAGCAGGTGTCTTAAAGAAACTCATGGAAGTTGAACTTAGACAAACACAATTGTGTGAGTTGCTATAATGCAGAATATAATACTGTATATATAAAAGCTAACACTTGAGACTTTTAAATATGCACGTTACCCTAATTTATAAGAGCTGCCTGAATCCTGGAGGAACATCAGTGAGTAAAGATTAGCCAGCTAGCCAGAGCAATGGAAGACTGGTGTCTGGCTAGCAACTTTAGTTAGCTTGAGTTGTAGGCGTTCACAACACTGGTGGCTGTAAAAAGATTCATTGTTAGCCAATTTGCTAGCAAGCAAACACCTGTGGGGTAACTCCCAACCCACCTGATTCAGAAGAGCCGTCGCTCTGCAGAGGTCCACAGTTCACAGCCGCTGGAGAAGAGTCCACACCCGGCCAGTGTCCGGTGCTTTAGTTCGCCAAGAGCTCCCTCCACATATAAAGTGGTGGAAAATGTTACCAGGACGTAAACCTGTATTCTTGGTTTCAAAGGCAGCTTATTTGCCAAGGAAATATCACGACTGACCCCGGTTAAAGTGTAAAAGTGGGATTGGTGCTCTTTCTTTTCGCACCGCTGCGGTAGCCTCGGTGTTTCCTGCTAAGCTAAACTTCACTGTTTTGCTAACTCCTCCCTTGTGATACATTCAAGTGCACCTCGTTAAACTCAACTCCTTGCGAAGTCCCGCCCCACTTCCGCGTTTGCTTCCGTTCTAGCAGTCAGTCTTTCTAAAACATAGTATGCTACTGTATCTGCTTTAGTATTTATTTCTGTAACTGCACATATAGACAGTCTTTAACCTGCACACTGTTTAAGACAAGAGGAATTCCCAGAAGCATTATATTATTATTATATATTATATTATCCTTAACATTTATGTATGCCTTTCCTCTTGTTATTCAGTTAATCATTATATCCCGTATTCTTGTCTAGCTATTAAAGCCGGTAGTGTACAGTGGTTTAGTTGATGCATGTTGCTGCTGAAAATGAAGTTGATAAGAATGCTGAAACTACAAATCAAATATGATTTTAGTTTTAAAACTAAAACAACAAGCCTGCACAGACTGTGCAAAAATAATCACTACCAGAGACCTTTCACAACATTATATCGACATGATATGTTAATATTCAAAATGAAACAAAGAAAAATGTCATTATAAAAAAGTTTCACACCGTCATCATCCATAGCAGACTGTTTTTAAAAATACATGTAAGACGTGATGATACAAAGAGTTGCTGCAATCTCATAATAAAAAGTCACCATAGCAATGCTTTACTGTGAAGGAACTTTTAATAGTGATAATTGAGAAGAAAAACCAAATATGAAATGCTGTATATATGCCTATGAAAAAGGAATGAGTCAGAGATGTGTTGATAAAGGTCAGGGCAGACTGAGGACCCGAGCTCCCTCTGAAGGAGTTGTGACGTAGAAAGTCGGGGTTCCACTGTATCGCTCCTGTAAAATACACAAACATACAACACAAACACAATGAGAACATTAACCCAATGATACTTCTGAAAAACAACCCCCTAATGTGAGTGTTAAGCATTAAAGCTGCATCTGAACATACTGTTGTCAAGAATGTAAATACGAAATATGAAACATGACTGTCCATCCAGAAGAGCTCAGACATTCATGCATCTCTCAAAGTCCTGGACAGAAGGTGAGAAAAAAGGGTTTTGATTTGCAACCCGACAAATCCCTCTTAAAATGTCACCTATTTTATACATTCTGTGGCCGAGATACAGCAAACTACAGTCTCACATTACGTCCATAAATCAACTGACAATGTCATTCCAAGCCCTCCCACCAGGAGTGAGCACATGAGTAGTACAAGTACATATTTATTTGAGAGAACATGGCAAAAAAGTAACCCAAAAAGTGGAATTCTATGTTTTCCATTCATATCAACTATGGAAAAAGGCCAGCAATAACTTTGCCTTTAAAATCAAAACTATGTCAGTGACATAAAATATAACTATTTATGTTAAAAGGTGTAGGATTTGTAGTTGTAAAAGGGGTTAGAGCGTAGCCTACTGTGGCGACTACGCTTTCTACATCACCTCAAAAGTGTAACTACACATCGGGGCTGTGGCTTCAGAGATAACATGTGTGGACACAAGGCCAAACTTTTTGGAAAGCACACTTATTTGCTTATTTAAAGTCGGATGACACTCTCTTGTCTTAGTAATAACTGGAGCAAGAGTTGCAAGCTTATTTTCTCAGCTTAGCATAAAGCCTGGAAACAGACTTCAGATCTGTTGGTAATCAGCTGTTCACAGTGACCGAAGGGTCCGCTGGCTGCTGGACATCCTGAAGGTGGGACGAGGGTCCAGAAAGTCATTGTGTTCAGAGAGAAATACTTCAAGCTAATTACGCCATGTCTGCTTCAAAATGTTTCAGGAGGTAGAACAACAACATTAGACATTTGTTAGGCCTCAAGAAAAACACACAAAGACAAAAGAGTGCTATCAGCCCTCTCACCAAACTCTCCCAATGTTCTGCAAAAACAGGGAACAAGCATATTTCCCAAAATGAGATTTTTATTATACTGTGCTTCATTGCTCGTAGACATGATCAACATGAAACAAGAACTCAGCATAGTTTATATTGTAGTAAATGACCAATATATTTCACAGGTGGATCTAAAGTGTTGGGTTGGACGTAGAAGAAAGCGCTAACCCAGATTTAACACAATTTGTTATCCATTATGGTTAACACTATGACATTGTGACAGACACAGAGACCGACGAAAACATATATTTCCGTATTATTTCAAACACCCCATATTAAAGGCTAACCTCAACCCTAACCTACTGGATTCACTGGTTCAGTTGTGTCTAGAGAGATCAAACCATAGTTCATCCACTTGGCATGTTCTGGTGTTTTTTACTTGATGTTCTTGGCGCAGATCTTAGCATTTGATAAGACGAAGCGAGGTGCAGTTGAGGATTTCCACAGGATCAGGCGTCACCAGATCCACCTTGAAGCCTTCAGCCAAAGACAACTTCAGCAGCTCCTCCACAAAGCCCTGCATGTCTGTGATCTCACGGTGCGCGTTGATGATGTCACCTGACTGCGTGACCTCGGCGTTACACACCGTCAGCCCCTGGTAGCGCTGCTTGTTGTACTGCTCCTGCGGGAGCTCCTCGGGCCGCGGCACCCACTCCAGTTTCAGCCGGTTCTGCCTCTGGTTGCATGGATGGGGGCTGGTGAGACCTTTGGAGGTTTTGTAGGAGAAGTGCTCACAAAGAAGGGCCATGAAGGCTCTCCAGGTACAGAAGAGCTCCACTGTGAAGGCTGCCACTAGGCATGTGCGCAGCTCGTAGTTCTCCGGCGCGTGGCGTAAGTTAAAGTGAAGAATGCGGACCTGGAAGGAGAGGGAAAAATACGTGACTGCACATTATCCAGAGTGTACACAAAGAACCGGTCTGTCCATGTCTCTGATTGTACAAAGTCATGCACAAACACCCTCTGCTGACACTGTATGTATGGTAAACATTACCACACTTCCTGAGGTTGGTGAAGGCCATCATGATAGGCGCTAAAACATTCTTATCAATATTTTTTGTTGAGACCGATCACACATTAAAAAAGTGAAATAACAGAGGAGCTAGTCTAATGCTGTAACTGCTCCCTGTCTGAAAGCAATTTTATCGATATAAAAAAATCTTTATGCATATATGCCATTAAAAACATTGTCATATCACCTAACCTATAGGTGTATTGCTTTTAAATCATTCTGGCAAGAAGCAGTCCGATTACACTTATTATGATGAAACACTGAATCATAACAATTGTGTCTATTGTAAACTAATGTTAATTAATATATTATTATCGAACATTTATTAAAACTCAAATAATGGGCCTCATACAAGATAATTGTTATTCTTAAGGATTACTTGAACTTGTGTTCTTAGTGACATTAGCCAAATTCTCTTAACTGGACAATCCTCTTGTGAATAATTTAACCCTTTTGTGGTGTAATAATTTGCACGATCAATGTCTCTAAGTGGCTATATAACCTGTTCCCTCCTGTTTGTAGGAAAGTGTCATTGTTTATAAAGTGGTTCTACCATGAGGCCCATTGACTTGTATTGTCAAACAGAAATTGTGCTATTACTTAAAAAAACATACCTTGGACTGCACATTGACCATGATCATGGCTCCTAGGGGCCCTCCTTTGAGGCTGAGAGGCACTGCTGCCTCGTAGCGGCAGAGCTCCTCCAGCAGGGGGCGTATCTGGAAGAAGTCCACCTCCCTCCGCAGCAGTGCCAGCTCTGAGAAGCCGTCGGGCAGGTCCAGGGCGCTGGAGCGCAAGTAATTCAGAATATACCGGAAGACTTTCCCGTCACGGTCGATGAAGACATTTCCTCTGCTGTCTCTCAGCACGGGGATCTGCCCGGTGAACATGGCCCCCAGCATGGAGTCCTGACAGCGGGTCAGAGTGTCCAGGGTGGTGGTGTAAATCTCCCCCCCTACATTCAGAGACACCGGGTCCTGCAGAGAGCTCCTGTTGCTGTTCTCATCCGATGAGTTGAGGTTGAGCATCCTGGAGGAAAGCTGTGGCTCTTTGTGGTCCTGTGGAGCTTCTCTGCTGTTGTTGTTGGAGGATCCTTCTGCTGTGGTCAGGAATGCTGAGGACTGGGAGATGTGGAGGTTTCAAGTGCTTCTTTTGTTTCCAAAAAAGACTTGTCTCCTTTGACAGTTAGCAAGCCGGAGTAGTATCCAGGATACGGCCACGTTAGGAAAGATGTGAAGAAACGTGCCAAGTCTGCTTAAAGCTGACGAAAACCCTTTAAAAACCTGAGTTACAAACATATAACAGGTTGCTGCCCTTTTCCATCGCATTGTTGCCATGCAAATAAGTCATACCTATTAAAAGAAGTTTCTCAAACAGCAGGCCCACAGTCTGAGAGCAGAAAGGAAGGAGGGCCACAGTGACCGCACTAGCATGCTAATAACTGGACACTTGTGGCTTCACGAAGCTCCCTTTTATTCTCGGCTCACACACACACACACACACACACACACACACACACACACACACACACAC
>CALSBZ010042919.1:70893-97258 GCA_943591055.1 Gobionotothen gibberifrons | reverse complement strand
ATTGATGACAAAAATAAGGTTGTAAAAAACATGAATGAAGTGGTACATGAATTTAACTCTTTTTTTGTAAATGTCGGACCTAATCTTGCAAAGACTATTCCAAAACAACACGATGGGCAAAAAGAGGATGACGGAATTGTGGGAAGTAAAGTGTTGCAGTCAATGTTTCTGGGAGAGATAAATGAAATTGAAATTAGATCCATTGTAGACAAATGCAAAACTAAGACTTCGACTGATAGTGATGGGATCGACATGACAATAGTGAAAATGACTATTGACTGTATAATTAAACCGCTAAGCTACATCTTTAATCTTTCATTTCAGACAGGCATTTTTCCAGATAGCATGAAAATAGCTAAAGTCATCCCACTTTTTAAAACAGGGGACAAAAGCCAATTTACTAACTACAGACCAGTGTCCTTGCTTTCACAATTTTCAAAGGTCCTTGAGAAATTGTTTGTCAAAAAATGTGATACTTTTATTGAAAAAAAATGAGTTATTGAGTGAGAGTCAGTATGGATTTAGGAAAAATTGATCTACAGCTTTAGCTTTAATGAAAATAACAGAAGAAATTACAACAGCTATAGAAAGAAAGAAATACACAATAGGTGTATTTATTGACTTAAAAAAGGCATTTGACACCATAGACCATTACCTATTAATTTCGAAATTACATAGATACGGAGTGAGAGGAGTAGTTCTAGATTGGTTAAAAAGTCATTTAGATAACAGACAACAATATGTAGAATTTGCTGGTAGTACATCGGAGTGTATGAACATAGAATGTGGTGTCCCGCATCAATGACATATGTAAAACGTCAACATTATTGCAATTTGTGTTGTTTGCAGACGACACCAATTTATTTTGTTCAGGAGATGATTTAAACATTTTAGCAAAGTGTATTGGACATGAAATGGTCAAACTTAAAAGATGGTTTGATGAAAATAAGTTAACCCTAAATTTGAATAAAACGAAGTTTATGGTTTTTGCCAAAAGATGAAAACATTTCACTGTCCATTGATGGAGTTTTTATTGAAAGGGTTTCTGAATTTCGATTCTTAGGTGTGACGCTGGATGAAAACCTGACATGGAAATCACACATAGCACATGTTAAAACCAAAAGACTGAAAGATGTGTACGAGGCAAATAGGCATTGACGTGACTGACGTGATTTCCAAGATGGCGCCTGTGTCGGCTCGCCGCTCGCTCAGCTCACTGCCTTTAGTGATCCTACTCTTATTTTTTGTATGTCAGAATGTCTCTGCTCTGCTCACCTATGATCGCCAAGCTCTCCTCCACCTCAGACCCTCATTGGAGCTGATACTGCTGCCCAAACTCACGTCTGACCACTATACATCGTCGTCGTCCTCTCTACTGTGGGACATTCCCTCATACCTGCAACGGCAGCCTCACCGAAAGCGTTTCAGACGCCGGGGAAAGCGCGCTGGTCTACCTAAGGACACACCTGAGGGCTTCTTCCGCTGCTTCTTCACGCCTCGGATGCCGTGGCCCTCCCGCTGCACGACATGTGAGGGACCGTTGGATTCGGCGTATTCTTCCGGAGCTGCGGCCTCTGCTGGTTCCGCTGGCAGCCCCTCCTGCTCCTCCTGCCGGACTGACCGGCCCGCGCGGTGTCCAGCACGCTAATCTTCGCCAGCTGAGACGCTCTACACCTTCTGCCAGACCGGAGCCGGAGCGTCAACTTAGCATGGCCTTGCTAAATGCTAGGTCAATAGCAAACAAGACGTTCCTGCTAAATGACTTCTTCACCTCTCGTGAACTGGACTTTATGTTTCTGACGGAGACCTGGGTCCATGCTGGCGAGTATACTCCGTTCTCTGAACTTCTTCCTCCTGACTGTACATTCTTCAGCTCCCCCCGTTCTACTGGTCTTGGGGGAGGGTTAGCTACAGTGTTTAAAGCTAACCTACAATGCCGATTGCTTCACACTGTAACAAGCTACGCTAGCTTCGAGTTACAGCTGTTTGAACTGAATCCGGCCTCGCCTGTGCTCTGTGCTGTTGTTTATCGTCCGCCAAAATGCAATAAGGACTTCATAAATGACTTTTCTGATTTTCTGTCCGGGATCATGGTGAAATATGATCGCATTTTGATCTGCGGAGATTTTAATGTGCATGTGTGTTGCGAGTCAAAACCCCTGGTTAGGGACTTTTTAAATCTCCTTGACTCTTTTGGTCTAGTTCAGTCCGTGGCTGGCCCAACACACGAAAAAGGACACACCTTAGATTTAGTATTATCGTTTGGACTGTCTGTCTCTGTGAATGAAATCTGTGAAGCAACGGGTATCTCAGACCATTTACCTGTTCTGTTTACAACCTGGATCCCTTCTGCAGGAGTCGAATCACGTGCCCCTGCGCGTCGTCTGCGTTCAATTAACCCATTGACTGCCTCACAGTTTTCTGTTGTTTTTAATGCTTCTCTGATCTGTAAATTAGAGATGAACTGTGCTTTCAATGCTGATGAGCTTATCTCCATGTTTGACTCGACATGTACCCAAATACTTGACTCTGTTGCTCCTTTTACGCTTAGACGCACCAAAGTTCTCTCACAGCCGTGGCTCAATGACTGTACTCGTGCTCTCAGACGCGCTTGCAGGCGCGCAGAGAGAAAATGGAAAAAAGATAAACTCCATGTCTCCTTAGAAATCCTTCGTGCTTGCCTTACTGACTACCAGACGGCAGTCAAAGCAGCCAAAACAGAGCACATCTCGCTGTTGATCTCTAAAAACAGCCATAAACCTCAGGTTCTCTTTAATGTCCTCAACTCGATCATTAATCCCTGTGATGTTTCTCCAATTGTGCCATCAACTACTCTCTGTGATAAGTTTCTGTCATTTTTTATTGAAAAGGTATCTGCACTTAGGCTAGCCCACACTAGTGCTAACCCAGATTCTGCCCCTCTTCTGTGCCCTGCTGTCCTCGACCACTTTGAGCCTGTAACGCTCTCTTCTCTCTCGGATGTAGTCAAGCACCTGCGGCCGACAAACTGTACCTCAGACAGCATTCCCTCTCGCCTTCTCAGAGATGTGTTTGATTCTGTTGGAGCAAGTATTTTATTACTTATTAATACCTCTCTTAGCTCAGGATGTGTCCCAGCTGCCTTCAAACATGCCGTGGTCAAGCCACTACTTAAAAAGAAAAATCTTGACCCCACCATTCTCGCAAACTTTAGGCCCATCTCCCAGCTACCTTTTTTATCTAAAGCCCTGGAGCGAGTAGTCTATGCCCAGCTGCAGTCTTTTTTAACCACGCATGGCATCCATGAAAAGTTTCAGTCTGGCTTCAAACCCATGCACAGCACTGAAACAGCCCTTTTAAGAGTTTTTAATGATCTGCTCCTAGCCGCCGACTCAGGTAGCCCAGCTGTCCTGGTGCTGTTAGACCTCACAGCTGCTTTTGACACCGTGGACCATAGCATCCTGTTGTCGCGGCTCGAACAGTCCGCTGGCATCACAGGCTCTGCTCTTGCATGGTTCAGGTCCTACCTCACAGACCGTAGCTTCTCAGTACAGCTAGGTGCATTCACCTCTACCAAAGCCCCTCTTACCTGTGGGGTTCCCCAAGGCTCTATTCTGGGCCCCATCCTCTTTCTATTATACATACTGCCCCTAGGTGCAATTCTCTCCAAGCACAACATCCCCTTCCACTGCTACGCTGATGACGTTCAGATGTATCTGCCCCTCAATGCTAATGTCAACTTACAGCAGCTGATGGACTGCTTAACTGAATTAAAATCCTGGCTGAGCCAAAACTTCCTCACCCTCAACGAGAGCAAGACCGAGGTCATCTTTTTTGGACCCCAACCTCCAGCCTCTCCCGTTGACATTCTTGGCTCCCTAAGTAACAACATCCTCCCCTCTGTCATGAACCTTGGAGTGACCTTCAATAGCGTTTTTAAATTTGATAAACAGGTCAGCAGCGTAGTCAAAACCTGCTTTTTTAAAATACGACTATTGGCAAAGACCAAGCCGTTTTTATCTTTTAAAGACTTAGAAAGGGTAATTAACGCCTTTGTGACATCGAGACTCGACTATTGTAATGCTTTGTATGTGGGCATGGATCAGGCATCCATAAAACGCCTGCAGCTAGTGCAGAACGCAGCTGCACGTCTCCTGACTGGCCACAAAAAGCGAGACCACATTACCCCTATTCTGGCCTCACTTCACTGGCTTCCAGTCCGGTTCAGAATTGATTTTAAACTCCTTTTATTTGTTTTTAAAGCCCTAAATGGGCTGGCTCCGGCCTACATAACTGAACTCCTCCAGCGCTACACCCCAGCCCGAGCTCTAAGGTCTGCCGACCAGCTGCTGCTGGTAGTGCCCAAGACCAGGCTCAAAACCAGAGGGCACCGTGCCTTCGCAGCAGCTGGTCCCAGGCTCTGGAACACTCTGCCCCTCCATGTGAGGTCGGCCCAGACACTAGGGGCTTTTAAATCCACCCTCAAGACGCACTTCTTCTCTCTTTATATCTTAAACTGTGTCTGCTTTTATATTTGTTTTAATTTATTCTGTGATTGTTGTAATATGTTATTTATTTATTTGTATTCATGTACAGCACTTTGGCGCGACCGAAAATTGTTTTAAATGTGCTTTATAAATAAAATTTGATTTGATTTGATTTGATTTGAAAATGTCTAGGAATATTTCTGTTCTAAACAAGGCAAAGTATTTGGTAACGTGTGTGTGTATGTGGAGATTCCCCTTCGTTTCTATTGGCTCTAACGTGTCAAAATAGATGTCAATCATCAAAATCGACCGGCAAATACGCCCATGTCCACCCAAATTACCCCAGAGGTGGAGTTTATTTTGCTAAACCTCTCTAAAAAAAGGTCAAATGTCATTTTTTTTGCATCAATCTTGATACAGGGTACTTATTATATGTTGTACTTTGGATTCCTAAAGCTTATAGTCTCCGATCCCATCATCCAAGGGTGGTTTTCACTATAAGAATTGTTTTTCTTTTTGACGGACACAATACATTTTTTTACGATGTTCCATCTGAATTTTCTTTAAAATAAAAACATCTATATTGATTCTGACTTTTCTACATCCAACTCACAGGTTTATCATTACTTTGAGAAAACATATTTTAAATTTTCCCCTTTTAGAAGTATAGTTATGGTCATTTGTTCTGGAAATGTCATTTTCGAGCCTGAGACCTGAAAAACAGGCTTTGGGCTTAACAGGTTAATGATCTGTGGTGCCGATCATACTCAGTAAAATATAAGACCTGCAATCCCAACGTAGAAATTCTCGGCATGACGTTAAGACCCTTTCATCCTCTAATCTGCCTAGAGAATTCGGGTGTATTTTACTGTTTGTTGTTTACGTGCCTCCCAGCGGCAGAGCGCCACTGGGGGCCGGCTCCATCGCTGACCGTGTTCACGAGCTGCCACCGGCAATAGTGCTCGGGGACATGAAGCAATGTCGCCTGGAGACTGTGTTACCTTGGTTCCAACACTATGTTGTACCCGAATATCCGAATATTCGTTTGTTGGAGTAAAATTCGGGTTTCAATTTTGTTATTCGGATATTCGTTTTTTTCGTTTGTGATCTCCAATATCAACGTAAGAGCTTGTGCCTCTTTGGGGGGTGCTAACACTTAAAGGTGGGGTAGGTAATTTTGGAGAAACCAGCTCGAGTGTGCTAGGATTTGAAAATACAGACAGAAAAAATCTGCCACTTCCTTACAGAGCCCCTCCTCCAACACACACGAACGTGCACATGACCAATGAGGGCACGAGATAAGTTTGTGCACAGATGGAAGGCTGACAGGCGGGTAGGCCATCCAGTTATTTTAGCCGGGAGGGCTAAAATGATTAGTCGTGCTTTTTGCAGTACTACGGCTTCCACAGATGACGTTTTTTAATGGATTTTTTTGTCAAAGCACTTAAGATATTCATTGCTATCTGGATGTTAAAGGAGGGGTAGGTACGTTTGAGAAACCGGCTCGAGTGCACAAAAATTCCAAAGTACACAACCGAAAAGAATGCGCCCCTACTTCCTACAGAGCACCTCCTCCAACACACATGAGTGTACATGACCTCAGTGAAGACTTGAAAACATCATGGTTCAATTAGATGTAAGAAAACAACACCTAAGATCATGATAATGAATGTAAAACAAATGTATAACAAAGTTATTGTCAGTGCTTATATTTTTGAAGCTAGCATGTTTGTTTTGTGAAAATGTATTAAAAATGTTACGTCTGGCTAGCTGGCAAGAGCAGGCTGCGGTAACAATAATAAATGCATTTTATTTATGGGCGCCTTTCAAGGCTCTCAAGGACACCTTACAGAGCATAATTAAAAATATCACACAGTAATACAAGAGTTAAAAAATAAATAAAACAAAGACTTAAAAACAAGACTTAAAAACAACAATCAGTCTAGAAAAATTATTAAGATAGTGAATATGCCAGTTTAAAAAGGTGTGTTTTTAGGCTGGATTTGAAGGTGTAGAGTGAGTCCATAATGCGGATCTGTTGTGGGAGAGAGTTCCAGAGACGGGGTGCAAAGTGGCTGAAGGCTCTTGACCCCATGGTGGTCAGGCGGGCAGAAGGTACAGTGAGTTGGAAGGCAGAGGAGGATCGGAGGGCACGAGAGGGAGTGTAGGTGTGAAGGAGTTCTGAGAGATATGGAGGTGCAAGAGTGTGAAGGGCCTTGAAGGTGAGGAGCAACACTTTAAAATCTATGCGGTATTTAACGGGGAGCCAATGGAGTTGTTGGAGAACCGGAGTGATATGATTAATGGAAGGAGTTCTAGTAATAATACGGGCGGCTGAGTTTTGTACCAGTTGGAGCTTGCGCAGGGATTTGTGAGGAAGACCAGAGAGGATGGAGTTGCAATAATCAATACGGGATGTAACAAGGTCATGGATGAGGATGGCGGTGCTGTTGGGTGTAAGTGATGAGTCTGAGGCGATTAATATTGCGGAGGTGGAAGTAGGCAGATCGAGTGATGTTGTTGATGTGAGCTTCAAATGATAAGGTGCTGTCAAGGATGACACCCAGACTCTTAACTTGGGGGGAGGGTGGGACTGTGGAGTTGTCAATAGTGAGGAAGAATTTGTCGGTTTTGGCCAGAGTGGACTTGGAGCCAACAAAGAGAAACTCAGTTGTATCACTGTTTAGTTTTAAGAAGTTGGATGAGAACCAGGATTTGATTTCCAGTAAGCAGTCGGAAAGGGCAGTGGGAGGGAGAGTGGAAGTGGGTTTGGTGGAGAAATAGAGCTGGGTGTCATCCGCGTAGCAGTGAAATTGGATTGCGTATTTTCTGAAGATATGGCCGAGAGGTAGAAGGTAGATGATAAATAGGAGGGGGCCCAAGACAGAACCCTGAGGAACACCAGTGAAGACTGGATGGGACTGTGATTTTAAGTGTTTGAGTTGGACAAAGTGAGTACGGCCGGAGAGGAAAGATCTAAACCAGGTGAGGGATGTGCCAGTGATACCAATGGAAGATAATCTGTCAAGGAGGATGTGGTGTAAGATGGTGTCAATGGCTGCGTTACATATCAGCTCGGTGTGCTCCAGAAGTAGTCGCCATCGTTGAAAAGCAACTCCGATATTGACTCTGGTTTGACTTCTCCTAGTTTCCACTTTCTTTTTCTTCATAATTTGCTCCATTACAGTCGAATATCCGCTGCTGATTACTACCGAACATCCGGAGCCCGAAAAATGATATTCGGGACAGCCCTGGATCACACCAGAAAAGACAATATCCTGGACAAATGCTTTGTAAATGTTAAAGGAGCCTATGTGACTAAATGTAGACCACCAATACTGAACTCTGATCATAATGTTGTGAATATGATACCTGTGTATAAAACCAAACTGAAGAGTTAACCAGAAAAGAAAGTAATAAGGACATGGACAAAAAAAATGATATTAAGCAACCAGTCATGCCAACATTAATTACACTGTAATCTGAGTTATTTTAATTTGAACTGTATTGTCATACTATATCTTAGATATTTTATTTAAGTGTATTTGAAGTGTACCAAGTATTATGTCCGTAACCTGTATTTAAATCAGGCTTTATATTTCTTTGAGTGACTGAGATCATGTAAGTGTATTTCAAGTGTACTATGTATTAATTTATTGAGCTGTACTTAAATCAGGTTTTAAAATTGTTTGACTGATAGAGATCATGCAATGTTATTATTTGTTTATTGATTGTTATGAACCTGCCTGAGGACCACAGATGGAAATTAGCTATTAGCTATAATCTGGCAGATTGCATCTCTTCTCTTTGCTGAGATTCATGTTTTTTGTATGCATGGTCATTCTTTAAATAAATAATAATAATAATAATGGACAAATTAAAGTAGGGAACAGTTGAAAGCCTGTTTTCATTGGACAGATTCTGACATTTTTCAGGAAGGTTCACTAGATGAAATACCTACTGTTACCATGAGTACATTCACTTCTGTGTAGAACTAGTTGTTCCCACTAAAGAAATAAAAATATATCCAAATAATAAATCATATGTGACTAAGGACATTAAAAAAAGTTCTAAATATCAGGAAAATAGCTTTCAATAACAAAGACTATGGAGCACTTAGAGGGATAAATAGCTGAAAGTCAAGTTGAGGGAATCAAAACTGGCACACAGAGCTTTTGGAAAATGCTTTTAAAGCCAAAGACCCCAAAAATGTATGGGACACCATGAGAACCATGACAGGAATGACCTCTTCAGCTAAACCTATTGTGACGGACAATGAATTTTGTTTTGCCAATGAACTAAACATGTTCTTTACCCGTTTCGAGTCACTGGATGATTCTGGAAAGTGCACTGAAGTTCTCGAAAAACAATAATCCCTGCTTTCTCTGACAAAATAACCATCAGTGTCAAAGAGGTCAGAAAAACATTACAGTACACCAACACCAAGAAAGCTGCTGGGCCAGATGTGTGCAGCGGTTTTCTGCTGAAAAACGTTGCTACTGAGCTGGCTCCAGTGTGGCAACCCATCTTTCAGGCTTCCATTGACACGCACACCATCCCTCTGTCATGGAAATCTACACATATAAAGCCACTGCCCAAAAGAACCTCAATAGCCCTCACCTCAGTGATTATGAAATCATTAGAAATAATTCTGCTCCAATTTCTTATCAGTACAACACAAGACATACTTGATCCATACCAAAATGTTTGCCTATAAGCAAGGGGGTGGTACGGAAGATGCTGTTGCTACTCTGGTTCATATCATTACTAAACATTTAGATACACGTCACACCTATGCAAGAACCCTCTTCCTAGACTTCTCAGCAGCATTCAACACAATACAGGCAGACATCTTGGTGTCAATAATTGCCTAAATAGAAGTAAATCCATACCTGATTTACTGGTATGCTGCTTCCTTATCTGTAGAGAGCAACTTGTGAAGGTTAACAAAACCCTGTCATCTGCCATCACAACCAATGTAGGGGCCCCCCAGGGCTGCGTGAGTTCAGCTGTGCTCTTTACTAGCTTCTTTGATGACTTTACTGAACTGCTGTCTATAGTGTGTATTGACTTTGACCGTCTAGTCATTGTTGGTGACTTTAACACCCATGTTGACAACCCCCAGGACAGAGGGGCTAAAGAACTGTTGTGTGTTCTTGATAACCATGGAGTGACTCATGTGACGGAGCCCGAGCACAATAAGGGGCACATTCTGGACTTAATTATCTCAAAGGGTCTGAATATCTCTGAGGTTGTGGTGACTGATGTTGCACTCTCTGATCATTCCTGTGTTTTCTTTGAGAGCTCTATTTCTGTTCACACAAATGTTCAAAAAGAGGTAACCACAAAGCAATATTTAACTGAAAATACTAAGGAAATGTTTACTCAGAAGTTTTCTTCCACACTTGCCCCTGCTAACATCTCATCTGACGTGTTAGAGCCAGTATTTTGTTTTCATAAGAAAGGCCACCTAATTGTAACGTCTGTAGTCAACACACTATAAAAGACTACAATTCCCAGGGCGCCTGCTCTAACTTGTCATCTACTAATATCTCCCAGTAACTTGGATCAGTGTGTATTTATTTAATCACCTCTGTTGTGCAGCCTGTGCTGAAACACCGTTTTATATGCAGGCTTTTATACTGTTTTTAACAGTTTTAATGCTGTATTGATGCTATTGTAGTGATCACTGTTTATCATAATTCACACACGCACATAATGCACTTCCTGTGTACCTACTGTGTGCTCTCCTTTCTCTTCTTCCCTTCTCTTCCCGGAATTAACGCGCAGGGATGAAGTGACTTTTGCTGTTGCGGTACTCGGGTTTGAGTCCAGCATGAACTTTTTTGTTATTTTCATGTCGATGGACACTGCATATTATGTATTTTGAATAGAGGATTCCTAATATTGTTTGCCGAGTTAACAGTCACATGTTATCTGGATGAGTGCTGCAGAATGCCGTTTTTATAAGGGATACATGTGTGTGTCTTTCATATTAAACATGATCGCTGGTAGATAGCCACAGAAGTCGTAACACAGTTTAACATGTGCGGATTCCATTTTTCCCTGGGTGGATCCCAGTTGACCCTGGGCGAATCGCAGTTTACCTGAGAGGATCACAGTTTAACACAGCTGAAAACTTCTCCACGCTGCTTTCAAACTCTGAGTAAACAACGTACGCTTCACTGGGAGGCTGTCTGAAGGTGTACACAGGTCTCAGATGGACTTGGTATCACATTAGGAACGATATTCAGTGATAAGTCGGGCAACAATAGCTGGTTTTAATGATTTATTCGAGCGGATCACAGCTTAACACAGCTGAGGACTTCTCCACGCTGCTTTCAAACTGTGAGTAAACAACGTGTGCTTCACTTGGAGGCTGTCTGAAGGTATACACAGGTCTCAGATGTACTTGGTATCACATTAAGAACGATATTCAGTAATAAGTCTGGCAACAATAGCTGGTTTAAATGATGTATTGGAGCTCGCAATGTTTTGAACAGACATCCCCATGTCAACTCGTTTTTCTTTTTGTAGTCCTCGCTGTTCGCGTCCAGATATCTCCATCGTAACCACAACCTCACACACTGGTACTGAATGTGCATCAAAGTGTTCCTATCCAGCCCAAATATACCAAAAGATGTATGTAAACGACAGAAGAAGCGATCGAAATGTGTATTTCAGTCGGTAGGCCACGCCTCCACATCTGTTAGCCAGTTGATCGGGGAACCAGTTAATCCGGAACACCGGACAACATGTGCTTTTCTGCTGCTCAATAAAGCTACCTTTGCACCTTCGATGCACCGCCTCCGACTCCCATCTCTCATCTCTCGGCACTACACTATATTGATACTATTTTCATACCGTTTTAAACACTGTTTGAATACAGTTTTTAATACTATATTATTACTGTTTTTACCCCTGGCAGAAGCAGCTAGCTCGCATCAGCTCCAGTTAGCTCCCGATAGCTCTTGTTAGCCCCCGGTGCTAACTCACCTGAACGAAGGTGGTTTTACGGGATCCTGCAATGCCGGTGTCTCGTCCCGGTGTCCCGGTGTCTCCTGAGGCCGCTAAACCCTCCCGGTTCTCCGGTAAATCCTCCAGACCTGCGGAGGCCATGATGTGTCTGATGTTGTGGTGAACTGCCGTAAAGATACTAGTACTTTTGCAAAATGTGAGGTGGGAGAGTACACTTAGTGACCGCCAGAGGGAGCCAAATACCTTATCAATAATAATAATAGATTACATTTTTATAGCGCCTTTCAAGGGACCCAAGGCCACTTTACATGCTGTCAACAAACAAACAAGCAATGAAGTATTAACACGTTAAACGTTATTTAGTTACATCAGCAGCTCTCCAACATCCTCATTAATACTCTGAATAAATGGTCCGTGTGTTAAGGAGACATTTCAGTAAAAAGATATTCACATTTCTTTATATATATTTTAAATTAAAACATTTAAATTAGTTATATAAATGTATCTTCTTTTTTTTTACACACGACATCTATTGCACGTCTGTCCGTCCTGGGAGAGGGATCACTCCTCTGTTGCTCTCCCTGAGGTTTCTCCCATGTTCCCCTTTAAACTGTGGGTTTTCTCTGGAAGTGTTTCCTTGTACGATGTGAGGGTCTAAGGACAGAGGGTCTGAGGACAGAGGGTGTCGTATTGTCATACTGATATTCTGTACAAACTGTGAAGACCACTGAGACAAATGTAACATTTGTGATATTGGGCTATATAAATAAACATTGATTGATTGATTGATACTACAAGTGAAACATAATAATTATTATTATTTTTTAAATTAATTACGTTGTTTATAAATGAATCTGAGGGCCGCAAAAAGAGGAGGTGGGGGCCGCAAATAATGTTAATAATTGTTATTTTTACCGCTTTGTGTTTTTAGTTTTAGTAAATATTTTATTTTCATATTACATTTCTTTATTACATTACATTGCATTTAGCTGATGCTTTCATCCAAAGCGACTTACAATAAGTGCATTCGACCAAGAATGCAGCACAAGATGCGAGTCTTGTAACCCCTCCCCTGGCGCGAGCGTGGAAATATGATTAGCGGCGATTTCATTTGAACGGGACGGCGAAAAAACGAGAAGCATTCGGACCCAAGTAGACGGAAGGAATGAGGTATTTGCGGTCCACAGTGACAGAGAAGAGACTTTGAAGTTTGGCTGTACTCAGCATTGAATCAAAACGCACTAAAGCTTTAGATCTTAATACGTTTGTGAGGCGTTTTGCTGAACAACATGGTAATCGCCGCATTCAGCTAGGCATGCCAACTTGATGCTCTGCTCATGGATGAGCATACAAAACTGTTAAGATGATGACCTTGTATGTGTGTATATTTATTTTTTCTTTGTGGGGGTCTGCCCCCAAAAAACAGTTTTAAGTCCTGAGAAAGTCAAATTAGACGGTGTGTAAAACTACACTGCCCAGCCAAAAGAAAGTAACCACTTTGATTAACTAGGCCAGTAGGTAAGGGCTTTCCACTGGATCATAACTGCAGCGATGTTTTAGCTGAATACACGTTTTTTAACCCTAACTGATGCAGTTAGTCACTTCTTTAATGTTTGTTATTTCTGATGTAAAGTTAAGGTTGTAACTGTTTGCAGTAAAGTCGTGGGGCGCTGAACTGTTCCTTTGAATCTTTTGATATATGATCGCAATTACTTGTCTTTCAAATTTGAAGGAGGGTGAGCAAGCATCTTGAGGAACATTCATCTTTAACTAAAATATATAGTTTATTTAACAATAACACTGAATATGTGAATCATAACAGTGATTGACAGCTGATAGGAATGTACTTATTGCAGCAGTCGGCATAGATTTGGTACCCCTGCTGGTCTAAGAGTGAATCAAACTCATTCAGTTATTGTTCAGTTAAAATGCATTAAATGATGTTGTGCCACAAACATGTCATGTTATTGAGTTAAAATATCAATATTGTGGATTTCCGAGTTAACATTGATTGATATGACTGCGATTAAATTAGCATATACTTCTACCAGGGGATGCCACCCGTCAACATCTCCTGCCACCCTCTTGGCACCCCATGAATATTTTTTCTAGATCCACCCCTGCTCCTAAGGCTGCTAAACCCTCACGGTTCTCCGGTAAATCCTCCAGAGCTGCGGAGGCCATGATGTTGTGAACTGCCGTAAAGATACTAGTACTGTTGCAAAATGTGAGGTGGCGGAGTACATTTAGTGACGGCCAGAGGGAACCAAATGCCTTATTAATAATAATAATTAAATATTAGATTTTTATAGCGTATTTCAAGGGACACAAGGCCGCTTTACATGCTGTGAACAAACAAACAAACAAACAAGTATTAACACATTAAACATTATTGATCCCACATTGGGAATTATTTAGTTACATCAGCAGCTCTTCAACATCCTCATTAATACTCTGAATAAACGGGATGTGTGTTAAGGAGACATGTCTGTAAAAAGATATCCACATTGCTTTATATATATTTTAAATAAAAAAATGTAAATTAGTTATTGTGATTGAATTATATATTTGTATTTTATTTTATTTATTGTATTGTTAGAATTTTAATTTCATCATTTTCATTAATTTATTTTATTATTTTATCATTTTTATGATCTTATTTGTATTATTATTCTCAAAACAGAGATTTAAACGACCGTAAACAGGAAACGATTGGACATGTATTCCTATCAAAACAGCAGCTGGGTCACATGATCTGTCCCAGGTCAGCTGACTGGATCAGACCAATAGGAACAGGTTAACATTTTTTAATAAAAACATCCATCAACACGAAGCCTCATTTGTAATTGTCCAATAATGAGACAATTGTTGTCTTTCTTTAACTCGTAAGCAGACTGCAATGCAATATTAAATAACGTCCCTGTCATAAAGTCAGGTGCAAAAAATACTTCAGACATCTCCTAACACTTCCCCTGGTGGGTTCACTACATTAATAACATCTGTTAAATGTATAAAGGCTTTTGCATCAAGGGTTTTCTTTTTTAATTGCATTTGCTTAATTTGAGTGAATATTCTTTAAGGAACTCGTTGTTTATATAAAAACGTTTGAAACAAATAATGTATTTAATTCTTATTTTTACCAATTTGTGTTTTTAGTTTCAGTAAACATTTTATTTTCATATTACATATCTTTATAGATATTTTTTCAAGTTTTTGTGATTTATTTATACATTATATTTAATTTATTTCATTATTATTTTATTTTCTGTTTTTCTTATTATTTTCTTATTTTAATTATTATTATTATTATTTTAAATTCAATATTGTTTTCAAGTTTTATGTAAAACATTTTGAAAACAATAATGCATTTAATTCGTATTTGTATCACTCAGGATTTCCAATGACATTATGATGGCATCGGATGCAGGTGATTGCGTGGGTCTGGTGTTGTTGGACCTGAGTGCAGCGTTTGACACAGTGGACCACGCCATCATGATAGACACAGGGAGTGGGTAGGCATCTCAGGGTCTGCCCTCCAGTGGTTTGCCTCGTACCTCAGTGGGAGAAGTTTCTCCATGGCGGTGGGCCCGTTCTCATCACGCAACACTCCCCTATCCTGCGGCCTGCCCCAGAGTTCTGTTTTAGCCCCCCTTATTTTGACCCTTTACATTAATTAGCCAATTCAAGACTGTCTGGTATCACTGTTACACAGATTTCTCTTTCTAACCCGTCAAAACTTTAAACACCCTGATGAACGACCTTATCCACCCTCACAGGACAACCCGGGCCCTGAGGTCCTGCGAGCAAGGCCTCTTAAGGGTGCCCCGAACCAGGCTAAAAACTAAGGGGGGCCGTGCCTTTGAGGTGGCGTCGGAGGAGGTGAGTTTGTAGCTGTTTTTCATTGGTGTTTTATCCTGTCTTTTACGCCTTTTATTACAAACAAAAACATTTTTCCCAATGTTTAAAATCTGTCCCATGTTTATATATTATTATTATTTTAAGTATTATTATTATTAATGATAATGTAATTATTGCAGCTTAACGAGGCTAGCAGTTTAACCCTGGATACATAATATTTTATATATTATATGGAATAACAAGGCTATTAGAAAACCATGGCTGAAACATGGCATAGTAAAACATTTCTCCATAGTTCAATAAACAACAAGAAATTCCCCTCAGACGTTAAGACCTTTACAGATACATGCAGCTAAATATAAAATGTTAACAGGTTAAGATACACAAGGAGGTAAAAGGTATGATAATACAAAATGAAATACAGTGTTACGTTCCCTCCTAAACTAGGGGTACAAAGGGAAGTAACAACATATAAAAATAACCGGAAGAGGAAACTGATTTGGCAAAATCAGTAGATAATGTTTAATTTTTTGAAAAGGAAGAAGGCTCACCAGCCAATTTACAAAACAAACTTAAGATGAACTGAGAACAACTTTCTCCTAAAAGAAAGTGACAGAAGTACTCAATGCACAAAGATAAACTGGAGCACATCTCCTAACAATGAACAAGTGAAACTAACAGGTCTCACACAGAGACACCACACTACACCTGCTGCACACGTCACACAAGCAGCCCAGAGGAGAAGGATTATGAAAACAAAATTATGAATTATTTCGGAAAGATAAGACACAAGACAAGTGAATAGATTCAACAATATAAAACCCTATAAAATAAAGCAGACATATAGGTACAACAGAAATACAAATGAATAGTAATAAAAAAAGTCGTAATTGTAATTAAGGTTAAACGATTCAAATGTAAAACAAAACGCAAAATGATTAAAAACACGAATATAAGATAAAACCCTTCCTTCATCATAAATAAAACAATATAAAAGTAGGTAAATAATAAAGACTAAAAGACCATTTAAAGTGGGGGGTTGCTAATAAAGAGCTCATCTAAAGAGATGTGTCTTTAGCTGGCGTTTAAAAATGTCCACTGAGCCTCTCTGATATTTCCTGGTGTTCCACAGTTTGGGAGCGTAGTGGATAAAAGCCTCACCTATTTTATTTTGGGGGATTTTAGGGATATTTAAAAAGCTGAGAAGGACCTGTGACGACCCCTGCTTTGAGGTCTCCTGTGGTGTGTATGGCCCTTTAATGTTCCTCTTCTGCTTGTGCCCGCACTGATTGAGGACACCTGACGGCTCGCACCGGAGGATTAAGAGGCCTGAGCCAGAGCCTCGAGGTCTCTCCCGCCAGAGGACCGGACCTCGGAGAGCAGCGTCGTTTATTCTTTGTTGCCTTGCCCTTTTGTTTGTTTTTGGCCACATTGAGCTTTTGCCAAATAAAAACCTTTTTATATATATATATATTCTTGTCCTTCCCACGCTTTTTGTTATGGCCAAGAGCCAGGCCATGACAGATGGGGGCTCGTCCACTTCTTTTATCTGTGACACAGCAACGGATATGTAAGATTTGTGTTGGGAGTTGGTGCGCGTGTATAAAGTTTGTTGGGAGCGCGTGTGCAGTACGGCCGGTTTCTTTGTTTCGGCTCATTGTGGGAAGGGACATTAGATTTCAGATCGTTGTTTGGGGACTGATTAGATTACTTTGTGAGGCTTTGATTTGTTTTGTATTATATTTCAGGACAGGGTTTGCCAGTTGCTCTTAGCCGTGGTCAGTGGTTTACTTTGTTTTTTCCTTTCTCTCTCGTTGACACGGGTGCGTTGTATGTGGAGCAATGCGGAGTTTTCCCTGGTAGGTTAAGCGGCAGTTCCCTTGGGATTGTTGAGCGGGGTGTGTAGTGTTGCGGAGAAAGTGGTTGAAGCTTCGGCTTGGGAGCATGGCCGTGGTCTCAGTAGTGTTGCTAGCCTGCTAGTCGCTTTGCTGGGCCAGCGGTCTCCAGTGCATAAATACCCACCACAAGTAACTGCATGAAGACTAGGGAGGAGATTACTCAGTGGGATGGTAATAGTTAGTGGGGAAACTCCAATCAAAAAGTTAGTGTTGTTCCACTTTGGACGCATAGCAAACGTTGTGGTGTCGGTCCGGTTTGTTTGTTTTTGTTTTAGTTTTTTTTCCTTCTCTCGGCGTAAAGGTCTGGTGTTGTGTTCCGGTGAGGGCTCGGTCTAATTTAATATGGCTGACGTAGAGGCATTTATTGAAGCTCTGTCTCAGGAGTCTCTTGGCACTTTTTCAAGAGAGCAGCTGCTCTTGATTGCTGAGCATTTCTCTGTGACTATTGTCGGTGATAGAAGGATGAAAGAGAACATTAAAGAAAAGGAGTGTTTGCTGCAAAGGAAGAGGGGGTTTTGTTAAAACCTCTTTTTCAGGCTAGTGCACTTTCTTTTGAGCAGCAGAAGGAGATGTTGTTGTTGCAGCTGGAACATGACAGAGTAAAGTATGAACGTGACCGGGAACATGACAGAGTAAAGTAAGCGTTGGGAATTGAAAAGGAAATCACAGTGGAGCGGATGCGACAGGAATCCGAGAAAGCCAAGATAGAGATGGAGGGACATCGTCTGTCTGTTCTCGGAGATGGCACGTTGTCCGGTGAGGGGCAGGGTGAACAGGGGCCCAGGTCTCATCGTTTTGACATTAATAACCTGCGCTTGCTGCCGCACTTTAATGAAAGTGATCCAGACACGTTTTTTTTGTTATTTGAACGTGTAGCTAGGGCTAGAGATTGGCATGATGCATATTCCTCCTTATGTTTTGAGGATAGCTCTAGCTATAGTAAAATAAAATCGGCGGTGCTTAGGGCATATGAACTGGTGCCAGAGGCCTATCGACAGCGTTTTAGGTCTTTTGAGCAGAAACAAGACATACCAACATATGTGGAGATGGCGAGGGATTTGTCGGTTCATTTTAAGCGTTGGTTAACTGCTCTTGATATCGCTTCTTTTGACAATTTGTGTGACCTGATGGTTTTGGAGCAGTTCAGAAATGTTCTTCCTGATCGCATTGCAACATATGTCACTGAACGAAAGGTCACTTCTGCGGCTGAAGCTGCTGTGGCAAGTGATGAGTTTGTGTTGCTTCATAAGAGCAGGTTCGGAGGGCGTTCTGGGGCCCTAACTGTTTGTGATGGAAATAGGAAGGAAGAACGTCCTGCGCTTAGAGCAAAATCTGAGGGAGGAAGATGTTTTGTTGGGCCTGTTGCGTTGGCTGCTCCTGTGAAAAGCTGCTGTGGTGCCGATGTGCTTACATCCAACTTATGTGGGTCTGAGGTTTTGGCATCTTATGCTCCATTTATACGAGACGGCTTGGTGTCACTGGTAGGCAGTAATGTCAGAGTTCCAATCAAAATCTTGCGGGACACAGGGGCTTTTGATTCCTATATTGTTGACTCTGTTTTGCCGTTGTCTGATGAAAGTGACACAGGTGACACAGTTCTGAGTTGGGGGATGGGATTAAAAGTTCTTCCTATTCCTGTTCATAAGGTGTATATTGACTGTGACCTTGCTAAAGGTGAAGTAGCTGTTGGTGTATGTCCAGCCTTGCCAATCGAGGGGATACATTTCATTCTGGGCAACGGTTTGGCAGGTAGCAGAGTCTGGACTGATGTTCTCCCTGCACTTTCAGTGACTAGTGGTCTGATTGAGTCTGGGTTTGAGGAGAGCTCTACAGTGGTGCCCGAGATCACGTCCTCCTACGTGATCACGGGTGATATGGCCAAAACTGTGTTGTTTAGAAACTAGGGCTTGTCCAGGGCTTGTCCAGGGACATCAAACGAGACTGACTCAGTGAATTGAAGTTTGTTAGTCAGACTTCAATTCAGAAAGACTCTTAAAATATAACTACAGCTCTCAGGACATCAGGAGGAGGAAACAGCTAGCTTGGCTCTCATAGTTGTTCAAAAATATGCGTTGTGGATTCGCTCGTGGACTTTAAGGTGAATACTGTGAGAAAACTTTTTCCCACACTCTTAAGACGACTATGGTTTTTCTCCCGTGTGAACACGAAGATGTGATTTGAGAGCACCTGATGTAGTGAATGTTTTCCCACACTCTTCACACCAGTACGGTTTTTCTCCAGTGTGAATACGTTGATGTGATTTGAGAAGACCTGATTGAATGAACATTTTCCCACACTCTTCACACCAGTACGGTTTTTCTCCTGTGTGAATACGTTGATGTGATTTGAGAGAACCTGATGTCGTGAACGTTGTCCCACAATCTTCACACCAGTACGGTTTTTCTCCAGTGTGAATACGTTGATGTGATTTGAGATGATGTGATCTAGTGAACGTTGTCCCACACACTTCACACCAGTACGGTTTTTCTCCAGTATGAATACGGTGATGTAATTTGAGTTCACTTGATTGAGCGAACGTTTTCCCACACTCTTCACAGCTGTACGGTTTTTCTCCAGTATGAATACGATGATGTGTTTGAAAATTACCTGATGTCCTGAATGTTTTCCCACACTGTTCACAGCTGTACGGTTTTTCTCCCGTGTGAACACGTTGATGTGTTTTGAGTTGACCTGATGTCGTGAATGTTTTCCCACACTCTTCACAGCTGTACGGTTTTTCTCCCGTGTGAACACGTTGATGTCTTTTGAGATGACCTGATCTTGTGAAAGTTTTCCCACAATCTTCACAGCTGTACGGTTTTTCTCCAGTGTGAATACGATGATGTGATTTGAGGGCACCTGATGTAGTGAAGGTTTTCCCACACTCTTCACAGCTGTATGTTTTTTTTCCAGTATGAATACGTAAGTGGCTCTTTAAATCTCGAGATCTTGTAAAGGATTTGTCGCATTGCTGACAGCTGTGAAGTCTCTCTCTTCCTTTCGGTTTCTAGAACAGACAGACAAAGAAAGAGAGAAAGTAAATCTAAAAATCATAAATACATATACAGTTAACACAATAAAAACTCACTTAAAGGAGGGGTAGGTAAGTTTGAGAAACCGGCTCGAGATACACTTTTTGTTATATTCCATGGAATGCTCTTAATATCCTGATAGCAATGCATATTCTAAGTGCTTTGAAAAAAAATCCATTAAAAAAAATCATCTGTGGAAGCCGTAGTACTGTAAAAACTACGACCAATTATTTTAGCCGGGCCGGCTAAAATAACTGGTTGGCCGACCTGTCTGTCAGCCTTCAATCTCGTGCACACACACACACACACACACACACTCGTGCAGTCATTGCCCACCTTTTCTGTCAAAGCAGAAGCAAATGCCAGCCTATCAGGTGAGGGAGACACAGGCCATTGCCAGACTGAGGGTTCATGTGGAGCGTGTCATTAGGAGGATAAAAGAGAACAAACTTTTTGATGGGGTCTTCCTCCTGTCCCATGCCTACAACATCAACCAACTGTTTGCAGTAGCATGTATGCTGTCGAACTATCAGAACAAAGCACTGGTCAAGACATAGAAATATGTTATACTTTATCGGATCTGCACAGACTAGATATCATATGAAAGATGAGATTCCACAGATCCCAATGGTATAAGTATTATCACTGTGAGACCAGAACTCACGGCAGCGAAGGCAAGCAAAGACAACACACAACTTCACTTTACGTGGCCAAAACGGCAAATACGTTTTACCTTTGCTGTTTTCTGATCAAAATGTGTGTTCAATGGCATTACAACGTATATAAACACTGCTTAAGGTTAGTCCAATGTTTCTGTGTCACTTTGAAATTATTACTGATGATCCATCATCATATTTATATGATCAAAAATCACGGACTATTTTCAGATTTTTCCGTCATTGTTTAAAAAAATCCGTCAGACGGAAAATATTCGGTTAACGCGACCTCTGATCTTGCCTCAAAACGATGCAGAGAAACTAGTCCATGCATTTGTTACTTCTAGGCGGGATTATTGTAACTCTTTATTATCAGGGTGTACCAAGAAGTCAGTTAAGTCGCTTCAGCTGATTCAAAATGCTGCAGCTCGTGTACTAACTAGAGTTAGGAGAAGGGACCACATTACTCCTGTTCTGGCTGCCTTACACTGGCTCCCTATAGAACACAGGATAGAATTTAAAATTCTTCTTCTCGCCTACAAAGCCCTTAATGGGCAGGCGCCATCTTACCTTAAAGAACTCATTATACCCTACTGTCCTACTAGGGCATTGCGTTCCAAGAACGCAGGGTTGTTGGTTGTTCCTAGAGTCTCTAAAAGTACAATGGGAGCCAGAGCCTTTTCTTATCAAGCCCCACATTTGTGGAATCAGCTTCCAGTTTGTGTTCGGGCGGCAGACAGCCTATCCGTTTTTAAGAGTACGCTTAAGACCTTCCTTTTTTGCGCCATCTTACCTTAACCTGTTTAGCCCAGAGTCTGTTTTTCAGGTCTCAGGCTCGAAAATGACATTCCCAGAACAAATTACCATATCTTCCCTTCTAAAAAGGGTTAAATTAATAATGTTTTTTCTTAAAGTAATGATAAACCTGTGAGTAGGATGTAGAAAAGTCAGAATCAATATAGATGTTTTTTATGTTAAAGAAAAGTCAGATTGAACATAGTAAAAAACTGGAAATTATAGTGTCCGTCCAAAAATTTTTTTTTGCTTATAGTGAAAACTACCCTTGGATGATGGTAAGGTAGACGGAAAGCTTTAGGAATCCAAAGTACAACATCTAATAAGTACCCTGTATCAAGATTGATGCAAAACAAGTGACATTTGACCTTTTTAGAGAGGTTTAGCAAAGAAAACTCCACCTCTAAGGTGATTTGGGTGAAAATTGAGGTTTTACCGTTTCTCTGGAACCCATTGGTCGATTTTGGTGATTGACATCTCTTTCTGACCGTTAGAGCCAATAGAATCGAAGGGGGATTTCCCCACACACACACACGGTAAAACAAAAAGGTGGGGGCTTCGCGCATGCAGTTTTGCATCAGAGCGAACCTATCTCTAGCTCTGACATCTGAAAACGGAGAAGCAGGTTTATTGCTTATGGATTATCAGAAATAATTTCAAAGGGACACAGACATATTGGATTAACCTATCGATTAACTTCAGCAGCGTTGTTATCGTTTTAATGCCATTGAAGACCACTTTTGACCAGACTATGACACAGGTGAGCCATGTTAGCGTTTTTGGCTACCTAGCGCCACATGTTTTGAGGTATGTTCTTGTTATTATCTCCGCGAGTTCGTATCATTGAGTGATAATGTCTGTACCCATAGATTCTGTGTCTCCTCACGATGTGAAACGATGGGTTGGATGTGCAGAAAAGATAAATAATAAGGTTTTGTGAGTGAATTTCGGTGCAGTAATCTGTTAGCATTTTTCGCTCGTTGCTAATTCAGAGGCTCACCGTTAGCATCGTGTTTTTTTTTTTTTAATAAAACATGGATATAAAACATTCATAGTTTATTAAATGAACATGCCCTCAGACACTGTTTCCTGCAAGATGTTGCGGGAGGGCCCCGGTACCGGGGTCTCTCGGGCTTAACAGGTTAAGACCTTCCTTTTTGATAAAGCTTATAGTTGATCAAATAAAATAATCTAATAAGAGTACATTGACGTAGACACGTTGTGCCTCTTCACCTATACATTTTAGTTCTTACTCTTTCACTTAAATCCTAAAAACGTAGATCTTATATTTAAAACTAAGGTTATTACTACTTCTCATTCTTCTAAATCTATTCTCTCTTTACTTCTCATACTCTCTACTTCTGTAATCTATTTATTCTATTTTCTCTTTATCCAAACCTTTCCCCTCTCTGACCTCTTGAGGTTCTATTAGAGGGTAACAGGTTGCAGAGAGGCCTATTCTGGCCGGGGAGTGTTTAGACCGTATTCACAGCATACCTCCTTACCTCTCACCAATTCCAATTAAGGTTCCAGTGGGGACCTTTCTCCCTGCGTGTACCTCTCCACCTCTGTTTCAAACTTCTTACTTGCTACCCTTTTCCCTCAACCTATCCTAAGGGAGTGCATGTATGTAGACTCTTTAGTTTAGCTGCTATAGGCTTGGACTGTCGGGGGACACCTTGCTTCTTCCTTCTGTCTGTCTGTACCTGTGTACTCTCATTTTCCGATTAACCCAGCTTCCCCCAAATTTATTTTTTGTGTCTATATAAACGTTGGGATCCTGAGTCGAGGCTAATCATGTAGCTGTGGTCCTGTGTCCTGGATCCTCTATCCTGAGTTCTGAATTTGTGTCCTGGACTTCGAGTCATGGCTGAACCTGTCTCTGCGGTCCTGCCTGACTCTCACCATACTACTTCCCTGATGGCTCCCACAGGATTGTTGACATCCTCGTGGATTCATCTTCTTATTATAGACACATGCATTTCCAAACATTTGGTCTACCTACGCTGTAAAATGTATTATCTCTTCGATTTACACACTGCATCTATTGCACGTCTGTCCGTCCTGGGAGAGGGATCCCTCCTCTGTTGCTCTCCCTGAGGTTTCTCCCATTTTTTCCCTTTAAACTGTGGGTTTCTCTGGAAGTTTTTCCTTGTATGATGTGAGGGTCTAAGGACAGAGGGTGTCGTATTGTCATACTGATATTCTGTACAAACTGTGAAGTCCACTGAGACAAATGTAACATATTGGGCCATATAAATAAACATTGATTGATTGATTGATTGAATGCTTGAATCTCTCTTTGAGGTACCCGGATTTACTGTTTGTTGTTTACGTGCCTCCCAGCGGCAGAGCGTCACTGATGGCCGGCTCCACCGTGTTCACTAGCTGCAACTCAGCCACCCCGATGCACCGGCAATAGTGCTCGGGGACATGAAGCAATGTCGCCTGGAGACTGTGTTACCTGGGTTCCAACAGTATGTTAGGGATCACACCAGAAAAGACCATATCCTGGACAAATGCTTTGTAAATGTTAAAGGAGCCCGTTAGAGCCAGTATTTTGATTTTATAAGAAAGGCCACCTAATTGTGACGTCTGTAGTCAATGCACTATAAAAGGATTACATTTCCCACTGTGCTAAAGCCACAGTGATGGGCAACCTGTCGAGGGACAGTTTTTAACCGTACACATACATACAAATCGTACAAGTACCCTTTAAGTTATGAAGTTATATAAGCATTATCAAGAAAGAAAGAATACCTAAGTTGTTTGTTATTTTATTTGAGTTTTGCCTATTTCTTTTGAATATTGTAAAGGCCTATTTTCTTTGTTGCATCTGCAAAAGTTTGTTATTTTATTTTGAGCAAACACATCGCAACATCATCTAAACCAGGGCTTCTCAAACTCTGGACCAAGGTTCGGATCCGGACCGATCTGCAAATCAATCCGGACCGAACCCTGTGTCCCTTATAAAAAAAAAATTACATTTAAAAAAAAAATCGGATTCTGTTGTAAATTAAAGTAAAACTTTCTAATGCTTCCAATGCCATTTTTGCCGAGGTTCAAGGCATTGGCTACAGACAAACAGTGCCATTACTCCCACTAGTTCAAGCCATCATACTGTATGTATGTATTGAATGCGTGTATACAGGGGCGCCGTTTACCGACAGGCAAGTGCTTGGACCAGAAGGGGGCCCCCAAATAAGGTAGATTAATCCAATCCAATCTTATTTAGCACTTTAAAACCTCCAGACAGAGAGATACATACAATATAAAATCACACAGCTCAGCTCACAAAACATGAAATAAATAAATACATTTAAAATAAAAGATACAAACCAGAAGCGGGGGACTTTACTAGCATTGATCCGGACCATTGACCTTGTATAAAATTCACTAGTGGACCTTTAACTAAAAAGTTTGAGTACCCCAAACCATCGGAGGTCAAGCAACACTTCAAACTGTGAGTAATTTAAAGGAAAGAAACGAGTTAGAACTGTCGGTTTAAGGCGTCTAGTGGCTTGATGGAAAGACAAGGAAGGAAGCCACGACATTGTTACAAACTCTCGTGACGGACAAATCCGTGTGGAATTGTGTTTATTTATGTAATCACCTCTGTTGTACAGCCTGTGCTGAAACAGTTTTATATGCAGGCTTTTATACTGTTTTAAACCGTTTTAATACTGTGTTGATACTATATTGATACTGTTTTCAAACCGTTTTTAACACTGTTTGAATACAGCTTTTAATACTATATTAATACTGTTTTACCCCTGGCAGAAGCAGCTAGCTCGCATTAGCTCCGGTTAGCTCCCGCTAGCTCTTGTTAGCTCCCGGTGCTAACTCACCTGAACGAAGGTTGTTTTACGGGATCCTGCATTGCCGGTGTCTTCACCCGGTGTCCCGGTGTCTTCCCTCGGTGTCCCGGTGTCTTCCCCCGGTGTTCCGGTGTCTCCCGAGGCCGTTAAACCCTCCCGGTTCTCCGGTAAATCCTCCGGAGCTGCGGAGGCCATGATGTCTGATGTTGTGGTGAACTGCAGTAAAGATACTAGTACTGTCGCAAAATGTGAGGAGGCGGAGTACACTTAGTGACCGCCAGGGGGACCCAAATACCTTATTAATAATAATAATGTAAGCATTGGGTTGAGAGGTCATGTGTTGTGAGCATGCGCAGTCTGTCCTGGTGTGTTGGAGAAGAACGTGTTGTGACGCAGTAATAATAAACGGAGGCGCTATCTGGGACGCTCCAAAAGGTACAAAGTTCCTGAGTTTTTGTTACACAGAAGTATCATTGAAGCCTTAACACCTCGGACGTTACATTGGTGGCAGCGGCGGGATGATCTGGTGCAGGGTCCCCGGGAAGACTTTGCTGGTTCCCTTCTCAGACGCTTGGACGTGGCGTTTGATCAGACCAGGGATAACAATTTTGCTGCAAGCAGCAAACAGAAGTCATACTATGACACCAGAGTGAGGCACGTCCCATATGAAGTCGGGGATTTGGTGTGGTTAAATGATCCCACTGAGAGCCGCCGTAAGCTGGCTCCCCACTGGAAGGGGCCTTATCTGGTGCAGAGGCGAATGGATAGGGGTGATGAAGTGGGGGGTCACGTACCAACTAAGTAGCCCGTTTGGGGTTGAAGCCTCTCTCCAAACTGTCCATTATGACAGGCTACGGCGATACA